>JAFEMH010001803.1:0-417650 GCA_022495995.1 Adenophora triphylla var. japonica | reverse complement strand
ACGTTATAAGATAAATGTGGCGGAATGCGAGAGGTACAAAGAATGTGTGAAGCTTAAAAGCTTGATCGATTGAGAAATGAGGTGATAATAGGGAAAGTATGAGTTTCGCCCATTTGAAGATAAAATAAGGGAGAATCGCCTAAGGTGGTTCTGATCATGTGAAACATTCAGAGCGAGTGAGCTAGGTTAGGAGGTCAGAAAAGTAGAAAAGTGATAAAATGGTGAAGCGTAGGGAAGGCATAAGAAAACTTGTATTAGCGTGATTGAAAGCAAATATGAATTTATTTGAATTGGATGAAAATATGGCGTTGAAAAGAGCGGAGTGTGAGACAAGAAATTTATTTGGGTGATAGGGATATTTTTTTTGTTTTTTGACGTATGAGGATTCATGTTAGTGGATCTCAAACTATTTTGGGAATAAGGCCTTGTTGTTGAGGTGGTGCTTCAATGTGTAGACTTTACTTTTATTTGGGTTCTTCGTAATTATATCCTTGGAGGTTCGGTCTAGATCCTTGGAGAGCATATGATTAATTCCCAGCTAAGTTGATCGATGGTTAGAATGAAATATGGTGTTAATTATTTCATCTTGAGAGACCCGGAATCTCACATCTTGCATTGTGTACAGCTATTGATTCAACAACTATACATCATTCATACATAATGATGATATCGAAACCTAATAATTCATAAGCTGCTGGAGTCGCCTGTGGTAAAAAATGTGATTCTCGAAAGTGGTACATGTGATCACCGTATCTAGTAATCTGATTGTTTTGTGTGAACCATTTTTTCATCTATAAATCAACAAATATGAAATCACAACTCTAAATCTAGTACTAGAATCAATGTATGTCTCTTATGTCAGCCTTTTCCGCATTACCGTAAGAAATGCAGGATCGATGTTGCTCTTAATCTTTCGGTTGTGTTCGAATGGTAGTTGTTATTAAGCATAGTTGTCAAAGGCGACCCGCCCGTCTCGCCCTCCCCTCGCCTTTTGGCGTCTTAGAGGAATCTTAGCCTTTCTTCACGAGGCGTACAGCGTTGCTCCGCCTATTTGCCGCCCGCCTCTCGCCTTTTGCATTTTTTTCCGGTTCACCCGGGTCTTCAAGTTTTCATCTACTTTTGCATGACTTTAGAACCTGATATCTTTTCTCGATAAAGGGTTTAAGTCTATTTCACTTGCTAACTAGTACTTGTTTTAATTTGAACTTCGTAACTCATGTGAATTTTGTCTAAAATTCTTACTTTTGAGAGTTTGAATTATATTAGGATATACTATTGTATGTGGAATTGTGACATTTATTTAATGTTTTATTCTTGTTAATAACACGTTTTTGTGCTTTGTTTATGTGTTGCATATATATATATATATTCCCCTCTCCCTCTGTCAGATCCCAAAGTTCCTTTTTTTCTCTTAGCATCAAGGGGTTTTCGAAAGCATATATATATATATATATATATATATATATATATTCCCTCCTCTTTGTATCCCAAAGTTTCTTTTTCTTAGCATCAAGGGGTTTTCGGATATACTTGCTTTTAATAAATATACTCCCTTCTTTGATAACTGATGGCTGAATTTAAAGCCATCATAGAAAGCTGTAAGCTTAGAAGAGAGACTTCCTAATGTGGGACATGTAAACACTTAAAAGGGGGCTCTTTAAATGGAGAGAGGTACATCCAAATAACATGTGTGTCCCCCATGTTGAAGTACCACCGACAGAAAAAATTGTGAATAAATCCAAAACCCTTAGATTAAAGTTGGTATATATGGACAACAATGTAGCCAACATGTTTGGTTTTCATTCTTCTATCATCCATCGATATTAAATTACCTGAACTGCTGTTACACATTTGCTTTTCATCTCTATTAGCCATCTTTTCATCTCTATTATCCATCGTTGTTAAATTACATTAGATGTGTTTGTCGCAACCGATAGCTTATGGCTGATTATTTGGATCTTGTTTACATTTTGGCTGTTTTTGAAAAATGTCTTATGAGCTGCCATAAGCTAGTTGTTATTGTTTGTTAAAAAAAAACTTTGCAAAAGGTTGGAATTATGATAAAAATACCAAAATGCTTCCAAATATATACATTAACTTCTATGATGCTCGGACTTTTTTGATTTATCTACGCCGACACAACACTAAAATAGTAGTGTCCGACACGGGTACGACGGGGTAAACCAAAGAGTTCGAGTATTAGAGCATTAACTCATATGCATGTCAATTTAATTAAGAACTAAATCATATAAATTGTATTCGTTGAACTGAAATATACACACTTGTGAATTTATTAACATATTTAAATTAAATCATATATGTAATTACTTTTTTCCTTTTTAATTCAAGTAACGTTGTAAATTCATAATATTATTAAACAAAAGAATATTTAATTATGTCAATAAATTCATAACAATATATTTTAGTTATACACAAATAATTTTAAAAAATCAGAAAAGTATTTAAAATATACTCCCTCCATCCCGATTTAAGGTTCTTACTTACCTTTTTAGTCCGTCGCAGTTTAAGGTTCTTACTTACCTTTTTAGTCCGTCCCAGTTTAAGATTCTTACTTGCTTTATTACTTAAAATGGATTATGAGACCCAATTGTTATACTAACAACAAAAACTCCTTGCCACTTTCTCTCTCTTACTTTACTTTTCATACTCACAATATTTACTTTTTCTTAATACATGTGCCAAGTTAAACTAAGAAAATTAAATCGGGACGGAGGGAGTATTTATTAAAGTTTAGTCATGGTTCAAAATTAAAGAAACCCATCAATATATTTAAAATATAACAACAAAAAAGGGCATCCCGGTGCACCAAATCATTCCGCGTAGCGAGGGTTCGGGTAAGGGTCCCACATAAGGGTGAAATGTAGGCAAACCTCACCACATAAAAGCAAAAGCAAGAGGCTGCTTATAGGACTTGTTGGACTTGAACTCGTGACCTAAAATCTTTCAAAAAAATTATCTAATTATGTTGTGTATTCATTTCAATTTATTTTAGAAAAAGGGAAAAAGGGAAGTAATTTAGGAAAGAGAGGGTAATTTGGGATATAAGATTTTAATTAAAAAAAAAAGGAAAAACGCGTGTTACCATATATACCATATAAGTAGAAAAAGTACCATTTTTGGTGTTTTTTGCCTTTCACTTATTCATGCTACAATTGAGTTGTACCTCACTTATGGGCTTTTGACTTATAAGTGAAAACAAACACTACATTTATACAATTATTGCTTATTTTGAGTCAAAAGCTACTAAAAAGTGGAAACAAACGAGCACATTAATTGCTACTACACATTTGGTTTTCACTACACATGTAAGTCCTATTTCCACGATGAAGAGAAGATAATTTTTTCGAGTTTATTGTTATACTCTATAATTTGTGGCAACAGTATTTAAGCCATATATTTGAAAGGTATCTTTGTCCTAAAAGTATAGGAACACTCGGATCATGTTTCCACATGCTACGAGTGGTAGTTTAGTCATATGCATGAATTGATGACGGATTCTTCTCTCAGACTTCCTGCTCCAACTAATGGTATGATTCATTACAAACCCCCTCTGACCAACACTTGTACAATAGATACCTCTCAAACTCGCTTGCACATCCCAAAATGAAAACTTTTATGTTGCAACTTGTTAAGACATCCAAAAAACGAAGCTTATTTGTAACCTCCTCTTAGACAGCTATAGAGATGCTGGTCTCTTGAAATATGTATGCATAGTTTTCGTCTTAAAAATACCGAACTATTCACCCTTTCTGTTAACATGTTTTTAACATTAAAATATTAACATTGTCTGTATTTCCCTCCCTGTAGCACTCAATCATTGATTATATATCGCGTTGGTCATTTCTAACAACAGATCTATTCGCCCTTTCAATTTGGTTTACTTCTTTGCGGTGGGCAAATTAATATACGTTTTGGTTAAGAATCTAACTATTACCGATACCTCTTCTCCTTTCAGTATTGAGAACAAGCTAACAACAGACCATAATGGATTCCCCCGCGGAAGATGTTAACGCTTTTGAAGTCGAGACAGAGAGGAGTGACATTTCTAAGGGATTCTCTTCCGATGGAGATAGAATCCGAGAACTAGATAGTTCAGGGGAGATTCTAACTAGAATTGAGTTAGATATAGCATGTTCTTGCGAGAAGCTGGTCAACTTAAATATACTTGTAATGCATGTGGAGACTAAGGAGAGTGAATTTGAGGCCATCATTTCTGACAAGGACCACAATTTAAGTGATTCTGGTCAGAAAGCACTTGAATTCGATCTCTTATCCGCAATTTTGGATTCAGAAGTGAAGGAGTTAGAGTACTTTATGCAAACTCTTCAGCTGGATATTGTTAATGCTCGTGAGATTCTATCTTCATGCAAGTACTTGGGTGGAACTCTAGCGTATATGGAAGACAAGTTAGACGATTCTGAAAAATCATTGGAAGCAATCACTGGAGCACATAGCGGAAATAAAGTTGCAGTCTGCCAAATTACAAAAGAATCTTGTTGAGTTATGCTGGAGAAGAAAATTGTAAGCACTTATGTCTGGTTATACTTTATTTACTTAATAGGAATTGAAACTTTAGTTCCTTTACTTTGTACTGTTTGCAACTTTCTTTTCTTGGTGTGCGAGCACAGAGACATATAATACTTTACCAATAGTTATTCATTTCTTAATCCGTGCACGCTGTCAGGGGGAGAGAAGAAAGGGGTGGTGTTTCTAGGGGGGAATGATGGTGTTTCAGATCTGTCCGAGAAGATCAAAATGCAGACTGCTGAACAACAGAGGCACATTCTAAGGATGCTGGAGAAATCTTTGGCCAGAGAATTGGATCTTGAGAAAAAAGGTGACAGAATCAAGGCAAATTGAAGAAGATTTAAAATTAAGGGTGCACTCGTCTGGAACAAGAAGTACTCTTATGTGGAGGAAGAAGCTGAGGCGGCAATAGATAGGTTGTTCCAGTCAGATAATGCATCCGAGGTTCTAATGGGAGTTTCAAAAGAACTATTGGGACAGCTCAGTGTATTAAATTTTAAACTAAATGGTTCACTTCAAAAAGAAGGAGAATTGAGCTCTAAACTCCAGAATGCCATTAAGCAGTTGACAGTCAAGGAAAGTGCTCTGCAGAAGGTTGAAAGAAGCAATGCGGAGCTTGTCGACCTTTCAAGGCTTAAAGAAGTTGAGGAAAAATTAGCTGTTGCAGAATGCCAAACTACCAATTTGAAGGAGGAAGTGAGTGTTCTTGAGGAGAAACTGAAAGAATCTGAGCTACACCTGCTGAATGCGAAGGCCTCTGCGGATGAAATGGGAATTATGGTCAAAGATCTCCAGCAAAAAATTTCTATGGCAGAAACAAAATCTGAAAGTGCAGAAGCTAAGTGTAGATTTCTGTCAGAGACTACTATTAAGGAACTCAATGAAGAGCTAATTCATATAAAGACTAGCGGGAGTACAAGGGTGGATTCACTTGAGAAACAGCTGAGGGAATCTGAAATTCAGCTACAAAACGCGGTGGCATCTGCAGAAGCAAGTCTGGAGAAGCAAAGCATGCTGTATGCGTCAGTCAATGATATGGAAAATGTAATTGAGGATCTGAAGTCGAAGGTTTTGAAAGCTGAAAGTCAAACCGATAGTGCAGAAGACAAATGTATTATATTGTCAGAGTCCAACGCAGAACTCAGAGACGAACTTAGTTTTCTCAAGAGTAGAGTGGAAAACTTGGAAGAGTCTTTGCATAGAACTGAGGAAGCCAAGAAGGCTACTGCAAAAGACATAAATCTCCGTACTAAATTTATAACCGATCTTGTAATGCAACTGGCAGTAGAGAGAGAACGCCTTCAGAAGCAGGTTTTCAATCAACCATGAACTGTTCATTCTTCTATAGATGATAAACTGGCTATATTTTATAACAGGCATGTCAATTTACTTCATGCAGATATCTTTGTTAAAGCAGGAGAATAAGACATTGGTAAAGCAAGCACACATGGGTACTGCCAGAAAAATGAGCCATGATGGTAAAGGAAGTAGCACAGAATCGGTGGTTTCTAAGATTGATCTCAGCACCGTGACTTGTACAACAGAAAGTAAAGATGGAGCTACTAAGTTCTCATCAACAAGCTTTGAGGTAGGTTCTTCATCACTTAACTAGCATGATTTATTTGCTTGTTTATGCCTATCACATATGTGGAGGTGTTATGTTACTCTGCTTCTCTTTGCTGGAGAAATGCTCGTTATATTTGGTCCTTTTGGTCTTTCTGGTATCTTTCTTGGTGTTGAATAACCTTTAACTCGACTCAAATGTATCATTATCTGCTAATGTAGTAATAGGTCCACATAGTTCCATACTACAAACACGTTGCATATGTTGCATTAACTGAGGAAAATTGAATAGTACGTAGGTCGTTTAGCCGTCTTGATTTTCAGTTTTTATTTTCTTTACTTGTAGTTTCTAGATCTCTGTGTATAGCTTTTCCTTTAACACAGAGATACAATGAACCAAAAAAATAAGAGAAACAGAAAACTCATTTGTTCACGTGAGTTTCCTGACTTAAACGTAAACGATTAAATCAACTGTAAGAAGTTAAAAGACAGAAGGACTCAAAGAATAAAGAAGAAGAAAGACGATGAGAGAGAGAGAGAGAGAGAGAGAGAGAGAGAGAGAGAGAGAGAGGGCATAATTGTAGAAAAGGGAACCCAACTTACTTTGGTTGCCCACAATTCCTTTTCTTTAATAGAGTATGTACAAATCAATTTACATGGAAAGATAATCATACTACAAATCTATCTAATCAATCCCTATAATTATGGAACAATATTTACATATTCAAAGAAAATGATATGGACAATATTACACCAACTGGGACTCTTGGGCATGCATAGTTCACGTGAGAGTGGGTACTTTACGTAACATTGTTATCACCCTCCCTCAAGCCAAGGGGAGAAGGTCGGAGCTGAAGCTTGCCGGATAAGAGATGAAACCATGGTTAAGCAAGACTTTTAGTGAATATATCGGCGAGTTGATCGGTGGTGGAAATGTGATGGAGTTGTAGAAATCCACGGTGATGTAAGTCTCGAACGAAATGTATATCAATCTCAATGTGTCGGAGTTTCGATGCAGCATGAATAACCGGATTCTTTGACATATGGAGGGCCGAGATATTATCGCATAAAAGACGAGGCGGACGAAGACATAGTTGCGAAAGGTGCTCGCCTCTCTCGCCCGCCTCGCCATATTGGCGCCTTGGAGGGTACGCCGCCTTTGCAGGATGAGGCGGTCGTTTATGAAAAGCGTAACTCTTTGGAATTCAAAGAGAGAAGCCAGAACGTGTCAAATTAGGTTTCTGGAGTTTCTGTTTTTATGGAAACTTCTTCTAATGTAAGTTTGATTCTATAAATCGATTATAAAATCGACTGACCCAATTTCAGATTCGATAAATACCGACTATTACAGAATTTTTACCACAACAAGAGACGCAGATAAATTTACTTCGGTGTTCGTTCCTTCGACGACGACCTTGGCCCTGAACGACTGCGACTCTCGAAGTACTGAATTCACGTCGTGTTGGTACTTCTGTTCAGCATTTAGTTTTTGTTTTGTTTTTTTTGTTTTTTTTCTGAACTTTGCGACGTTTACGACATTCCTCATAATATTTTCTTTTGTTTTATTTATTCCTCTTCATTTGTTAAAAATATTATTGTTTTTCCTCTTCTTTCTAGTATTTGTTTTGTTAATTTGAACTATGTGGTTTAAATTTTGTCTTAAATTTCTCTCTTCTGGGGTATAAATTATGTTTAGGATACTATTTATAAGTGAAACTTATATGTTTTATTTTTGTTCATAACATGTTTGAATTTTTGTTTATATGTTACATGTATATTTATATATTTTTCTAATATTTACTAATTTTTTATTCTATTTTTTCGCCTTGTTCGCCTTTTCGTCGCTTTTCTACCGCCTCGCTTTTCGCCTTTTTCATGTATGTATCGCCCGCCTCTCGCCGTTCGCCTTTAACAACTATGGACGAAGAGCAATGCCCAGTTCACGATAAAGATATGAAACCACCTAAGTTCAGTTGTAGTTGAGGCTAAGGCTCTATATTCAGCTTCACTACTAGACCGGGCAACAATAGGTTGTTTCTTGGTCGGCCAAGCAACGAGATTTAGACCGATAAAAATACAAGCGTCTGTTGTGGAGTGGCGATCATCCGGTGAGCCGGCCCAATCAGCGTCACAAAAGGCTAAGATAGAGGTGTCGACCGAGGCTTGGAAAGATGGACCAAAGGAGATTGTGCCTTTGAGAAATCTCATTATACGCTTGACTGCCATAAGATGAGATGTACGAGGTGTGTTCATAAATTGGCGATCTTGATTAACAATAAAGGACAAGTCTGGCCGAGCAAGAGTAACGTACTGCAGTGCTCCCACCATGCTACGATACATAGAGGGATCTGGGAGAGGGTCGCCTTCTAAAGCTGACAAATGGGAACCCGGGGCAAGAGGGGTGGAAGCAGGTTTACATAATTGCATATTGAACTTCTGTAAGGGATATGAAGCATGCCGAGATTGTGTGAGATGAAGGTGACTCTTGGTGCGAGTGGATTTTATTCTGAGAAAGAAGCTAAGAGGCCCCAATCTTCTACTCTCAAAGGTGGAGCATATGAAATCAGTAACAGAAGGAACAGAAGCGAAGTGTGATCCCGTGACAATGACGTCGTCAACATAAACTAGTATGGCAACAATGGTGCCATGTTGATGACGCATGAACAGAGAAGAGTCTGCTTGACTATTAAAGAAGCCTAAGGTGAGAAGATAGTCATGATTGAAGCCGGTGAAACCAGGCCCGAGGTGACTGTTTAAGACCGTACAGTGCACGATGAAGTCGACACACTATCTGGGTGAACAGGGTCAATAAAGCACAGAGGTTTGAGCTATATATACCTCTTCCGCAAGAATACCATTTAGAAAGGCATTACGTACATCTAACTGTTCGATGGGCCAATCCCTAGAGTGAGCTAGAGAGAGTATAGTACGGATAGTAGCTGGCTTTACCACCCGACTGAAAGTTTCTTCATAATCGACCCCCTCCTGTTTGAGTGCTTTGTATTTTTCGATCGAGTCATCTGCTTGACGTTTTACCTTATAGATCCACTTGCTACCACGATGTTGTGACTGTGAGGCGGAGGATCAAGGGACCAAGTCTGATTTTTGTGAAGGGCCTGAAGTTCTTCATGCATTGCTTTTTGCCAATGAGCCACAGGAGCAACTTGACAGAAAGTACGGGGTTCATAAAACGGAGAAAAATCTGCACTTGTTGCATTCAGACTGAACTGATGTTTCGGGCGAAAAATACCCGCCTTTGCTCATGTAGTCATAGGTTGAGTGCCAACAATTGGATTATGAGCAACTGTAATAGTGGGGTCTGGAGCAGCGGTAGATGTAAAGTCTGAGGTTGGACCAGGAGCAGCAGCTGTGGGCTGAGGTGCTGTTGGGTCATCACTAGAGGGAGGAATGGGTTGGACAGGTGCGGAGTCTGCTAGGTGAAAGGGGACTGGGCTATGCTGAAGGGTGGGCCTGGAGGAGGTCGGCCCAGATGCTGAATGAGAGGAAGATCCTGAAGAAGGCGCGGTTGGGCTGGAATCCGCAAGTGGGCTGGAATAGGATGATGGCCCAGATGGCCTGTTAACAAGCTGTAAGGGAGGTGGGCTGGAGTCCTGCAAAGAAGTTGGAATAGGACCGATGGCACAAGGAGGCACGGGCCAGAGTACATGTAGACTAACTGAAGGTAACTTGTACTGCCATTGTATCTGAGAATTTTGACCCGAGGCAGGTAGAGCACTAGAAAAAGATTGTGCAAAATCGTAAAAACGACTTTCATCAAATAACACTTGTCGTGAAATGTAGACCCTGCTAGAACGAGGATTGAAACATCGGTACCCTTCACATTAAATTATAACCCAAAAACACACATGGGGTTGACTTTAGCATGAGTTTGTGACGATTGTAGGGGACAAGATTAGGGAAACAAGTGCACCAAAACACTTTCAGAAACTTGTAGTCCGATTTTCTTTTCCTCAATTTTTGATAAGGAGAAATATATTGCAATTGGCGCATGGGCAAACGCTTAATGAGGAAAACCGCAGTAGTAAAAGCTAACAGCCAAAATTTCTCAGGATTTAAGCAAGTAAACATGTGTTTTCTTTCAACCACCCCGTTCTGTTGTGGAGTGTAGGGACAAGAAGTGTGGTGACTAATCCCATTTTGAATTAAGTATGCTGCAAACCTTTTGTAAATTTATTCCCCTCCCCCATCTGTTTGGATAGTTTTAATGGTATAAATAGCAGATATTTTACCTGTTAACTGTTTTTCAATAAGGATTTTGATTTCAGTAAAAACATCTGACTTAAAAAATAAGGAAAACATCCCCAATTTAAGGTTTTCAAACAATGTACAAGGCATAACATTGATTGAAGTCACTGGAATCACGAACATGCCCGGATCACTACACTTTTTGGGCATCTTTTTCTGATAAACCGCGCTAACATGTTCAATAACCTTAATCTTTTTCTGACTCCTTAGCTTCTGATCTCACTTGGTGGTGCACAACTCCTTCAGAAACTTAGCATATCTCGGAACGGTCTGAAGAAGGTCCAAGAATGGGATGTTCACCTCTAGCCTCTTGAAAGTATCAAAAATAGCCTTGTCAGGCTCCGGCTTCCTCGACTCTCTCAAGGCTTGAGGGAACGGCACCTCCGGCTCAAATACTGGTGGTACAGACTCCGATGTAGTATCCTTTTCTTCCAAAAATTTTTCTGTCGGTTTCGTCGTCTCAACCTCCAATTCAGGCTCAACACTCTTTTCAACCTTCTATTGTTCCGGCTCTATAGAAACCATCTGTCCATCAACTCTCTTCTTCCGCCTCACATACACTGCGCTAACATTTTGCTTCGGAAGGTTCTCCGTTTGAGGTGATGATTTTGCCGCCTCTCTAGCTTCCATTCTTACCACTGCCTCTGCAATCTGCCCCATTTCTCTCCAGACCACTGATACTAGCATCAGTCCTCTGCAACGCTCAAAAACTCCTTGAAAAGGTAGTCGTACTGCGAGCCGATTGTACGGAACATGTTATACGTAGGCTGCTGCTGCCTTTGTAGTGGTTGTCCCATCTATCATAGTGGTTGATTACCTCCATAGTTATACTCGTACATCTTCTTCTTGTGGGAACCCAACCGAATTCACATTCTCCTCGCCCTTGTCCCGACTCAACAAGAATGGCGATTCATCGTACATTTCAACTCCTTGACCTCGGACTCAAGCTTCTCATTTTCCCCACTGCTTGTGCCCATAGCACTAACCTGTCTGACACTGGATCTCCTCCCGTGTGTTCGGGTACTCCTTGCTAGCTCCTCTAGTAATTTCTGGGCCTCCGCAGTAGTTTTGTTCAGTATGCTACCCCCACACGAAGAGTCAACCATCCTCTTATCCTGATCAGAAAGTCTCCCGTGGAAGTACATTATCAGCTGATCCGCATCATACCCGTGATAGGGGCAACTCCGGGTGAGCGTGTGGAACCGATTGTAATACTCATAAAAGTACTCATCCGCCTTCTGTTCCATGTTACTAATGTCCCTTTTCATGACATTAATCTGGTTCACCGGGAAGAACTCATCCAAAAATGCCTCCTTCATCTGCTGCCAGGTAGTGATACTGTTTGGTGGTAAGTGATAATACCAGGTGTTGGCATTGTCTTTCAAGGTGAAAGAGAACGCTCTCAATAAAAGCTGCTCAATCGGGAGTGATGCCAGCTTCATACTTAGGCAGATTTGCACGAACTGAGAAATGTGCTGATTCGAATTCTCGCCCGGCATACCATGAAAATGAGACAGCTGATTCAATAATCCTGGCTTCAGCTCAAAGGTGACACCATCAGGCAAGGCAGGAAATACAACTGCGTGTGGTTGCTCCCCCCAATTAGGGGCTACTCTTTGCGCCAGTGCAGGGTGGAAGCGGCGGTGGATCCCCATTCTCCATCTTATCCACCAATAACTTTTTCCTTCTCTTCCTGAAAGTCTTTTCTATTTCTGGATCACGAAGCTCAAGAAGATTATTAGTTGAACGGGTATGGACCATACAATGATCCACACCACAAAGGGACAAGGGTGAAACTAATAAAGAGATAAAAGATAAATAAGAAAAATAAAATGACAGAAATTAAATAAGAACACAAACAAATAAACACCGTTCCCCGGCAACGGCGCCAAAATTTGATAGGCTAAAGTCGCACCCCTACAAATTACTTACCAAGACAAGACTCGGCTACAAAACTGCAGCAAGGGCAAGTCCAGGGTCGATCCACTGAAGAACGGTTATTTGTTTGTGTAATAGTCACAGACCAGTTTGGGAGTTTATTTGATTTGTTTGTTGAATTTATACTAAAGCAAGAAATTAGATTGGATTGAAAACAATAATGTAAAAGCACCTTGGACAAATAAAACTATCACTGTTTATCAATCAATATCATTGGTTCATTCTTTCTGTTCTTCTCCTAATCACTTGATCACGAGATATAAAATCTCTATCTCTTCTTTGTTAATAATTACTAGCGGCGACACACTCAACTAATAATCCTAATCAATACTAAAACCTAGCCGACACGGTCAAGATTCTAAATATTAATTGATGAAATTCTAAGAGATGAAGATCAAGGAATTACTCTATTGTTTTTCAAATAGGAAGTAAAGCTAATTTTACCCTAATCACAATTCAAGATGACACATACAAGAATTATGAAATTGCTACAATGAAAACCCTAGTCCGACACGATAAAAGGGAATTCTAGCAAAAACCAATTAAAAGGATTAAGAGATTGATCAAGTTTCAAAACCCTAGGAATAGATTTAACAATAAGCACGAGTAAAATTATAATTAGGGAGAAATAGATAGAATAAAACCTCAATTGATCTTCAAAACAGATCAAGATTTATTATCCAAAGTGGTAGGGATTTAGCCCTCCATGAAAATAATCACAATTGGAATTGTTCTAAGAAAACTCCTTGTTCCCCGCCGTCGTCCCCTTGCTGTTGCTACTTCCAGGTCTTCCTTCTTCTCTCTTCTTCAATTCTTGTCATTGAATTGCTTTGAGTTTTCTTCGGTTGACTTGATCTTGAACTTTGATTTAATTCTTGAATACTTGTTTTAGCTTCATGAAACCCTTACACCCGATTACATAAAAGAATGACTAATTTTCCTCGGATTACAATAATCTCTCAAAAAAGCCTCACAATACACAATACTCTAAAATTACATCAAATCTATACTAATTACATGAAAATCAAAGATAATAAGCACGGAAAATATAGGAATTAGATAGTATGAAATACGCCACATCAAATCATTACCTGAATACGGGAAGTACTATTGCAGGGCATCCAGAGTGGATGTCATGTGATTAGTCGCTTCGAAATCCAGGACAAATGAGACGAGCAATGGGTGAGGAACCGAAATATGACGGATCTCCACCGGGATAGAACTGTGCGTTGTAGGCAAAATTTCCCCTTTGATAACATGTGGAAGCTTCATGACCATTTTTCATGCAAAGCTGACAGTTAACGATGTTTGGATCTGGACTAAAAAACGGGTTGGGTGGTGTGTATGGACATGAGGGCTGGGGTTATGAGGCCTAAACTGAGGTGGAAAAGGGTTAGGTTGAAATGATTGAGGTGGTGGCAGAATGCCACAGCTGTTATTTTTGCCTTTGTTTCGGTTTTTGTTGTTTCGGTTGCCACCCCACGGTTTGGGCTAGGTATAAAATAGAAACCCCATGATTATTTGGAGCACTAGGCCGAAACCCTCCCTGTTGCCCATGAGAAGAAGCGGCTAAAGGTGTGAGGGAAGGAGGGATATGTGGCGATCTCTCCGGCTCTTTGGTGGCAGCAAGTGCACTAAGCTTGGTATGGGTTTTGTTGGCAAACCTTTGTTGAAGGGCTTTCTCTTGTAAGAGAAGGTCTATAAGGTCATCAATAGTGATATCACCTTTGGAATTTTGTGTGGTAATGAACTCTTTATAGGTATGTCCTAACCCGCCAAGGATTCGACTGCATAGTGTTTGGTTTCAAATCGCCTCGCTGGCACGAGCAAGAGTTTTTGGATGTGGATGGAGGCTCTCCCAAATTCTTTAGCTATAAAATCCCATGCTTCCGGAGTGGTTTTGCATGGGGTTGAACCTCATAAGTGATTGTGGCTTTTATCCACCCCAAGACAAACCGGGATGTATGGATGAAGGCATCATATTCACGGTTTATGGTGGTGCCAGAAGGTAGAGTACGGGGAGGAGGGTTCTTGTCGGAGACGACAGGGTAAGAGAATGGATTTCTAGCACGGAGAGGAATAGAGAACTCCAGTTTTGGTAGTTCTCATTCGACAATCTGCAATGTCCCATGTAAGATTGCTCATTGAAGAAGGTTGGGAGGCCGTGTTTGTTGGAGGAAGGATTACCTTGCCCGGGACCGTCATTAGCCATGGTGCCCGATGAGTTTGTAGATTCCTCACCCATGGCTTTACAACGCTCTGGATACCATAAACGATTAATTACCTGCAAGAAGTTAAAAGACTGAAGAACTCAAAGAATAAAGAAGAAGAAAGATGTTGAGAGAAAGAGAGAGAGAGAGGAAGACACAGCAGAATTGTAGAAAAGGGAACCCAACTTTGGTTACCCACAACGTCCCTTGGCCATTGTTTTGGATTTATCATGGATCTTTTTTTCCATATCTTTATTGAAATGGTTACTGAAATGTGGCTTTCTTTTGTCGCTTAAACTCACACCTCTCCTAGATCATGTGAAATCTTGCTCTTCAAAAGGGCAAAGGGCAAACCCCGGTGCGCCAAGCGCTTCCCGCCAAGCGGGGGTTGGGAGAGGGAACCATTTGCTAGAGCCTTCCCCTGACAATTGCCAAGAGGCTGTTCGCCAAGGTTCGAACCCGTGACCTTATGGTCACCAAAGGAGCAATAATATAACTCATACCTCTAATTAATAATATTACTAATGTCGTTACTCAAATCCCAATTTTTTATTTATTATTGTGCTAAATTAAAGAAAATTGATTTGATATAATTTACTCATTTGACAAGATAGTACTTTTCAAAAGTAAAATAAAAATGGCATTGACATATGTGTACATTTGTGCATACATTTCATACCTTAGTTTACAGCTTCATAGTAAGCGTATCAAAATAGATATTTGTATTCTCATTCACTCTTGAGTGTGTGTGTGTATATATGTGTGTATATATATATACATATATATACCAATTGAAACTACACATATTACCTTTTTGGGTGTCCCATTACAAAGTTCACACTTTCTAAAATGGAAAGGTTATGATATTTCTTTATTCAATTGGACCCACTTTCACACTCACAACAACTTTCCACTTATTATTTCCTAACCCACTTTCTCTCTCATACCCGCTCTTCCTACCACAACATCCAATTCACTAACACTTTTTCTTAATTCATCTGCCTAATACAAAGTGTGTAGTTTCAATTGGGACGGAGGGAGTACATATATAGGTATATATATCAATAAAGATTGAATAAAAGTATTGTAAGCAAATCGCCTTTTTGATACTAGAAAGAGTTCCAACTCTTCAATTAAAATGAGGTGAAAGCTGATATGCATCTAAGGACACATTTTAAGCATCTACATATACTAAACTATCCTAGTGGCAACTTTTGAGATGGTGATTGTGGAGATAATTCTTGCTGCACATGTTAGCAGCCAAGACCTTCAAACAAAATTCACACTAGAGCAACAGCAGCTGTCATAGTGGCAACAAGTCTTCCTTAGTAGATACCCTCAAGTGTTGGACTCTTGGGCTCCTGTTGTACTTGTGCTATCTTGCTTTATGGTTATTTGAAGAAGTACTCGTACACAACACAATGCACATTAAACAACACTATTGCATTGTAAAGTGGAAAAGAAAGTATGTTGCCTTTTATGTTTCCCGAACCATGCTTCTATTCTATTCTAGTACTATTACTATCTGTTGTCTTTACCCTTTTTGCAAGTTTTACTGAGACTAAATCTAGAATGGAACTTTACATTACTAAACTGCAGTGACTTTCCGTCTGGCTTGGGTTACAGGCTGACAAGAATTCTGACAATGTGTCTGATCTCGAGACAACAAGGAATATAGATGCGCGACAGCTTAACTTTAAATTTGGCTTTCTGTTACTTATCATATTACTGATTCCGATTATAGTAGGAGTTGTGCATCAATATCTGGACAGCCACGGTCAAGTCTTTCAGACCGACTGATAATTTCTTTTGAGTTTTCTTCCTTGGCCTTCTCCTCTGTGTAGTCAGCAGAATAATGCTGGATAACGGGTACTTCTTGAAACGGGGGTGCTATGTGTGGCAGGGATAGAAGACAAGCTGTAGTCTCTGTTCATAAGTTGGTCTGTCTCGAAGCTGATTGAAAAGTAATATCATCTACTGCATTTTCAAAAAAACAGCTGCCCACTTCACTATGAAGTCAGTTTAACCTCCTTCGTTCAGTGTCAGAGTCTGCTATGCTGGCCTTATTGTCGAAAAACATGAAGATTATGCTTATTATATTTGCCCGTGAGAAGAAAAATTGCTGACTTGCTGGAATTTAATTCGAGAATCTTGTAATGTAACCCAGTATATAACTTTGTCTGGTGTATTTCTTTTTTTTTTTGGTCTGATGTATACCAGTTTGGTGTGTTTCTGTTGTTTTGGTGCTGCAATTATCATACTGGTGTTTTTCTGTCGTTTTGGTTCTGCAATTATCATACGCTCACTTTCTTATATTATGCTTTTATTGATATATAGCATGCTGATGTTGGGAATTTTTTTCTAGAGTTAATAAGACATAAAAAGGTGGGAAATCCAAGAATTTTTTTCTAGTTTTTCTTCCCATTAATATAAGAAAACTAGTAAAAGCCCGTGTGCGAGGACACGTTCTTTTTTTTTTTTAATTAAGCCCACGCTTTTTTTTTAATTTAATTTAATTTTTTTTAAGGGTAAAATGGGAAAGGGACAACTTAGTGACGGCAAAATGGGAAATTTGGCACTTGGATGTTCATTGTACTGTAGCAAGGACAAGTTCCCATTTATACTATAGATAGGGTCAAGGCCTATAAAGTGCTGGTAAATTTTCCAAGCAAACTGAGCATTTGGGGTAATATGATATTTGTGCTCCCGTACTTACAGATTGGACACAAATATACCCTTGTGTACACATTTAATTAGGGAAAATATGACCGAAACTAACTTTTCGTCAAATAATTAACAAAATTGCTGACTATGATGATTTCATGGTAATTTTGCACGTACACACATAAAACAATTATAGTCTAGTTGGTACAATTGATGTAAAGAAATATAGGGGATAAAAGTGTACAAATTGAAACTTAATCTACTAAAATATTAAATCCTGCTTTGAATATCCCCTTCATCTTCAACCTTATACACAACCACCACTGTACCGCCACCATCGTGGCGCCACCAACATAAAACAGAAGAAATTGCCACTTAAAACTAAAAATAAAAATCATCAATTCACTATCATCATGAAAAGAAAATCATAAATCTATCTACAAATTCACAACCTTATCTTATCAAAAATCGCACATCAAAAAAATCATAAAATTCGAAATTAAAGAAAGAGAAAGATCTAGATCTGAAAATGGAATGGGCTAGAGAAGAGATGCGGCTGGGGAGGGAGAAAGAGTCGAAAAGAGATGGGTTGTGGGATGCGTGGGTACGAAGAAAAAGCAAAAAATGGCGGTGTGTAGAGAGGAGGGGGGCAACGACGGCAACCATTAGAGTGGGATGGGATTGTGTGGGTTTTAACGAGAGAGGGAGGAGTGACTTAGAAGAGAGGGGGTGGTGTGGGGGTTGGCGCAGAGGTGGGCAGGGATGGAGAATAATGGCCGGTGTGGCGGTGAGGGTGGTGGTGGGCCAGAGATGGAGATATAAAAGAAAAAGGAGGGTTTTTTCATTCTGAATCGAGGTTAATGTTTATAAGAAGATGGGGGTGTGTGTGCAACTTAACATTTCAGTTTTTATGTTCTATACTTTGGTAATTTATAAATTTACCCCCTATACTTCCACGTCTACATAAACGGTGCCAATTGGGCTATAATTGTTCAACGTGTATATGTGAAATTATCATAAAACCATTATAGTCAGCAATTCTGTTAAATATTTGATGAAAAGTTAGTTTTGATCATATTTTCCCTATTTAAATGTTCACAAAAAAGGCATATGTGCGTAAAATTGAGTTGAGGGCCATATTTGAGTCCAATTCCTAAGTACGGGGGCAAAAATATCATATTACCCTTAAGCATTGTTATGAGCTAATTGAACCGAGAGATTGTATATTTATGTCCCTGAATTATAGGGTTACATGCAAATATGTCTAAACACGGCTTAATTAGGGCTTTGCCCCTGAAGTATTTACTTGAAATTGAAGATATACCCTTATGTTAGTTTTCTGTCAAAAAAATTGACGAAATTACTGACTATGTTGTCCATTTAGACTTTTTGCATGTACACGTTGAAGCAAATGCTCATGTGGCATTGCTGAAGTAGGATTCAAGGGGAATATATGCTTGAAACTCATAGTTTAGGGGTATATTTGCATGAGAAAATCGCGAACAAAAATTATTTAATAAAAATGATTTTTCTTAAAACATAATTATAATTTTTATTAAAAAGTATAATTTATGAGTTGCTCTTATGAAAAACTAGTTTTTTCATAACATTATGAAAAAAACGTGTTTTTGGACCCGATTAAACTTGAGATACGTGAATTGAACCGGAGACCGGTCCAGTAACAAAATTGAACCGTATTTTGTCAAATCAAATCCAAACGAACACACAGTCACACACAGTAAAACACAGAGTTACGACGCCGCAACAGAGAAATTCATCGAGCTAAATCAAAATTCAATCTAAAATCATTCCGTTTCAGACGATTTAGGTAATATATGATTCACTGTCAATTATAGACTATGAATTCATATATTTACAATCGTTCCTAATTGTTTTATTCAATACTGGCGATTTTTGATTAGGTTATGATGGGCTTACGTGATTTTGAAGATGAAACTGGAAGTAATGCTACTGTAATTGATCGAATTCAGCACGAAGATGAAACTGGAGATAATGCTACGACAATTGATCAAATTCAGCACGAAGATGAAACTGGAGATAATGCTACTTTAATTGATCGAATTCTGCACGAAGTTGATGATAATCACGATACAGGTAATCCAATTTCATAATGCCAGTTATTTTATATATAATGCTAGTAGTTTGAAGTACCAGTTTTATTTTTTTTAATTGCCAGATTGTGTTATTTAGATTGCCAGTATCACTTATTTAGAGTTCCAGTTTTAATTTTTTAGGATACTTTGTTCATTGAAGTTCCAGTTTGTGTTTATAGGAGTGCCAGTATCATTTATTTAGAGTGCCAGTTTGTGTTATTTAGTTCCAGTTTGTGTTATTTGTAGCTTCAGCCACTGTCTTGTTATTGTAGTGCCAGTTTGTGTTTTTATGAGTGCCAGTATCACATATTTGGAGTGCCAGTTTGACTTATTGAAGTTCCAGTTTGTGTTATTTATAGCTTCAGCCAATGTCTTTTTATTGAAATGCCAGTTTGTGTTTTTAGGAGTGCCAGTATCACTTATTTGGAGTGCCAGTTTGTGTTATTTAGTTCCAGTTTGTGTTATTTGTAGATTCAGCCACTGTCTTGTTATTGAAGTGCCAGTTAGTGTTGTTTGGACTGCCAGTATCACATATTTGGAGTGCCAGTTTGACTTATTGAAGTTCCAGTTTGTGTTATTTGTAGCTTCATCCACTGTCTTGTTGTTGAAGTGCCAGTTAGTGTGGATTGAATTGCCAGTATAACAAATTTGGAGTGCCAGTTTGACTTATTGAAGTTCCAGTTTGTGTTATTTGTAGCTTCAGCCAATGTCTTGTTATTGAAGTGCAAGTTTTTGTTTTTAGGAGTGCCAGTATCACTTATTTGGAGTGCCAGTTTGTGTTATTTAGTTCCAGTTTGTGTTATTTGTAGCTCCAGCCACTGTCTTGTTATTGAAGTGCCAGTTTGTGTTGTTAGGACTGCCAGTATCATATATTTGGAGTGCCAGTTTTAAATTTTTAGGATACTTTGTTCATTGAAGTACCAGTTTGTGTTTTTAGGAGTGCCAGTATCACTTATTTTGAGTGCCAGTTTGTATTAATTATTTCCAGTTTGTGTTATTTGTAGCTTCAGCCAATGTTTTGTTATTGAAGTGCCAGTTTGTGTTTTTAGGAGTGCCAGTGTGACTTACTTGGAATGCCAGTTTGTGTTATTTAGTTCCAATTTGTGTTATTTGTAGCTTCAGCCACTGTCTTGTTATTGTAGTGCCAGTTTGTATTGTTTGGAGTGCCAGTATCACATATTTAGAATGCCAGTTTGATTTATTGAAGTTCCATTTTGTGTTATTTGTAGCTTCATCCACTCTCTTGTTATTGAAGTGCCATTTAGTGTGCCATCAAATAAGTAATACTGGCACATTCAAAAATTAAAACTAGCACTTCAAACCAAACTAACTGGCACTTCAGATCTAAAGAAAAATTTATTAAACAGTAGATATTATTCATTAAAAAAAAGAAAAAAAAACTACAAACAAACAAGCCAACTCAACAAACAAAACACCAAACACATAACAAATTATTCATTCATTCATGCTCTCCATAAACTTATAGAGTGCAGAGTGCTGGAACATATCATGCTCTCCATAAGCTTTAGTTGCCCCACGATCCTTGGCATGTAACAGAAGAGAATCCCAAATCCATGTTGATTTCTTGCTGTTCTTATTGTCACAGAATGGGCAGTGAAGGTTATCTGAACTGTTTCACAAACTATAATATCCCTCCTTAATATCTTCTAAGAAACCTGCAATTTTTTTTAGCACCTCTTTCTTCTTCATTGTCTTCAACATTTTTCTCAGTCTTGACTAACCTACTCGTACTCATACTGAGAAATTGATTGCTTTTTAGATGAAATTTAGAAATAAAAAAGAAGTGAAGATCTAACTTATTTATACTGAATCCATGACTGTACACATTTATTACTCGTGACTCTTTGAATTCGTGACTGTTGAATCCGTGACTGTACACATTTATTACTCATGACTGTTGAATTCGTGACTGTTGAATCCGTGACTGTACACATTTATTACTCATGACTTTTGAATTCGTGACTGTTGAATCCGTGACATTATTGCTTAAGGACAAAATGGAGCAGTACTAGTTGGGACAACTTTTGAACCCGTGACTGTTTTTGTTTTTTTATTACTCAACATGGAACACCTAACTTTGGAACACCTGTCCTAGTGCATGCATTTAAACAACACTCACTGAAAATATTAAAAAAACACAATCTGGCACTCCAAATAACACAAACTGGCAATCCTAACAACACAAACTGGCACTTCAATCAACAAAAGTATCACTGACACTCTAAACAACTCACTGGACAATATTATAAAAAACACTGGCACATTAAAAAATTAAAACTGGCACTTCAAACCACACAAACTGGCATTTCAATAACAAGACAGTGGTTGAACCTACAAATAACACAAACTGGAACTTCAATACGTCAAACTGGCACTCCAAATATATAATACTGGCACTCCGGAAAACACAAACTGGCATTTCAATAAAAAGACATTGGCTGAAACTACAAATAACACAAACTGGAACTTCAATAAGTCAAACTGGCACTCCAAATATGTGATACTGGCACTCCTAAAATCACAAACTGGCACTTCAATGAACAAAGTATCATAAAAATACATCAAACACAACAAAATTAAAAAAAAGAATTTAGTACAATTAAACACTACCACTACCACCTGCTCCATCATCGCCTACGTTTTCATTCAATTTGTTTTTTGGATCATATTCATTCAAAATACATTTCAAATACATTTCCAAAGCCTTGTGGTGAATCCTAGCAGCTTCATCAATGTTGTGAGCGTTGCCAAACTCATGAGCATGATTGACTATTCTCACATAATCCTTATCCCTACAATTGTGTCCATTACATGGCTTCAATGGATAACGAAATGAGGGAGTACCATTTGCAGAAGAAGGCTGCAAAACAATAAGATGACCATAGATGAATTTTTGGTAGCACACCATGTATATTTTCCAACTTTTGTCTTCATTTGAATCACCCAAAGTTGGCCCACTAGAATTTCCCTTGCCTTTGTTCATCGCTAGAAAATTTATTAAAGGTAGAATTTTTCTTGAACTTGATGTATATGCTTGCCTTTGGACAGATTTATATAAATTTGAGTACTTGAAACCAGTCAAAAAAGTTGGTCAATGAATTCAATGCACTTACCAACTGTACACATTTATTACTCTTTGACCATTAAAGACAAGCAAACTTATCATTATTTATTACTGTTGAAGGAGGTGTATTCGACGGAATATACTTCCTCAATAAATATAATATCCAGTGTATGTTGTTTGAATTGCCAGTTTATGTTGATAGGAGTGCCAGTATTAATTATTTTAAGTACCAGTTTGTGTTATTTCGAGTGCCAGTGTTACTTATTTGTAGCTTCAGCCACTTTGTTATTATTGAAGTGCCAGTTAGTGTGGTTTGAAGTGTCAGTTTTAATTTTTGAATGATCCAGTGTTTTTTATAATATTGTCCTATGAGTGTTTTTTGAAGTGCCAGTGAGTTTTATTTGGAATGCCAGTATTACTTATTTCAAGTACCAGTATTTCCAATGTAATATGCCAGCATCTGTTTTTTCAATGTTATTTCCAATCTAATTTTTTATTTTTATTTGCAGCAAGCCATATTGATATTACTTCATCACTGCTGGGTATAAAAGCAAAGACATGGGAAGAACTGTATCAATTGTACAAGGATCATTCCAATGCCTTGGGATTCAGTGTTAAAATGACAACCTCGCGTGTCTCTAAGAAAACATCAAGGCCAATAGATAAATATTTTACGTGTTCATGCCAAGGATACACACAAAGAGGAAAAGAAATTGATGTTCCAGCTCCAATAGAAGTCGGTGAAGTAGAGATTCCATCTCCATTGGAACGAATTGAAAACCCAAAGAGGAAAATGAGGAAAAAGAAAGCCCCTTCTAAAAGGACAGGTTGTCAGGCTCTGATGAGAGTAAAATTGTTAATTAAGGAAGACTTGTATGTGGTTGCACGGTACGAAACTGAACACAACCATGAGATGACAAGGCCAGAATGGAACCACTTCAAGCATAGCGAGAGGTCGATATCAGAAGCTACAGGAAAAATAATAGAGCAATTTGAAGAAGCTGGCATCAAGCCAACCGATGGATTTAATGTTTTGGCAAAAACAGCTGGTGGGGAAGAATATGTTGGGCATACAAGAAGATATCATCTTAACTTTGTACAGAGATTGAGAATGGAAAAAATAGAAATGGGCGATGCACAAACTGTAGTTGATAGACTGAGCCAAATTCAGGATGAAGGATTCTACTTCAAAATGCAGTTTGGGGAAGAAAGTAGACTCAGTACTTTGTTTTGGAGAGATGGTATGATGAGGGAGGATTATGAATTGTATGGGGATGTTGTTGTGTTTGATACAACTTATAACACAAATAAATACAATTTGATTTGTGCACCAATAGTTGGGGTGAACAACCATTGGAACACTGTGATGTTTGGTTGTGCTTTCTTAACAAGTGAAAAGACAGAAACATTTGCTTGGCTTCTCAAAGAATTTGTAAAATCAATGGGTGGAAAAGAACCAAAAACAATTTTCACCGATCAAGACTTTGCAATGTCGAAAGCGATTGAAGAGGTAACTTTTATTTTATTTCCAATGTTTCATTTATTGTTTTTTTACTATGTGCCATTGCATGTGTTATTATGTGCCAGTACATGTTTTAGACAGTGCCAGTACTTGTGTTAGTAAGTGCCAATACATGTTTTAGATAGTGTCACTACTTGTCTAATTAAATGCCAGTTCATGTTTTAGACTTTGCCAGTACTTTTGTTAGTAAGTGCCAGATCATTTGTTATAATGTACCAGTGTTAGATTTTATAGTGTTTGACTATATTATAAATTATTGACAGGTTTTTGAGGGAAGAAAATAATTTACTAAATTGAAACAAATTTAAATTACATTTTTTCCCTTCCCATAACCACCATAAGTCTTAACACCAGAAACTCCACCACATCCTCCATCACCTTTGTCAAAGGGCTTCTTCTTGACCTTGTCCTTCTTGCAAGAAGGAATTTCCACAGGTCCAAACAACTCCAAATACTCCTTAAGGTATTTTGCCAAAGCCTTGTGCTCAGCTTTGGCAACATTGGAGAAAGAGGAAGTGGGTGCACAAGAATCAAAGGCATGCTGAAGCATTGCAGTTTGGTTCCTTTCACGTATCTTACGCCCTGCACAAGGCTGTAGAGGGCATACATACAACTTATCTGGAGATGTCCAGTCAGTCTGAGGGATACGAAGATGACCAAAGTGGAGTTTCTTTGTCATTTCACGAAAGGCACTCCTAAACTCTTTCTCATCAGAGTCATACTCATCATTTGAGGACATATTGCTTGAAATTATAAGAGAACTGATTTTAATGAATGAAGAGATGTAATTTTGAAATATCCATTTCATGTGTTGTATAGTGCTAGTGTCTAGCCCCTTCCTATTTATAGTGCATATACCTACACTGTTTTTTGTTTGGTTTGTAAATGCTTTAACATTAACTGGTTATGTAATTTCCAATGTTTGACTATTGTGTAACAGCTTTTTACATAGAATTGTTAACATTCACTGGTTATGTAATTTCCAATGTTTGACTGGAGTAGGTAAATTATATGATTTGTAACAGCTTTTTACAGAGAATTGTTAACATTCACTGATTATGTAATTTTCAATGTTTGACTGGAGTAGGTAAATTATATGATTTGTAACAGCTTTTTATATGTGCCAGTTCTTGGTTTAATTAATGCCAGTTCTTGAATTAATAAGTGCCAGTTCCAGTGTTATGAATAACCAGTGTTAGATTTATAATTGCTAGTGTTATTATTTTATAGTGCCAGTGTATAGCTTTATTAATGACAGTGTTTGACTATATTATAAATTATTGACAGGTTTTTGAGGGAAGAACAAGACATAGGTTATGCTTGTGGCACATTCAACAAAATGCTATATCTCACTTTGGACAACTAAAGACAGATGAAGAATTTAAAAAGGAATTCAACAATTGCTTGAGAGGATGTAGTGATGAATCTGAGTTTGAAAATTGTTGGCATTCAATGCTAGAAAAATATAACCTTCTTGAGAACAGATGGTTCAATCGTTTATATAGCTTGAGAGAGAAATGGTGTACAGCATTGAGTAAAGATTTCTTCTCAGCTGGCATATTATCTTCACAGAGAAGTGAGAGCACAAATCATGCCATATGTTTCAAAGCAAATAGAAGCACGTCCCTAACACAATTCTTTGATATATTCAATGAGACGGTAAAACGTTGGAGAAGTATGGAGCAACGAAAGGAATTTGATTCAATAAACTCAAAGCCTCGCACAGAAATACATGGAGCTTTAATAAGACATGCAAGGGAGGTTTACACGGAGGAAATATTCAGATTTTTTGAGAATGAGGTCAAGGCAGCTTTTGCTGCAAAGTTTAATATTGGCTTTTGCTTGGATGAAAACAACAAGTTGTTTGATGTTGCTCATGAGAACCATCCAGACAAGTTTGAAAGGGTACTTTTCTCGCGAAATAATGAAAAGATTACTGTGAACTGTACATGCAATCATTTTAGTGAAGTCGGTTGGTTGTGCTTTCATTGCATTAAGGTTCTCAACTTGACAAATATCGATCGGATACCGGAAGAGTACATTCAAAAAAGGTGGACAAAGACAGCCAAATCAAATGTATGGAATAAAACTTACCAAGGAATATCTACTACTCCAACTGAGCAACACAATTCAATTCCTTGGAAACAACAGATGGCGAGAAAGTACTACGATTTAATGATGACATGCCATGAAAACAGTGATGCAAGAAGAATTCTAGAAGATGGGTTTAATAGAGATACATTGCTAGTACAAGAAATACTCTCCCGAAATGTACAAGGTGTTGGACCAACAACAAGTGAAAATAATAGTGCTTCAACAAGCACAACATTTAGTGCACCTACAGTGACGGATCCTGTACGTGCAGATACAAAGGGTAGAAAAAGAAAACCTAAAACAAAGTTTGAACGGAGAAAACCAATTACTAATGAGTATGGTTCGAAGACCCCGAATGAACACTTGATTTGATATTTTTGTAACCAAACTTTATTGTTTTCACACTGTTACAACTGATTGTATTATAATTTTTTAAGTAGTGCCAGTTTTGCTTATTTAATATGCCAGTGTTTGTTATTGAATGTGCCATTGTTTAATATTTTAAGTACCAGTGATGCCTGTTTCTGTTTATTAAATATATTGCCAGTACATAGGTTTTGTATTGCCAGTCTTTGTTATTGAATGTGCCAGTGTTTATTATTTGATGAAGTATTTGAAGGTTGATTGCACAAAAAAAAATGCAAAATTAATATGCCAGTTTGTGTTGTTTGGAGTGCCAGTATCAATTATAAGGAGTGCCAGTTTGTATTATTTCGAGTGCCAGTCTTACTTATTTGTAGCTTCAGCCACTCTTTTGTTATTGAAGTGCCAGTTAGTGTGGTTTGAAGTGCCAGTTTTTGTTATTTAGAATGCCAGTATTTTTTATAATATTGTACAGTGAGTGTTGTTTAGAGTCAGTAAAACTTAGTTGATTTAAGTGCCAGTTTGTGTTATTTAGAATGCCAGTATTACTTATTTGGAGTGCCAGTTTATGTTATTTGGAGTGCCAGTTTGTCTTTAATGATGAAATAGTGATAAGTTTGTCTGTAATGGTAAGTGCATTGAATTCATTGACCATGAGCTGTTCCATGAACACATGTACCAACATTGCATCAATAAAAATGTTAAAAATAACACTAATTCACTCATAAAAAAACAATAATTCAAATACAAACAATTCAAATACAAACAATTCAGATACAAAACACTAATTCATTGTTTTGTTGTTGCTTTTCTAGTCTGATACTTCTTCCAAACCCTCATATCATCATCTGATTTTTTCTTCTTTTCTACCTCTTTCTTTTTTTTTCTTCTTCTTTCCTTTTCTTTTCTTCTTCTTTCTTTTTTTTTTCTTCTTCTTCCCTTTTCTTTTCTTCTTCTTCATCAATCTTCTTCACGGCTTCTCTTTTATCGCTTGTAAACAACCCTAACTGCTTCAGTAAATGATGCCGTTCAGTATTAATATCACAAAGAAGTAAGCTTGCTAGAATCTCGGCCCTCATACGCACTCTTGATGACTTATCACACAACTCAGGGCAAGAGTAAATTGCGCCATTAAATTGTCTCATTTCAGCCATTAGGTATACTCCACAGTCACTATTACCATCAGAATTATCTTTCAAAATCCAATCAACTTGCATATGCTCAAACTTAAAATTCGATATATTTGCAGCACTTGGATGATTTATGTGATTTAAGAACTTTTTGAAGGGTGCTTGCTGCAACGAAAAAAAAAACAGCAAAATTAATATGGAAGTTCTGGTAAAGAAAATAACAAAAAAAAAAAACAATTAAATAAATAAGATTACCATGCTATGAGCAAGTTTTGGCACGTTCTGTCTCTTCCAATCATTCATTGGCAAGTTGTCAAGATACTGAAATGATTGACTCTCAGTATTGACAACAAAAAGTGTGTAATGGCCACTCTTGTTGTCACCTCTATGGCAGGGCAAAAAGAACTGCAAGAAAATAAGTGCCAGTATCAGAGTTTGAAAGTACCAGTTCAAGTGATCTTTTATACCAGTTTATTGATTAATAAGTGCCAGTACATGTATGTATAAAATGACAATGCATACCAATTTAACTTCACTCAAATCAGCTCCCTCAGCATCATTAAAATTAATATCAATCCAATGTATTAAACTATCAGTGATTTCTTGCCCAGCTGATGATATAACATCTTGAGATGTCTTTGTTGTACGTTGAATCCAAGCAGCCTGTATAACACATTAATAACATCAAATTTAAAAATGCACACAAATATAATTTAATTAACAAACAATCATAGATAATATAATTATTGAATGTACTAGCATCATAGATAAAGAACTTACAGAATGACTAAGCCCAAACATAAACTTATTCATACTACCAGACTTTCGCTCCATCTTATTAAGAAGAATAGCCCAACTCTCGATGGTATTTGAAGTTATTTCCTTGTCTTCATCCATGCTCAAAATATCTTCAACCGTTAAGCTATGGAACATTGAGTAAATAGGATCACAACTGCTGTAAAAGAAAAATAAATTAGTAAATGCTTTTACATACAAGTGTATACATTCATAAAAGGTGGCATTGTTTGGGTATTGATAAATTTATAGCTTACTCCTTCAGATTCTTTGAAAAGTGTGTAGACATGCACATGTCAACAGCCTCCTTTCTCAGCTTCAACATCGGTCGCAACAAATCAGCGTTGTTGATCATAAACCGAGAACAGTATACAAATTCCTCATTACCTTCCCCACAGTCCACTGTGCACCCTACATTCAACATCTCATAACAACTCATAAAGCTGCTTTCATTTATATTCGCAATAATGTTATCAATATCAACATCATCTGTCTCCCGAAAAATCTCATTAACTTCCTGTTCTTTCTGCTCTGTAGGTTCTCTTCTCTCCTCACTAGATACCTGAGATAAAAGCTCAAATGATGGAATTGAACCTTTTCTTTTCTTTCCCATGTCACCTTTTGGTTTCTTCAAAATGTCTGAAATAATATTGTCAATCTCAGACAAATATTCTTCATCAAAAATATCATCTTCTACTTCCTCCCCCTCCACATTCTCCTTATTCTCTTTCTCTACCCCCATCTCATCTGCTACATTTCTTCCCTTATCTTTCTTGATACATTTAAGTCTTTCAATGTGAGCATGGACAGCATTGTCAAGTTCCTTCCTCAATATATCCCATGACTCCTTAACAGCCTACAACAATGAAAAATAGTAAGAATGAAAAATAGTGTGTGTATTTTAAGTGCCAGTACATGTTATTCATTGTGCCAGTTTAAGTAATCAATAGTGCCATCATAAGAAATTCAAAGTACCAGTTTAAGTAATAAACAGTAAGAATGAAAAATAGTGTGTGTATTTTAAGTGCCAGTACATGTTATTCATTGTGCCAATTTAAGTAATCAATAGTGCCATCATAAGAAATTCAAAGTACCAGTTTATGTAATAAATAGTGACATAACTTACATTGCTTGCCTCTTCATTTCTTTCCTTCGCAGCACTTTCAATCCTTAACGGAATACATTCTTCCTCCACAAAATCACAGGGTACTTCCTCCAAAAAATTGTCGTCAACCCTACTTATAGGATAAACATTCTGTCCATAAAAAATTAAATTCCCCCAGCCAACTTTTGCTTCGGAATCAATCCTCTCTTTGAATTTTTTAGCATTCCAATGATTAATCAAAGGGAGAACAGTTGATTCTTTCACCCCTTGAAATGGAAATCTTTGAAGGTAAGCAATCACCAACACCATAACACATCCACTACAGTTTTTTGAATTCTTTTTTTGAGTCTTAAACCTCGATACACCCTGACATAATTTGTCCAAAACATATTGACACCAATCAAACTTGCTTATCTGTGAAACGTCTTCTACAATACTTAGCAGTGACACATCAATTGTTTTTGTAACTACTGGGGCAAGAAAAATTCCAACAACAAACAGCACAAACAAGCGTTTAAATTCATCCCCACCTTGATGTAACTCAGAAATGCGTTCCAAAAGTTTATAGGCAGGAAGACCATCTTGAGTACGCCCAAATTCCTCAAAATATCGATTTCTCAATTCCATATTTGTGCTGGATGATTGATTTACCTTATACTTTGCAACATTCCTAGGTAGACAAAATATATCATAGACATCTGATGCTGTAATAACATATTTATCTGATGAATTGATTTGTTGTATCCTTGTGATTGGTTCAAATCTATCAACAAGAAACTGAACAAGCCTAAGCGGCAATACCTTAACCTCAAGATTCAACAGAGATCCAAATCCAATAGCCCTAACATCTCTCTTCTGGTCTGGAGTTAAACAGAGCTCAACGAGTCTTTTGGGAGTACACGAATGCTCAAATTTATCACCCTCTTTAGGCCTCTTAATAGTGATATCAAAATCATCATCATCCACAACTCTTTTACGCTTTGATGGAACTGAAAATAAATATCAAAAAAACATTACATCAGTGCCAGCAGCATGATTTCAAAGTGCCAGTTTTATGATTTCAAAGTGCCAGTTTTATGATTTCAAAGTGCCAGAATTATGGTTTCAAGGTGCCAGTTTTATGGTTTCAAAGTGCCAGTCTTAAGGTTTGAAAGTGCCCGTGTTATGGTTTCAAAGAGCCAGTGTTATCTATAGTGCCAACATTTGCTTATTTTTGCAATTAAATGTGAATGTGCAACTGTTTCGATAGTGCAAGTGCAAGTAAATGTGACAGTGCAACGGTTTCAAAGTGACATATTTAGGGTTTCAATAGAGCCAACATTTGCTTATGTTTGCTTATATTTAGGGTTACAATAGAGCAAACATTTGCTTATGTTAGCTTGTGTTTTCAAAGTGCCAGTTTTATGATTTCAAAGTGCCAGTTTTATGATTTCAAAGTGCCAGAATTATGGTTTCAAGGTGCCAGTTTTATGGTTTCAAAGTGCCAGTCTTAAGGTTTGAAAGTGCCCGTGTTATGGTTTCAAAGAGCCAGTGTTATCTATAGTGCCAGCATTTGCTTATTTTTTCAATTAAATGTGAATGTACAACTGTTTCGATAGTGCAAGTGCAAGTAAATGTGGCAGTGCAACGGTTTCAAAAGTGCCATATTTAGGGTTTCAATAGAGCCAACATTTGCTTATGTTTGCTTATATTTAGGGTTTCAATAGAGCAAACATTTGCTTATGTTTGCTTGTGTTTTCTAAGTACCAGAGCAACTGATTTGAAATCGAAGAACAATATGACTGAAAACAAGTAAAATTATACCTTCGTTATGCTTCTTGCTCCTCGTTTCTTTGGATTAACCGGTCATATTGTTGAATAACAAGTAAAAACACGAATGAAAACAGCTCGGAGATGATGAAACTCGATGGAAATTGATACGCCGCAACAGCTCGGAGATGATGAAAATAGGGAAAATCGAATTGAAAGGCACAAATGAGGAAATCAAAAATCAAATACGCCGCGAGAAATTGAACTGGACCGGAAAAGCATATGAACCGTCCGTTAAATTGAACCGCGGTTGAAAAACACGTTTTTTGTTAACTTAACAAAAAACGCATTTTTACAAGTTTTTTGCTTTCGAAAATTGAAATAATTTCAAAATAAAATAATTTCTTGAAAATGGAAAATCAGAAAACAAGAAGAAGATGAAGAGTCGGAAAAAGATAACTGGAAAAATTAACAGAATAAAATTAACATGACTAAGTTGAGTCTTGTGAAAACACAATCTCCGTAAGAAGAATTTGCTCCGCACTGATGCTAACAGTTGAAACGGCAATCCTCTCGTAAGATGAAATGTATTTTTGAATCCTGATGGAAGCACTTCAAATCAGGAAACCTACGAACTAACGATGTTCGAAATTTCTGAACTTGGAGGGAGGAGAATGCAACAATATGCTTTCAACTAACTGAACTCTCTAATACTTGATTGCTTGAATGATTTGAATGATGTAAACTGACATTCTGGGGGTCTATTTATAGTTTTTGAAGAGTCACATGTACATGTTGGGTAATAGGCATAATTTGATCCGGGTGACTCTGGGCCATCCGATCGCACCTGATCGATGAACCAGATTCAGCGAACCGGCCCAAATCAGTGCCAATGGGTACATCCGTACCGACCCGCACCTGTACGAAGGGTCACAGACCAATCAGATTCATGTACGGATCCAATCCACGGATCGGACCCAAACTAGCCCTAAACTCGTCCTAGCCGAGTCAATCCCAAACCAAACCCGGTCCAATCCAATCTGACTGAACCATGTGTGATGTACCCGATTTTTTTTTGAAATCAAACGGAGTCGCCACGCCATTTTTATTTTAAGGGCCAAAACTTTGAAAAATGTCCGAGATTAGAGATTTGGGTTCGGAGGTCACGTTACACGCCGGGAAGAACGTTAGTGTTCACCCGGAATGCCTCGTAAAACGAGTCTTCCAAGCTTAAAAACCATTTGTGTGTGTGTGTGTGTTGGCCAAAATAAGTTGAAACTGAAAAGTAAAAATTGGGAACTATTTATTAGACTTTGAACAAATCCCATGATTTTTGGTGTGATTTTTGGGTTGAGTTTTGGGACTCAAAAGATTTTTTGAAGTTGAAAAACATTTCTGCCAGAATGAAAAAGGCAGTGGACACTTTATTTTAAAATGGGTTTAAGGTCTTAAAAATCTCAGAATCTGGGGAAAGTCCGAGAATGAAAGTTGTTCAAAACACCTTAAATAAGGTTTCTGCAAAAGAACTTTCCCATTTGGAGGTTATTTGGTGGACCAAAACCTTCTGGAAATCTCAGATATGAAATCTGGACTTCCAGAGACTGATGAACTGACCTTTGAAAGAAAATTAGAAAAAGGGATTTTTACTCATGCAAAAAATAAAGTAAAAATATATCTGGAAATCTATGGATGTTTCCTACAAAAAGTGTTTTGTAGTAAACACCAAATTCCAAGTTTCTGTATGTCCAAAAAATTAGACCATGGACAGAGGTCTTAGAGAAAGGCTACTGGACAGCAACTTCCTCTTGAAGAAAAACATGATTTTTAAAGGGGTTTTGGCATCCATGCTTGTCCCCATTTACCTAAGCTTTGATTAGTGATCACTAAACATTTTAGTGGTGATCTACTATATCAAGCTATCCTTGGGGTACATTAGGACTTAAGCATTTCATTTGCTTGGGAAGGGGAATTTTATCCTTTGAAAGAAAGATTTTGTGGGTTTTGAAAATGTGTTTGCAAGTAAGTAAAAACACTTTGAAAAGAATGTTGATTCTTGTAGAGGATCATCCATGGAGATGAACTTCCATGGTGATCCTCTTGGATCTAGAGCAAGAAGATGAACAAACTACATTTTGGAGTTTGAAAGTGCATGCATGGATGAGAGAAGTTTAGGGTAGGGAGAGGGAGGTTATACCTATCTTCCCTTGTGTTTGTGTTTGAATGGATTCAAGGTTTGAATGTGTTTAGGGTTTGGATGTGTTTAGGGTTTGAATGTGTTTAGAGCTTGTGATTAGAGTTGGTCAAAGAGAAAACAAGTAGATAACAATTAAGTCCTCTATGTTTTCTCTCTAATCCTCCTCTTAAGGGGTAATTGAAGCTTGGGATTGTGTATGAATGGGAGTGATTTGAGAGTATTTGAAGTGAGTGGGATTTGGGAAAGATTCAATAGAAAATGGTGGCAATCTAAGGATTCCCACTGTTTTCTCTCTATTTTTCGCCAGAGTGCTGTTGCTGTGAGTGAATTGTGTTGTGTCTCCTTGTTTCTGTGACTGAAGGGCTTAATTTATAGGCCTCTGAAAATGCCATATATGTCCGCACGGATAACACTGGAAGCGTGCACTGTTCATTAAATGCAGCTCCAGGCTTTGGACACAAGGAATTTTTTTTTTTTAAATTCAAATTAGGCAGCCAGTTTTTGTTCCAGCAGCTTCTATTTTTGGTTTTTGACCATTTCTTTTGCTTTTTTGATTCTTTTCCTTGGTTTATCTTTAAATGGCAATCCCTAATCTACCCTTGCTTGGTTAGAAATGTTAGGAATTGTTAGAAATGTTAGAAATGTTAAAACTTTCGTTAATTTTCTAACGAAAATATTAACAACTCAAATTGGAGCACTTACAGTAGCCCCTCGGCGATGGCGCTTTCGAAGGAAGCGGGGTCGTTGATAAGAGTAAGGCTCCATATTTGACAGGATGATCAAGTGATCGAGTGATCGAGTGGCTGAACCTAGCGATAGGCTACCTACGTACCCTCGGCGACGGCGCTTTCGAAGGAAGCGGGGTCGTCGATAAGAGTAAGGCTCCATATTTGACAGGATGATCAAGTGATCGAGTGATCGAGTGGCTGAACCTAGCGATAGGCTACCTACGTATCCTTAAGAGGAATCAAGCCAGTCGTAGTTCGGGTCTTTCGACTATCTTCAGACGTCGACCCTAGAGTGACTGTTTTAGGGTGTCAACCTAAGATTTGACTATTTTTGGGAAGTCACCTTATGATTTGACTATTTTTGGGAAGTCGGCCTAAGATTTAACTATTTTTAGGAAGTCGTCCTAAGATTTGACTATTTTTAGGAAGTCGTCCTAAGATTTGACTATTTTTAGGAAGTCGCCCTAAGATTTGACTATTTTTGGGAAGTCGCCCTATGATCTGACTATTTTTGAGAAGTCGCCCTAAGATTTGACTATTTTTGGGAAGTCGCCCTATGATCTGACTATTTTTGGGAAGTCACCCTAAGATCTGACTATTTTTGGGAAGTCGCCCTATGACTTGACTATCCTAAGATCTGACTATTTTTGGGAAGTCACCCTAAGATCTGACTATTTTTGGGAAGTCACCCTAAGATTTGACTATTTTTGGGAAGTCGCCTTAAGATTTGACTATTTTTGGGAAGTCACCCTAAGATCTGACTATTTTTGGGAAGTCACCCTAGTAATGATTTGGTTTGTCGAATTAGGGAGTGATTGCGATTTATCGATTTCCTCGTGTTGTGTGTGATGGCGTTTTAGGTGCCTCAAACCTTAATGATGGCATCCTTGATGATGGCGTTTTAGGTGCCTCGAACCTTGATGATGGCGTCTTAGGTGCCTCGAACCTTGATGATGGCGTCTTAGGTGCCTCGAACCTTGATGATGGCGTCTTAGGTGCCTCGAACCTTGATGATGGCGTCTTAGGTGCCTCGAACCTTGATGATGGCGTCTTAGGTGCCTCGAACCTTGATGATGGCGTCGTAGGTGCCTCGAACCTTGGTGATGGCGTCAAAGGTGCCTCAAACCTTGATCATGGCATTTTAGGTGCCTTGAACCTTGGTGATGGCGTCTTAGGTGCCTCGAACCTTGATGATGGCTTCTTAGGTGCCTCAAACCTTGATGATGGCGTCTTAGGTGCCTTGAACCTTGATGATGGCGTCGTAGGTGCCTCGAACCTTGGTGATGGCGTCTTAGGTGCCTCAAACCTTGATGATGGCGTTTTAGGTGCCTTGAACCTTGGTGATGGCGTCTTAGGTGCCTCGAACCTTGATGATGGCGTCTTAGGTGCCTCAAACCTTGATGATGGCGTCTTAGGTGCCTTGAACCTTGATGATGGCGTCTTAGGTGCCTTGAACCTTGATGATGGCGTCTTAGGTGCCTTGAACCTTGACGATGGCGTCTTAGGTGCCTTGACCCTTGATGATGGCGTCTTAGGTGCCTCGAACCTTGATGATGGCATCTTAGGTGCCTCGAACCTTGATGATGGAGTTTTAGGTGCCTTGAACCTTGATGACGGCATTTTAGGTGCCTCGAACCTTGACAAAGGGTGATCTGGAGGTATTAACTTGTTTTGAAACGATTTCCTTCTATGTTCGTATCCTTTCGTTGGGGACAGAATTCGAGGGGATAGACAGTCTTTTGGTGGACTTCATTTGAAGGGATCGATCTTACGTTTGCTGCCTGAGGTGAAAGAGACGGAATTCCGTTGGCTTTCATCAGGGATGAACCTAAGTTGAGGTTTAGTTCTATTGTATGAACCTAAATGAGGGCTCAGTTCAGGAGTATGAACCTAAATCGAGGTTGAGGGAGACTATTTGAGGGCATTCTCGCAGGGGAAGATTAGAGCTTACGATAATTATCGGGGAAAAGGGTGACCGTGTTGGTCAAGCGGATGGACCTATGGTAGGCTGCCTACGTATCCCGAGTGGGAATCAAGCCTGGACGTAGTTCGAAATCCACTGGATAGTTAGGAACAGGTCTAGGATCCTGGGCCTTTTGATAATTCGGAGGCTGTCACCTCAAGGAACTAAAGCCTACGTCGCTATTTGCGGAGATAGAGATAGATAAAGCTATCGGTAATCATGCAATATTTGTGAATGTGTGCATATTTTGAGATACGTTGAGGGACTAACGTATCTTTGCTGTGCTTACCTGCAGGAGAGCAAGTTGCGGGGGCTGTGTAGTGTTGAGAGTCTTGATATATCTGATCGAGATGTTGAGACATTTAGGGCGTGAGGTATCTCTGACCGATTGGCATTTGAAAACTTGGCGTCCCTGACCTACTTGCCTTTGAGAACTTGGTGTCTCTGATCGAATTGCATTTGAGAACTTGGCGTCCCTGACCCGTTTGCATTTGAGAACTCGGCGTCCCTGACCGACTTGCATTTTGAGAACTTGGCGTCCCTGATCGATTTGTATTTTGAGAACTTGGCGTCCCTGACCGATTTGCATTTGAGAACTTGGCGTCTCTGACCCATTTGCATTTGAGAACTTGGCGTCCCTGACCGACTTGCATTTTGAGAACTTGGCGTCCCTGACCGATTTGTATTTTGAGAACATAGCATCTCTGACCGAATTGTACTTGAGAACTTGGCATCTTTGACCCATTTGCATTTGAGAACTTGGCCTCCCTGACCAATTTGCATTTTGAGAACTTGGCGTCCCTGACCGATTTGCATTTGAGAACTTGGCGTCTCTGACCGAATTGTATTTGAGAACTTGGCGTCCCAGACCGAATTGTATTTGAGAACTTGGCGTCCCTGACCGATTTGCGTTTGAGAACTTGGCGTCCCTGACCGAATTGTAGACACTGGAGGCGGTCTTCATATGTTTGTGGATGTTGGGGGTTGTCTAAGTTGCAGATGCCGGAGCTTGTCTTTGCCAAGCTATAGACATGGGGACTATCTTTGCCAAACTGTAGATGCTGGAGGCTGTCTTCATCCATTTGTGGACATTGGAGGTCATCTTTTCCAGACTCCGGAACTTGTCTTTGCCAAACTGTAGATGCTGGAGGCTGTCTTCATTCATTTGTGGACATTGGAGGTCGTCTTTAGCAAGTTGCAGACGCCGGAGCTTGTCTTTGCCAAACTGTAGATGCTGGAGGCTGTCTTCATTCATTTGTGGACATTGGAGGTCGTCTTTAGCAAGTTGCAGACGCCGGAGCTTGTCTTTGCCAAACTGTAGATGCTGGAGGCTGTCTTCGTCCATTTGTGGACATTGGAGGTCGTCTTTGGTGGAGACCATCCTCGCTGCGGAGAGGCTCCGGGTAGTGATGGAAAACTGGTCTTTCGTGCTTGAATTGCTACATTTGTTAGTAGAGGTTCAAATGCACATATGACATTCATGATGATGGATGCATGCATGGAACTAAAATGATTCGCGATCGCTTAGGTTTTTTTTTTTTTTTTTTTTTTTTTTTTCATGTTTTGCATGCTACATGAGCCCTGGGGAGATTTTTGTGGGGATGCATGTGGTGAGAGGGTTTGTATGTGTTGTGGGTTTGTTTGGGACAAGCTTTGGTGGTGGGGTGATATCCTTTGGCCGCGGACTGAATTGCATGTCATTGATGAGGTCTTGTTGTAGGTCAGCAGTATCATGCGGACCTCAATTTTGATCTTGGGATGAAGTTGGATTTGAACCCCGGGTCTTTATCGAAATTTCTTTTCCGTCTCGTACATTTGAAGCTGATGCTGACAGACTCTAGAATCAGAGTATGTTGACATGAATGAACCCTCTTTCGCTTGGGTTAGTTGTGATTTGACATAAATTTGGAGAATGATTTGGCGAAATGCTGATATGAGGAGATTCCCAATTCTCAACTTTTAATGATGCAGGGAGTTGCCATATACCAAGTTCTAAAGCTGAAACTCCAAGATAGTTGTTGAGGTGACTAGGCCTTTCTTCTGAAGATAGGTATGACTTGATAAAGCCCCATTCCGTGGAAGAGACATGGCGAAAGCCACAGAATCTTTCTCTGAATGATTTGATGAAGCCCCAGGTTTGACAAAGCGTCACTACAGAGGTCCAGTTAAAGGTTTGACTGTAAAACTGATATACTGATGAAGTACCGAGCCAATCGATCAACGTGAGAGCCCTCAAGGTGAAGTTGATGTGACCCCAGACTCATTGCAGCATTACGTCATGGAGTGAGAAATCCATCTTTGATAACAACTATGCAACTAGAATCCTCCCTTCGAAGGGTGTCTTCCATATGGGAACTGTTAGCCATAGTGGCACTTGGCTTGTTCATGGCTTCAATCATATTCACCCTATGGTTTTTCTTAGGGAATGGATCGTTGACTGTGTTGGGCCCTTGGGGTATCCTTTTTCGATCAGTTCTCACACTGCCCTTTTTCAGGAGCATACTAGTGGGGAGCACAGAGTTTAGTTGTGTCCAAAGGGACACCGGGATCCATGGGCTGTTGGTTGTCTGGTCAAACCTTCCTTCACAAATCCCTGAAAAGACGTCGCTCAAAGGCATTCCGAAATCTTCAAGCTTAAGGCTTCGCGACTTGGGCACATCACCTTTCCTTGGCACGAAAGGAGTGGCATTGTTGTAATCCTGTCCCGAATAGGGCTGGGCAGGAGTCGTGTTGGAGGTGGAAAAAACCCGGTGTCTGTAAGCAGGTGCAACAACTTGCTGCTGATTGTAAGCCCTCTCAAATTTAGCCCCAGAATTGACCATTGCCCGCAGATCCGGATAGGGAAATTGCTAAGGGAGGCTCCCAGATGTGGTTTCAGGCATGACTGAAAGATGTCCAGTTGTTCCTCTTCAGAAGGAGGAGTTGCCATTTCGCTAAGCTTCAGGTTCCAATGCTTGTAAAAATTCCCGATGTTCTCGTCGGCACGCTGCAATGTTGTCTGCAGGTCAACTCCGTTTGTTTCCCATGTAGCTCTGGCCTCGGGTTTTAAGTGGAAGAACCACTTCAAAGGGCTGGATTTCAAAGAGAGGCTGAAATAGTCCGCCAACTGCTGATTGGTGCACCCTTTGGCCTTCATTGCCAAGGTATACGTGTCCAAATGGGTTTCTGGGCATGCAGTCCCATCAAAGAGGTCCAGATTCGGCATAACAAATTTGTGAGGCAGGGGAACGATGGAGTCCGAGTCCGTAGGCCGGAAGGCAGACTTCTTAGCAGTCAATTCAGCAATCTGCGCTTTCAATTCCTTATGCTGTTCCATGAACCAAAAACAGATGAGGGTCCGGTGGTGGAACCAGAGTGTTCAAGCCGACGACTGAGCTAGAGAGAGGAGCTACCACTGGCGGCAGACTGGTGGAGGGAACGGCCGATCCGGGGATGTAGGTGAAAACCTGTCCTTGGCCCGAATTACCCTGGGGAGTGTGAGTAGGAGCCTGGTCAAAGGGATAGAACCCAGTGGCTTGCTGTTAACTTCCAATTGGCAAAGAGGGTGGTGGTAGACCTGAGGTGGCCGGGTAGCTTGAGCTTCCATGAAACTTAAATACGGGTTATGACCCTTGTTCGTTGAACTGCATGCACGCTTGGCTAGGGTGATGGTGTATACCCGGGAGGATACTGTGGTCCGGTGATTCTGATGAGACAGGGATTAGGGGCTTGGTGGCCCATTGATCCCTGAGTGAGAAATGGGTTTGTGGAAGCGGTGTTAGGAGCAGTTGAACTAGCATCATTGTGTTGTCACAAACCTAACTGTGGTGGCATCCCAAACTGTTGCTGCGGCACTCTAAACTGTTGTTGTGAAGGTTCGGCTTGATCGTTTCTGAACTGAGACGGGATCCCAATTTGCTGTGGCATTCCAAGGTACCCCCAACCATGAGAAGACATTCCGTACTGATTTTGTTCCTACTGAGGAACTGCGAACTGATTTGTCCCGTTAGACTGCATGGGTCCAGTAGTCTGTATTTGGGGAGCTGGCTGTCCCAAAGATCGAGGAGATAGTACCATAGGAGGTTGGCGGTGGCATCCTGGAGTAGTCTGGGCGACCGAGAGTGGGATTGGGGGTTTGCTGTCCCGTTAAGGCGGTCATGAAGGGATCTTGTGAGACTTGTGCGGTGCCGGGGACTTTGTCTTGAAGCTAGGTTCTTTGTCGAGGCATTCCAAGCTCTGGGCCGAGAAGTTCAAACCGATCTATAGTTGACCGCCGTCCCAAACCCAACCGAGAAGTCATACCAAGCCGATGTAACCGAGAAGCCCACAGGCGATGCATGTCGAGCTGGCTGAGGCATACCAAACTGCTGTGACATCCCTCCCACCAGTGCTTACTCACGTCTAGGGGTGTACACAATGCCTTCTTTCCTTTAATGGATGTTGCAGCCCTGTTGGAAGGGTAAGGTTCATAGCGGTGAGACATGTTCAGACTCGTAGTGTTTCCCCGTGCACGAACCCTTTTGATGTAATCATCGATGTAATCGTCGAGATTTGACCTTTTGTAAAACTCATCCGTGTCAGATACACAAGATTGGTATGGTGAGATGGCGCGAGTCGAGCGATCGTCGATACTCTCGTTGCTAGGATTTTCTTGTACCTTCTTAATTGGTTCTTTCAATAATTCATTGGACGAGTCAATAGGAACACTAGGACTGCACGACACCGCCACAAGATTGGCATCAGTAAATGAAACCACAGTAGGAAGTACTCTGGTGGGAGGGATGACAGTCTGAGCATTAAAAGCGTGACCGTAACCCTCCTCATAAGGCCTGGCAATTGCCGAAGATGAGGATATATGGCTCGTAATGGGTGGATACCAGGGAGCAGTGAGTGCGGATCCAAAAGGCTGCTGAAGACATGAGGTTTGAGGCATCGTAACAGTAGGATTGAACGTGTCTTGACCATACTGAGGAACGTGACTACCAGGGTAATGTGCATACTGTACTTGATGAGCAGGAGCAGCTTGCGTAATAGCCTGGTGGAGAATTTGATGAGGAGCATTTGACTTTGTCGGACTTCCCAACCGGAGGGGTGGGGTAGAGCTTGGAGGATGTTGTGAATACGGTAAACCTGATGAAGTGGTGATAAAATCCTGGTGGCCCATGTGATCTTGCAGTATCATAGGGGCAAGTGTGCTTCGAGAATTGGAGGAAGCAAGCTGGCCCCCTCTGAACCATGGAGCCTGAGAAGTGAACTGTCCCATTCCGAGATGATGACCCGAGCCAGACTGATGTTGTGAAGTAGTGAACTGACCCCTTCCAAGCTGATGACCCGAACCAGACTGATGTTGTGAAGTAATAAACTGACCCCTTCCAAGCTGCGGGGCAGAAACAGACTGATTGAAACCCAAAGGTGAAAACTGAGAGGCGCCGGGGGGAAGTTGACCAAGATCGATACGATGAGGCCGAGAGGCAGGCTGAGTGATAGGCTGGGGGATGCTTGGCCCATTAGTAGTTCCACACGAAAGGGAACAGGGCATTTGACGGTAGTTGGCATGCCCGGGAGGGTAATTAGCTCCAATCTCCGCATCAACCGTAAAGGTTCCATTAGGGTGGCGAACAATTGCTAGCCCCTGGGTTCTGATACTTTCCAATAACTGACTGATCTGAGCCTCTTGATTTTGTCTTATCTGTTCCAACATCTGATTCCACTGTTCGGCATTTTGCGGATTTTCGGGGTGTGGAGTTGTACGTCCCCCACCGTTCTCCTCTGAGTTGGTCATTCTGAAACTTTGAGCTAAAGCGAAGGAGGAAACCGATGAAGTATCTGACTTTGGAATGACTGAGCTGAACAAACGATGACCCGGGGTCTCGATCCAAACTTTGCTTACTATGGAAGGCACAAAAGGGTGTGGTTCAGACTCGGGAAAGCGAAACAGGTTGGTGTTTGGGCTTAGGGCTCATGCAACATGCAGTTATTTGTTCTTGTTTACTTAAAACGTGTTTTATTAACCTAAACGGTTGGAAAAGATTGCTCTTCTTTTTCGCAAGCTACTCTGGATCCTGGATCAGTGGGCCCCATCACTACGTCTATAAGCCCCTCGTATTCCACCTGTATTTCGACCTCCCAGGGTGGACAGCCCCGGGCGAGGGTCCTATAGGGCAAGCGGGTCCCACCGACCGAAAGAAAAATGATCCTAAAAGTCTGGCGGGTAATCGGGTCTTAACGAGCATTCGATGTAAATTACGGACAAAGCTGACGTCAAAGTCAAGATCATGTCCGAGGGCTCGACGAAAAGTCGGCATGATTCGGACTGATAAATGACCACAATTGATCTTGACTTGTCGTCAATTAGGCCGTAATTAGGCATGGAATAATCATTAATCCTTGATGACTCAGTGTCATACTGGGAGTCAGTGTATAATTTGTGCCAGTCAGAGTCAAAGTCAAGGCGCCAGTCAATATCTGGTCAAAGTCCGTGACAGAGAACCGGCAGAACTTCGACTGATTAGGGTCCCCGAAAGATATTGACTTGGTGTGCCGACTAAGGCTTGAAAGGAAAGGTCTATACACAGACAGGGCATGACACAGACCAGACTAAAAACCAACCGGGTCTCGGACAAAGTGTGTCACGGACAAGTGCATGGTCGACACGAGGCTCCATGGGATGTTTGGGTAGTCCCGTGCTTGCACCGAGAGGCGTAATAAGACCAAACGGGCCGCGACAGGGATTTCCCCGGGTTAGGGACGTAGTGTGCAGTGTAAGGTCACGTGCGCGTAGTGTGCAAGCAGTCTATCTTCTTTTTCTGAGTAAAATAGAAATTTTTCATGTGTCTTAAAAAGTATGATGCATGATTTTTTTTTTTTGAAAATTTTCTTTTTTGATAAATCCTTTTTTTTTTGAAAATATTTATTTTATTTTTGGATTTTTTTTGTTTGATTTTTTATTGAAATTTTTTTTTTTGAAATTTTTTTTTGAAAGCAAATAACACATAAGCACATAATTCAAGGCAACGGGTCCGATAGTCAAAATTTTGACTTTTCCGAGGCGGCCAAAACAACACGAAAATGTGAAAAATCAACACACACACAACAAATGATTTCAAATGCCGGGACGGAAGCTTGACCCTCAAAAGTTTTTCTCTTTTTTTTTTGAAAACAATGACACCGGTACGTGGGATTGTTAAACCACAATTTATCCCTGACTCGTGTTAGGAGGTGATAACGGGAAGTTTAATGGTTTCCACCAATATACCAAATATCATTTTTTTTAAGATAAAGCTTATTTAGTCCCCAGCGGAGTCGCCACTGTGATGTACCCGATTTTTTTTTGAAATCAAACGGAGTCGCCACGCCATTTTTATTTTAAGGGCCAAAACTTTGAAAAATGCCCGAGATTAGAGATTTGGGTTCGGAGGTCACGTTACACGCCGGGAAGAACGTTAGTGTTCACCCGGAATGCCTCGTAAAACGAGTCTTCCAAGCTTAAAAACCATTTGTGTGTGTGTGTGTGTGTGTGTTGGCCAAAATAAGTTGAAACTGAAAAGTAAAAATTGGGAAATCTTTATTAGACTTTGAAAAAATCCCATGATTTTTGGTGTGATTTTTGGGTTGAGTTTTGGGACTCAAAAGATTTTTTGAAGTTGAAAAACATTTCTGCCAGAATGAAAAAGGCAGTGGACACTTTATTTTAAAATGGGTTTAAGGGCTTAAAAATCTCATAATATGGGGAAATTCCGAGAATTAAAGTTGTTCAAAACACCTTAAATAAGGTTTCTGTAAAAGAACTTTCCCATTTGTAGGTGATTTGGTGGACCAAAACCTTCTGGAAATCTCAGATATGAAATCTAGACTTCCAGAGACTGATGAACTGACCTTTGAAAGAAAATTTGAAAAAGGGAGTTTTACTCACGCAAAAAATAAAGTAAAAATATCTCTGGAAATCTATGGATGTTGGCTACAAAAAGTGTTTTGTAGTCAACACCAAATTCTAAGCTTCTGTATGTCCAAAAAATTAGACCATGGACAGAGGTCTTAGAGAAAGGCTACTGGACAGCAACTTCCTCTTGAAGAAAAATATGATTTTTAAAGGGGGTTTGGCATCCATGCTTGTTCCCATTTCCCTAAGATTTGATTAGTGATCACTAAACATTTTAGTGGTGATCTACTATATCAAGCTATCCTTGGGGTACATTAGGACTTAAGCATTTCATTTGCTTGGGAAGGGGAATTTTATCCTTTGAAAGAAAGATTTTGTGGGTTTTGAAAATGTGTTTGCAAGTAAGTAAAAACACTTTGAAAAGAATGTTGATTCTTGTAGAGGATCATCCATGGAGATGAACTTCCATGGTGATCCTCTTGGATCTAGAGCAAGAAGATGAACAAACTACATTTTGGAGTTTGAAAGTACATGCATGGATGAGAGAAGTTTAGGGTAGGGAGAGGGAGGTTATACCTATCTTCCCTTGTGTTTGTGTTTGAATGGATTCAAGGTTTTAATGTGTTTAGGGTTTGGATGTGTTTAGGGTTTGAATGTGTTTAGGGCTTGTGATTAGAGTTGGTCAAAGAGAAAACAAGTAGATAACAATTAAGTCCTCTATGTTTTCTCTCTAATCCTCCTCTTAAGGGGTGATTGAAGCTTGGGCTTGTGTATGAATGGGAGTGATTTGAGAGTATTTGAAGTGAGTGGGATTTGGGAAAGATTCAAGAGAAAATGGTGGCAATCTAAGGATTCCCACTGTTTTCTCTCTATTTTTCGCCAGAGTGCTGTTGCTGTGAGTGAATTGTGTTGTGTCTCCTTGTTTCTGTGACTGAAGGGCTTAATTTATAGGCCTCTGAAAATGCCATATATGTCCGCGCGGATCAAACTGGAAGCGTGCACTGTTCATTAAATGCAGCTCCAGGCTTTGGACACAAGGAATATTTTTTTTTAAAATTCAAATTAGGCAGCCAGTTTTTGTTCCAGCAGCTTCTATTTTTGGTTTTTGACCATTTCTTTTGATTTTTTGATTCTTTTCCTTGGTTTATCTTTAAATGGCAATTCCTAATCTACCCTTGCTTGGTTATAAATGTTAGGAATTGTTGAAATGTTAAAACTTTCGTTAATTTTCTAACGAAAATACTAACAACTCAAATTGGAGCACTTACACCATGCCACGTATCAAACCAACTTCCGTCAAAAGTTTAAGGCTCCAATAGCTCCTAGCGACGATACGCACATGCGAAGAGCAAAGTGCGCCCTAAAATGCCCAATACGCCCTTCGTGCCGCTTCGCGGTTGTGGAGTAATTTTGGGTTAGTCCAAGATTAACATAATTGGGCCAATACTTGCATGGTTGGCCCAATGCTCCACTAGGTTGCATGGTAAGGAGGATACCACTTGATTGTTATCTCCTTCAAGTGAATGAGTTAAAAAACTCTCCTACCTTTTGATTTCTAGGCAATGTGGGATATGGCATTCTATATTCACAAACTCTTCATAAACCCATTTCAAATTACATACTTTGAGCATTAATTTCTCATTCACAACAAATTGGTTTTGAAAAAATAAATATATCACGTTAATCTACTCCAAATATAGATTATAAATATGTAATTTATTTTTCATTTACATAAAATGAAAATACATTTAATTTTGGTCAAATATCGGTCAAATATATCACGTTAATCTACCATCGGATATAATAGCCTTTTAGTAGCGCGATCCTTTGAACTAACTTGACTGTATATTGTATACCGAGACAATATTATTTACACAATAATAACTCTAACACACTTTGTTCTCACATTTTTATCCATTTCGGCCCTGGACCGTATCTCATTCATAAGTGTTTCATTTAGAAGCGGCCCTTTTTACTTATCACTTATGTAGGTGATCTTCTATAAAGAGTATCCTGCTACTCCACTTTTCTCAACTTAACCTCACCACTGCTGCAGGTGCGTACACATGGACTGTTCTAGGAATGAGTATGAAAAGGTTCTAAGTGTTTCTCCTGAACTCTCAAAACTTAGTTTTCTCTTTGAACCAAGGGCTTGGGATCTCCAATTCTCACGGTAGAGTGTTTGCTAAGAAAGTTCTTTTGCTGTGGCATTTAAATCCATTCCTCTTAACAACGTAAACATTTAATCTCTGCTTATACCTTTAGTAAGCGGATCCGCTAGATTATCCTTTGACTTCAAATTGTCAACAACGATAATTCAATTAGAGATCAATTGTCTGATGGTATTATGTCTACGACATATATGTCTAGACTTACCATTATACATCTACTCTGTGCCCTTCCAGGAGCAACAAACCCTTCAGGTTGTTCCATGTAAATCTCTTCATCTAGCTCTCCATTCAAGAAAGGTGTTTTCACATCCATTTGATGTATCTCAAGGATATGCACTGCAACAATAGCAATGAGAACACGAATGGATGTGATCCTCTTAACAGGGGAATATGTATCGAAGAAATCATATCCCTCCTTTTGTTTAAACCCTTTGGCTACCAATCGAGCTTTAAACTTTTCAATAGATCCATCAGCCTTATACTTCCTTTTAAGGATCCATTTGCAACCCAACGGTTTGCATCCTTTAGGAAGATCAACCAACTCCCAAGTATTGATTGTTCATAATGGACTCTATTTCACTGTTAATAGCTTCTTTTCAGAACGAAGCATCTGGACTGGATAATGCTTGTTTAACAGTTGCAGGTTCATTTTCTAACATGAAAGAAAGAAAATCAGGACCAAAAGATTTTTCAACTCTTGACCTCTTACTGCGCCTGGGTCCTTCTTCTTCTACTACTTCTTTATCTTGTGAAGAACCATTCACAGTTTCATAAGTTCTCTTGTTAGAACTTATTTCTTTCCGTTCCTTAGAAGGAAAGATATTTTCAAAGAATATAGCATTCCTTGATTCTATCGTCATTTCTTCATTCATATCAGGAATGACTGATTTGTGCACTATAAATCGATATGCACTACTATTGTTTGCATATCCTATGAAAATGCAGTCAATCGTCTTAGTTCTGATCTTGACTTGCTTAGGCTTAGGTACTTCAACCTTAGCCAAACACCCCTCACTTTAAGGTATTTTTAACGCGGCTTATGATTATGCCATAATTCGTAAGGAGTTTTATCAATTCATTTCTTGGGTATCTTATTAAGAATGTAGTTGGAAGAGAGTATGGCTTCCCCCACAAGTTATCGGGTAAGCCAGAGCTTATCAACATTGCATACATCATCTCTTTAAGAGTACGATTCTTGCGTTGAGCTACTCTATTAGACTGAGGTGTATATGGTGCTGTCGTTTGATGAATTATGCCAGATTCCCAGCATAATCCTTCTAACGGAGTGATATATTCTCCTCCTCTATCGCTTCGAATCTTCTTAATCTTTACATTAAGTTTATTCTCAACTTCATTCTTATAAGTTTGGAAAGCCATTAGTGCTTCATCCTTACTTCTCAAGAGATATACATAGCAATATTTAGTGCAATCGCTTATAAAAGTAATGAAATACTTTTTGCCACCTTGAGCTTGCACTAACTTTAGATCACAAATATCTGTGTGAACTAACTCAAGAGGTTTCGTGTTTCTTGTCACCGAAGAAAATGATGACTTAGTCATTTTCGCTTCAATGTAAATTTCACACTTGTCAGTTGAATCGAATTTATTCATAGGAATTAATTCTTGACTCACAAACTTCTTAATTGTGTTGTAATTCACTTGACCTAATCTATCATGGCATAAATTAGGACTATCTAACAGGTAGACATAAGAAACAAACTTTTCATTCTTCGCTTCAAAGCGGATAATATTTCTTACATTCATTTTGAATAGGCCCTTTTCAAGGTACCCATTTCCAATAAACATATCATTCTTGGTCAATACAAAGTTTTCTAACTCAAATACTAGTCTAAATCCAGCAATGCTCAACAACGATCCGGAAACCAGGTTCTTGCGAATGTCTGGGACATACAGCACATCCATGAGAGTTAGCTCTTTTCCTGAAGACATCTTCAGTATAACCTTTCCAAGTCCCATGACATTGGAAGTGACACCGTTTCCCATACACACCTTCTTTCCACTGATAGGAGTGTATGACGAAAAGAAAAATCTATTAGCACATATGTGGCGGGTAGCTCCAATGTCTATCCACCATTTATTACTAGTGTCTTCGAGATTTTATAAGGTGGCTTCAAAGGTTTCACACACCATTGCTTCTAAATCAAGCCCATTCAACCTCTCAATAACGGTGGCTTGATTTTTGGAGTCAGTCTCTTGAATCTTGTAGACCCATTCCAATGAGTTCCACAACCCCTTGGCTGTCTCCACGAAACAGTCCTCCTCGTATAGGGCTTTACTTAGCCCACTCAATATGTACATTTTACATATGAGATTTCCATGATTCCATGCCCCTGTGGCTATCCGTCCTTGCGGATATGAATCATCATCCCGACTAGTGGGGATATCTTTTTCAATGAACATCTTCAAATCGAGGTTGGTTAAGAGGTACATCATCTTTTGTTGCCAGCTTTTGAAGTCCGCACCTCCGAACTTCGTTGTTTCCTTGCCAAGTGCTGGATAATTCTGAACCGGAGCAGGCGCAACAATCTAGTTCGTTGCATCGGGGTTCGGGTTGGGAGTAGCCCCAGAATATTGGGTGACTCTTTTTCATTAGCCATTCTCAATTTTTTTTGTTTAAAACCAAGAAAATTCTTCTTACGATTGTTATTGAAAGTATTTCAAAAATTGAAATAATTTAAAAATAAAATAATTTCTTGAAAATGGAAAATCAGAAAACAAGAAGAAGATGAAGAAACGGAAAAAGATAACTGGAAATATTAACGAAATAAAATTAACAGGACTTAAGTCGAGTCTTGTGAAAACACAATCTTCGTAAGAAGAATTTGCCCTACTGGTGCTAACGGTTGAAACGAAAATTCTCTTGGAAGATGAAACGACTTTTCGAATCCTGATGGAAGCACTTCAAATCAGGAAACCTACAAACTAAAAATGTTCGAAATTTATGAACTTGGAGGGAGGAGAATGCAACAATATGTTTTCAACTAACTGAACTCTCTAATACTTGATTGCTTGAATGATTTGGATGATGTAAACTGACATTCTGGGGGGTCTATTTATAGTTTTCAAAGAGTCACAGGTACCTGTTAGGTAATAGATATAATTTGATCCGGGTGAATCTGGGCCATCCGATCGCACCTGATCGATGAACCAGATTCAGTGAATCAGCCCGAAACCAGTGCCAGTGGGTACATCCGTACCGACCCGCACCTGTACAAAGGGTCACGGACCAACCAGATTAATGTACGGATCCAATCCGTGGATCGAACCTGAACCAACCCTTAACTCGTCCTAGCCGAGTCAATCCCACACCAAACCCGGTCCAACCCAATCTGACCGAACCATGTCACGTACAGAACCAACTTTCGTCGAAAGTTTAAGGCTCCAATAGCTCCTAACGACGATGCGAAGAGCAAAGAGCGCCCTAAAACGTCCAATACGCCATTCACAATTGTGGAGTAATTTTTGGCTAGTCCAAAATTAGCATAATTGGGCCAATACAAGCATGGTTGGCCCAATGCTCCACTAGATTGCATGGTAAGGAGAATACCACTTGATTGTTATCTCCTTCAAGTGGATGAGTTAAAAAACTCTCCTACCTTTTGGTTTCTAGGCAATGTGAGATATGTCATTTCATATTCACAAACTCTTCATAAACCCATTTCAAATTACATACTTTGAGCATTAATTTCCCATTCACCACAAATTGATTATGAGAAAATAAATATATCACGTTAATCTACTCCAAATGTAGATTATAAATATGTAATTTATTTTTTATTTACACAAAATTAAAATAAATTTAATTTCGATAAAATATTGGTCAAACCAATATTTCCAACAAGTAAAACTCATCTTCAACTATTTTATATGTCTCACATGTAATAAGAATGACGAGTGTCTTGAATAGAAAATAGGTAATAATAATGATAAAATTAGAAAAGGTATCTCTTTGTAGAATGATATACTTTTTACTAAAGAGCCTTTTAAAAACTTTCACAATATGACTGTTTTGGTCAAATTTAAGCAATTCAACTTCGAGGGATGAAATTGGGCACAATGGAATATAACACTTCAAGATTCAAGATGTAATAGACTAGGTATTTAACGAGGAAAGCCCTTGAACAACTTGTTCGCGGGCATAAAACCTCGGAAGACGGTATTTTATTCACTGTAGTGATGGATTTGTGAGTATGAGTACAGAGAATATTTTCAGGTAGCGTGTGTGCATACATGTGTTGTCTACCCTTTTATAAATATGAAAAATACAAAGAGATAACGACTTTAATGATTCCTCAAATCTCGAATGCGTTTATTGTGCTTTGATTTCTTGTTGATGTTGAAACATGCTGGAAAATTGATTCTCCATGCGTTTGATTTGGTCCATAACGGCCGATATTGTCTCCTGAAAAATAGGTCTTGTAATGGCCCTGCAATTACATGCTTTTAATAAAGTTGTACTGTCAGGTTAAAAGCTCAAGATGTCTCGCCAGGATGTTGATTTTCTTAACCCAAATAATTGCCCCTAAATTTTTAAAGTAAAAGAAAGTTTTTTGATTTTGAAAATTCCCCATTTAACCACTGGCGCCCACTAGTACTCAAGTTTGAACGGGGTATTCACGGTTGGCGGTTGCATGGCTCTAGGTGCTGGAGTCATGATGGGAGTCTATGAAGTGTCTAGACTTCCCTTATTAAACCATGATATTGAGCCTGGCGGTCTAACTGCTACAAAGGAGGGGAAGAAATTTCTACAGGTATGGTTTTCTCTTTCTCTCTTCATCCTTTCTCTTTCTTGTAAAAAATGAAGGGCCAGATTGCTGTTTTGCCTGAGGGTCTTTCTTCCATGGGTTTGCTCGATAAACCTCATGAAGAGCATTGTGAGCTTACCTTGTCAGATATCACGAATTTGACGGAAGCTTTTCCGGAGGGTGCATTATTTATGAACCCTAACCCTAGTTTGGTCTCAGATTGTATTTCTTTTGAATGGGTGTGTTTTTTAGAATATCCTTTTGTAATATGTTTAAAATTCCCCTTTTCCCCTTTAATCACACGTTTCTTTGAAGTTACCGAACTCGCTTATACCAAACTGATGCCGGTAGGTTTGAGGATTTTAGAAATGTTGGATAGGTTGAGTGATTTGACTGGCTTGAGGGTTGGGATGAAAGAATTAGCTTGCTGCTACGATATAAGGTGTGGACACCCCAACCCGAAACCTAACACGTGTCCCGAGCCTGAGAGTCCAAACTAAGAAAAGACCACCTGAAAATTTTTGAAAACTTTTGACTTAACTGAAAAAGAAACTAACCTTCAACATTAACATTCAAATACTAACTTGGGTCATCTCCACTTGGAGGAAAAAGGGGTTAAACATGAACTAACTTTAAACCAACTTAGTTACAACATTTACAAAAGTTTATAAATATAAGTTTGAAACCAAAGGTTTATATATATACAAACTCCACCAAGGAGATACCAAAATATAACTACAACACTCCCATCTAGGACATATACATACCCGACAACCCAAAAGACAAGTACAAACTCCGCACCGTCCTCACTGGTCGGGTCCTCCTGTCTCAGTCCGATCTAAAACATTAAAGAGAGAAGGGTGAGAATAAATATCAATAAGTTATTATGAATGCACAATATGCCAAGTAAGATGCAACACATACAAGGTGCATATAACACATTGGAAAAGCCGTAAACACATTACATTACCTTGGTTTACCTTTTCCCGTCTGACCAATAAGTCGTACAACATCGGGAGATAAAACTCCACTCATTTGTGAACTGCTTGAGCATATTCACATCTTATAAGACCCGTTTTTCAGGGAACCATATATGATACTAGAAACTCTGTAAGGCTTTTGGCTCAATACAGATGCTATAACCCCAATCTGTGGTCACAGAAGGGGACATTCACAGGTATAACGTAATCCGATCACATTAGGTCACACTTTTAATAATTGATCGTATTCCGTTATACCCCTAAACATTAGTTGATTAACGCAAGTTCAAGCACATAATAGTTACTTGAAATGAAATCCACCGAAGGGATAAAAATATAACAACATGGTAAAGCATACTCATGTTAAATCAAGACCATAGTGCAACATTAATTTTATACACTTGATAAATCACAACCAATGAATAAGAACTCAAGTAAGGCAACAAGGTATATTAAACAAGCCCTACATAATCAATATGCAACAATACATGACCTCAATAAAGGTCCAAGTTCAATTTACCAAGTTGGATTCACTTTGGTTAAGTGACGAATCAAGGTTGTCAAGCATTTTCCGAACAATATTTAAAGGACTTCCACTATTCCATTTTAACCAAGTAAGACACCATTATGTAGCTAAAGTGTTCTACTTTAATCTAAGTTAAAGAGGGTTCACTTTGGTTCTAGTTTGAATAGGTTTCTAATCCTTGGAAAATGATTCAGAGACTGCAGGGCAGGGCACGACTCATGCCCAATGGCACGACTCGTGCTCAGCCCTTGCACGACTGCCCTAGCTATCACGACTAGTACCACGAGTGACCAAAGGGTGGCACGACTCGTGCCAAGGCCAAATTCAGACACCAGATTCAGCACATCAGCAGTAGGCCAAACTAAATAACATAACACCCAATCCTCTGTTTCTAATGTACCCAAAACAGGTACTAACATTACCAAAATGATACCAATCTATTGAATACTCCTTTTACTCCATATCTAAGGCATTAACCTCATATTACAACCATTGTTACTCAAGAACAAGGCCAATTGATCCATGCAACAACCTATATTCATTCCTTCAACACTAAATTCACATTTGCTACTATCCTTTACATTTATTCACCAAGACAATCACCAATTAACTTTCAACTTCTTCCATTACCATTTCAATTCAAGGAAACATATACCAAAAATTCCCAAAACAATTTAGGCTACATCAAAAACAACAATAATCATAATATGAACATATTTTGGGAAGAAAGTCATAATAACTTACTATATAATGCGAAAATACGTAATTCTTTTTCTGGCTCTAAACGATCCCCTCGCCACCCCGAGCAAGAATACGCGATTTGTTTTGAAAACGGAAAGGTATTGAAGGGTGTAGAATTTATGGAAGGGAGGTTAGGGTTTGGTTCTCCATGAATGATTTGAGAAGAAAGAATACTCAGCATATTACAAATGAGGTTTCTAAATCTATTTCCCATGGATAATTATGAGAGGTTTCAATAAATCTCCTCCATAGATTGAGGAATAGCAACTAACACCTCAGCTATCAACCTTTACAACTAAGCACCTCACAACTTTTATAAACTCAATACTTTAAAAATTTAAATATTATAAAAGCACTACACACTTTATTTTTATTTCATTAAAACCCTTTATCATTAATTTTAATTCCTTTTCACCCTACATTCACATAAGTTAGTTAATGACCAACTTAACTTCACATAATCCATCCAAGCATAGAAATAAACACATAAACATAGCAAATAGCATAAAAGGCATAATATGAAATACTACCAACCCAACCCCACGTGCTCAACGAGTGCTAAAATAGTGCCTAATATTAGGGTCGTGACACTCACTCCTCCTTAAAGAAAATTTTCCCTGAATTTTAGGTAAACTTACTTGCACCCTCAACCAACGAAGGATACTTTTCCCTCATCTCCGACTCTAGATCCCATGTAGCCTCTTCAATGGTATGATTCCTCCATAAAACCTTCACTACCAGGATGCTCTTCATTCTCAACTCTTTAACTTGGAACTCTAAGATTCACAAAGGTTCTTCAACATAGGACATATCCACTTGAATCTCCTCGGGAGGTGAACTCAAAATGTGGGAAGGATCGTGACAATATTTCCTCAACATCGACACATGGAATACATCATGAAGCAAGGAGAAAGATGGAGGCAACGCTAATCAGTAAGCTAGTTCCCCAATCTTCTCTATAATCTCGAATGGACCAACGAACCTTGGAGCTAGTTTCCCCTTATTCCCAAACCTTTTTATCCCGATCCTCGGATAAATCTTCAAGAAAACTAAGTCACCAACTTGGAAAGATAAGTCCCGTCTTCTGTTATCGGCGTAGCTCTTCTGCCTACTTTGAGCCGTCTTCAACCGATCTCGGATTACCTTGATCTTCTCTGTCGAATCTCTCACCAAATCCGGACCCCAAAGCTTGGCTTCACCCACTTCATCCCAACACATAGGCGATCTACACCTTCTACCATACAACGCTTCATAAGGAGCCATCTCAATGCTAGATTGGTAACTGTTGTTGTAGGCAAACTCAACCAATGGTAGATGATCTTCCCAAGACAACTGAAAGTCCATCACACAAGCTCGAAGCATATCCTCAAGTATCTGAATAGTTTGTTCCGTATGCCCATCTGTTTGAGGATGAAACGCCGTGCTAAAACATAACTTGGAACCCAAAGCTTCATGTAATGCCCTCCAAAATCTCGAAGTGAACCTCGGGTCTCTATCTGAAATAATGCTAACTAGAATCCCATGGAGTCTAACAATCTCCTTCATATATAACTGAGCTAATCTCTCCATCGAAAATTTAGTTGACACGGGAAGAAAATGAGCCAATTTCATCAATCTATCCACGATAACCCAAATAGCATCCATCTTCTTCGCGGTGAGAGGCAACCCTGTTACAAAATCCATTGAAATCCCTTCCCATTTCCACTCTGGAATGTCTAATGGTTGAAGTAAACCCTCCGGTATTTGATGCTCGGTTTTGACTTGTTGACATGTTAAACATTTAGACACAAATTCCGCTATCTCTCTCTTCATCCCATTCCACCAATATCCACGCTTCAAGTCTTGATACATTTTAGTACTACCCGGATGAATGGAAAATTTAGACTTATGACCATCCTCTAAAATACGCTTCTTGATCTCCGGTGATGAAGGGACACAAATCCGGTCTTAGAAAGTTAGGAGTCCATCTCTATTCAACGCAAGATCCCCGGCTTTACCATCTTGAACTTGTCCCAAAATTTTCTTCAACTCCGGATCAATTGATTGAGCTTCCATCAAATATCCATACAAAGTTGGAACGGCTTGGACATTCGCAAAAATCAACTCATGTCTTGACTCTCGAGAACTCAAAGTTGACAAGTAAGCCTTTCGGCTAATAGCATCCGCAACAACATTTGCCTTCCCTGGATGATATGAAATCACACAATCAAAGTCTTTCAAGAACTCTAACCATCTTCGTTGTCGGTTATTCAACCCCTTTTGTGTAAATAGATACTTCAAGCTCTTATGGTCCGTGAAGATCTCAAATCTTGCCCCGTAAAGATAGTGTTTCCACTTGTGCAACGCAAAAATAACCGCAGCCAATTCCATGTCATGTGTAGGATAATTCTGTTCAGCCGGTGACAACTTCCGAGAAGCATAAGCAATCACTTTCCCACCTTGCATCAACACACATCCCAAACCCTCCTTCGAGGCATCATTGAAAATGACAAAGTTCTCGCAACCGTCTGGAAGGGTAAGAACAGGAGCTGATGTCAATCTCTTCTTCAACTCATTAAAACTTGCTTCACATTTAGAATCCCAAACAAAAGATACATATTTCCGAGTCAATCTAGTTAACGGAGTTGAAATGCGAGAGAAACCCTCGATAAACCTTCTGTAGTACCCCGCTAACCCAAGAAAACTATGAACCTCTGTCACCGTTGAAGGTTGCTTCCAACTGACAACTGCTTCAATCTTGGAAGGATCAACTGCTATCCCTGAACTAGAAACCACATGCCCCAAGAAAGATATCTGCTCGAGCCAAAACTCGCACTTACTGAATTTGGTGGACAATTGCTTTTCACGAAGAAGAGAAAGAACAATCCTTAAATGAGTCTCATGCTCCTCCCGGGACTTAGAATAAACAAGAATGTCGTCGATGAAAACCACGACAAAGCTATCAAGGTACGACTTGAAGATACGGTTCATCATATCCATAAATACGAATGGAGCGTTAGTCAACCCAAAAGGCATAACCACGAACTCATAATGACCATATCTCGTCCTGAAAGCTGTTTTGGAAATGTCGTCGGGTCTGATCTTTAACTGATGGTATCCGCTTCTCAAATCAAGCTTTGAGTAAATAACGGAACCTTGGAGCTGATCAAACAAGTCATCAATGTGCGAGAGAGGATATTTGTTCTTGATGGTTGCTTGATTCAACAAACGGTAGTCGATACACAATCTCAAGGTACCATCTTTCTTTCGGACAAATAAAACCGGAGCTCCCCAAGGTGACACACTTGGACGGATAAACCCCCGGTCTAACAACTCTTGCAACTGAGTCTTCAACTCCTTCAATTCAGCAGGAGCCATTCTATAAGGCGCCTTAGAAATAGGTGAAGTACCGGGCACTAGACAATACAAAACTCAACCTCCCTATCAGGAGGCATAGAGTACTCACTTGAAAACACATCACCAAATTCATTAACAACCGGGACATCAACTAACTCAGGGGATTTCTTACTTGAATCTACCACATAAGCCAAATACCCCGCACACCCTTTAGATAACATTTTTCTAGCCTTTAAAGCGGAAATAACATGTATGCCAAACATAGACTTATCGGCATCAAAGACAAAAGTAGGCATATCAGGTATATCAAATGAGACCTTCTTCCTATGACAATCAACCAAGGCATGGTAATGACTCAACCAATCCATACCAAGAATAACATCAAAGTCCCGGATTTGTAACTCTACTAAATCCGCCGGCAATACATGCCCACAAATAGACACATCACATCCATTATATACCAAAGAAGAAGTGAGGCACTCTCCCATAGGAGTCGAAACCTCTAGCACATAAGGCATAACATCAGGTAGTTTATGCAATGCAAAAGCAAAATGAGACGCCACAAATGAATGGGAAGACCTGGGATCCATAAGAATGCGGACCTTGACTCCTGAGACAGGGACAATACCTCTAATGACAGCGTGAGGGTCAACCTCTCTTCTTCCTAACGCAAACACTCGGCCTTAAACTTTATCTTTAGGTTTTCCCTCATTATCTCTTTTAATTCCTCCTCTTGGTCCACCTTGCCCACTACCAGATGCTTGCCCTCGAAGCTTGGGATAGTTCTTCCGGAAATGACCATCTCCTCCACATTCTAAACACTTTCCAAGCTTGCTCTAACACCTATCCTCTGAGTGACCCGGCTTCTTACAAAACCCACAAACAATCCCGAATTTTCTTGAAGGAGTACGAGCCGCTGAAGTCGTCACACTTCCACCTCTTGCTACCCTCGGATTTGAGAACCTTGGCTGTCCTCTACTTTGTCCCGAACCTTGTCCTTGGAACCGCTGCTTGCTTCCACTTCCACCTTCGGACTTACCCTTATGCTCTTCAATGTCATTCTCGATTCGGTAGGCTCGGTTCACCGCTGCTTGTAAATCCGTGAAGTCGTGAGTCAATAACTGTTTCCGGAACTCCAGCCTTAACCCTTTCACAAACCGGTATACTCGCCTTTCTTCTTCCGGCACCAAGTGGGGACAGTAAAGAGCTAGCTTCGTAAACTTTGCTGAGTATTGTGCCACGGTCATAGTCCCTTGTTCCAGTCGAAGAAACTCAACCTCCTTTCTGTCTCTTGTCACCATCGGAATAAAATGGTCCCGAAACTTGCATGTGAAGTTCTCCCACGTCTGCGGTGTATGATCTCGGTCCCAACTGTCTTTGACTATGTGCCACCAATGCTCTGCCACTCCCTCCAACTTGAAGACAGCGCACCTTACCTTTTCATCATCCGGGCTCTCCATTGCTGCGAAGATCTTGTTCATTGCCTCAAGCCACCTCTCCGCCTTCACCGGATCCGGATCACCATTGAAACTTGGGGGTGCCATCTTCACAAATTTCTCAAGTCCGTGCCCTTGCCTACCTTCCGGTTGTTGTTGAGCTCTACCTTGATTTGCCATGTTCTGTAAGAATACCCTAAACATGTCCATCATTTCAGCATTCGGATTGTTATTACCCCCTTCATTGCCAACATTACCCTGTGCCCGATACTGATCATCCTCATTCCCAGCCATTGGAACAAACACCTGCATCAACCACTCAGTGTCAGTTATCACACACTCCCCCTTAAACTAGACATCTACCCTTGACCTCTAGACGAGGCTCTGATACCAACTGTGGACACCCCAACTCGGAACCTAACACGTGTCCCGAGCCTGAGAGTCCAAACTAAGAAAAGACCGCCTAGAAATTTTTGAAAACTTTTGACTTAACTGAAAAAGAAACTAACCTTCAACATTAACATTCAAATACTAACTTGGGTCATCTCCACCTGGAGGAAAAAGGGGTTAAACATGAACTAACTTTAAACCAACTTAGTTACAACATTTACAAAAGTTTATAAATATAAGTTTGAAACCAAAGGTTTATATATATACAAATTCCACCAAGGAGATACCAAAATATAACTAAAACACTCCCATCTAGGACATATACATATCCGACAACCCAAAAGACAAGTACAAACTCCGTACCGTCCTCACTGGTCGGGTCCTCCTGTCTCAGTCCGATCTAAAACATTAAAGGGAGAAGGGTGAGAATAAATCTCAATAAGTTATTATGAATGCACAATATGCCAAGTAAGATGCAACACATACAAGGTGCATATAACACATTGGAAAAGCCGTAAACACATTACATTACCTTGGTTTACCTTTTCCCGTCTGACCAATAAGTCGTACAACATCGGGAGATAAAACTCCACTCATTTGTGAACTGCTTGAGCATATTCACATCTTATAAGACCCATTTTTCAGGGAACCATATAAGATACTAGCAACTCTGTAAGGCTTTTGGCTCAATACAGATGCTATAACCCCAATCTGTGGCCACAGAAGGGGACATTCACAGGTATAACGTAATCCGATCACATTAGGTCACACTTTCCATAATTGATCGTATTCTGTTATACCCCTAAACATCAGCTAATTAACGCAAGTTCAAGCACATAATAGTTACTTGAAATGAAATCCACTAAAGGGATAAAAATATAACAACATGGTAAAGCATACTCATGTTAAATCAATACCATAGTGCACCATTCATTTTATACACTAGATAAATCACAACCAATGAATAAGAACTCAAGTAAGGCAACAAGGTATCATAAATCAGCCCTACATAATCAATATGCAACAATACATGACCTCTATAAAGGTCCAAGTTCAATTTACCAAGTTGGATTCACTTTGGTTAAGTGACGAATCAAGGTTGTCAAGCATTTTCCGAACAATATTTAAAGGACTTCCACTATTCCATTTTAACCAAGTAAGACACCATTATGTAGCTAAAGTGTTCTACTTTAATCTAAGTTAAAGAGGGTTCACTTTGGTTCTAGTTTGAATAGGTTTCTAAGCCTTGGAAAATGATTCAGAGACTGCAGAGCAGGGCACGACTCGTGCTCAGCCCCTGCACGACTGCCCTAGCTATCACGACTAGTACCACGAGTGACTAAAGGGTGGCACGACTCGTGCCAAGGCCAAATTCAGACACCAGATTCAGCACATCAGCAGTAGGCCAAACTAAATAACATAACACCCAATCCTCTGTTTCTAATGTACCCAAAACAGGTACTAACATTACCAAAATGATACCAATCTATTGAATACTCCTTTTACTCCATATCTAAGGCATTAACCTCATATTACAACCATTGTTACTCAAGAACAAGGCCAATTGATCCATGCAACAACCTATATTCATTCCTTCAACACTAAATTCACATTTGCTACTATCCTTTACATTTATTCACCAAGACAATCACCAATTAGCTTTCAAATTCTTCCATTACCATTTCAATTCAAGGAAACATATACCAAAAATTCCCAAAACAATTTAGGCTACATCAAAAACAACAATAATCATAATATGAACAAATTTTTGGAAGAAAGTCATAATAACTTACTAAATAATGCGAAATTGAATAATTATTTTTCCGGCTCTAAACGATCCCCTCGCCACCACGAACAAGAATACGCGATTTGTTTTGAAAACGGAAAGGTATTGAAGGGTGTAGAATTTATGGAAGGGAGGTTACGGTTTGATTCTCCATGAATGATTTGAGAAGAAAGAATACTCAGCATATTACAAATGAGGTTTCTAAATCTATTTCCCATGGATAATTATGAGAGGTTTCAATAAAGCTCCTCCATAGATTGAGGAATAGCAACTAACACCTCAACTATCAACCTTTACAACTAAGCACCTCACAACTTTTATAAACTCAATACTTTAAAAATTTAAATATTATAAAAGCACTACACACTTTATTTTTATTTCATTAAAACCCTTTATCATTAATTTTAATTCCTTTTCACCCTACATTCACATAAGTTAGTTAATGACCAACTTAACTTCACATAATCCATCCAAGCATAGAAATAAACACATAAACATAGCAAATAGCATAAAAGGCATAATATGAAATACTACCAACCCAACCCCACGTGCTCAACGAGTGCTAAAATAGTGCCTAATATTAGGGTCGTGACATAAGGTCACACGAATCTTCTAGGTATAGATTCAGGGTTAAATTTCAAGGTTTGTTGGCTGAATCTTTAGATATAGATAGGGGCTGGAAAAATAGATTTTTCTATGTGAGGAAGAACAGTTTGGCTGGTGGTGACAAAATTGTGTCTGAATGGAGGAAGGAAGGTAGTCATGCTACTTTGCCTTAATTGTTCTTTTATTATTCTGTCTTGATTGCTAACTCTCTTTGGTTGGTTTTGTAGTTCCCAAGTTGGCCAAGATATTTCCAGGTCGTCCAGATTCTTTGGAGATTGTTAAGCAAATTAGGGCTTTGCCGGAGAACCTTCAAAAATTTGTCCCATTGTCTGCTGCGTTGAGTGTTGAGAAACAGTTTGAATTGCCTAAGGAGTGTAGCCAAAAATGTCTTCTGGTAACCCTTTTCTCAATTTTGGATTTATGCTTTGTAACTCATGTTGCACTAACATATTGATTTTTTACTTTGCAGTGACTCGTTCTCAATATGGATTTGTAGCAAGTGAATTGGTAGCGAAGTATAAAGGGAAGGTAAAGGATGAGGGAATTAATGTGCCCCATGTGCCTACACTGAAGGTTGGAGATAAGGTGATGATCAAAGGAAAGAGAGTGCAAGAAGTGGTTGATGTAGAAATTGCGATGCCAAGTGAGGATGAGCTTGAAAAGAAGGTAATATACTATCTTCTATGAATTTTACTCTTACTTATGGCTTTGATTGAAACTGTTTGCTTTCTTGTGACAGATTGTAGCTGCTACTGGTTTAATGGCAAGTAAGATCAATTTTTGGAAGGGAAAGGCTGAGTCTTCGTTCAAGGTCTAGATGGAGGCGGAAGAGAACCTCAAGGTTGATATGGACATGTTGAAGAAGAATAATGAAGAAATTGAAGCAAAGGACAGCGAGCTACATAGTGGGTGGTTAGAGTGGTTGAATCAGGTAGGAAGCATAGCAAGGAGGTGGAATCCATTCGCAATGATCTGATGGTTGAGGCTACCAAGTCCGTTTTTGAGGCTAGAATTGAGATGATCAAGGAACACCAGGCCGGAAAGCATACTGAATGGGACTTAGATGAGGAGTATGCAACTTTAAGGAAGATTGCTGGTGAGGAAACTGATGAGGTAAATTCCAAGGTGCAGGATGCAGAGAAGATGAAACAGGTTGGCGAGACTCAAGAAGAAGAAAAGATGGAAGTGGGTAAGGATAAATAGGTTGAAAAACTATCTTAATTTGTCTTTTGATGTTTTTGAAAACAATTTGAAATTTATGTTTTGTTGCTTTTAATTGAGGGTGTGTCCTCAAAAACAATTTATGGTTTGTAACTTGATATTTTTGCCGAGGGCTTTATCCTCGTTTAGATAATGGATTTTCTTAGGATGTAAAGTTTTATGCATGTCTGTTTGGACTTGTTTTAGGTGTACTTGACGTTTCTCCATGTCTTGTGATAACATGGTGGAAATTTTTGGGATGTTTTGATCGTAAGAAAAATTTGGATTTCTAGGTGTAGCATGTTGACATTACAACCTAGAAATATTTTTGGGAATGTAATAGGCTAGGAATGAGTATCATGTGAAGTTACAAAATGGAATGAATGAACAGATGTTTTTCATCTACAAACCTTGTGTTCATTTGGTAACATGTTAATGATACAACCTGTTGTTTCAACTTGAGTTCATAATTTTAATTAAGTGCAAGAAGGTAATCAATATGTACATGACACATTTGCCCACCTACAACTTAACTAAAACATGAAAATCGTGCGCCCAGGCGAAGGTGTAAATAACCTTAACAACGTAAGAAAGATGCAAAATTTTTGAACCTTTAGAAAGGTGTGTACCTTTTTATCTTGACTGTAAACATTGGATTTTTGTTTGTGTGAGTCTGACCTGATATGCAACAACTTGAAAACTAGTTGTGTAAGGATTTAGTAATTTTGATACTTCTGCAACCTGAAACATCAATTTGTCATCTTGGGCTACTTTGCAACCTGAATTGAGCATGTTGATCATGTTGTCTTGAGTATAGATCTTAAGTTGTCTTGCAAAATAGAAAACATGTTAGGGGTGGCCCTCCGATGCTTAAGTCAGTAAGAGTTCAAAAAATATAATTTAAATCAAAATAACATAATTGAAATAAAATATAGTAAATCATACCTGATTCTTGGTATTGAACAGACAAGCCATAACTTACATGAAGTACAACTTGAGGTGGATTGCATTCCAATTTCTTGGAATCCTCACACCATCTAAGGTTGATAAACTATATGCCCCCTTTCCAGCTTCTGCATCAATCAGATAGGGACCTTCCCACTTGGCTGCAAACTTACCCGAATTTAGCTCCCTTGTATTTTGAAAAACTTTCCTCAGCACCATATCTCCAACTTGAAATCTTCTAACACGGACATTCTTATTGTAAGACTTAGCTATCCTTTGCAAGTAAGCCACCATTCTGATCTTAGCCATATCTCTAAGTTCGTCAATATTGTCTAGGTCTTCAGTGAGAATAAGTTGGTTATCTTCCGGGGTTGTTAGACCATATCTAGCTGTTAGAATTGTGAACTCCACATGAATAACAACTTCAGCACCGAACACCAATGAATAAGGTGTTTGTCCAGTTGCACTCTTTGGAGTAGTTCTATCAGCCCAAAGTACTAAAGGTAGTTCTTCGGCCCATGTTCCTTTCTTTTGGTCAAGACGTTTCTTCAGGTTATTCACTATCAAATTGTTACTGGACTCAGCTTGACCGTTAGCTTGAGGATATACTGGTGTAGACGTTATCAACTTGATTCCCCATCTTGCATAGAAGTCCTGCATCTTTTTGCTGATGAACTGTGAGCCATTGTCACATATAATCTCATATGGGATTCCAAATCTACTAATAATGTTTCTTTTCATGAACGATATCACTTCCTTATCCCTAATCTGCACAAAGGCTTCAACTTCAATCCATTTTGAGAATTAGTGTGTCATAGCCAGCATGAACACTTTGCCTCTAGGTGCTCTTGGTAGCTTGCCCACTATGTCCATCCCCCATTACATAAAGGGTCAAGGTGATAGGATAGGTGTTCGGTCGAAACCTAACAGTTTATTTTATATCCGCAAGCGCACGGGCTATTGTAATATATCGGGTGCAAGTACGAGTCGATCCCTCAGAGACAGGGTTTACTTAGGAAATATTTTTGCCTTTAGAAATTATAGAAAAGATTGGGGGGAAGATAAAGTTTGTTTTTAGGAAATAGAAAGAACATAAACAGAAAATACTTTGATTAAATTCTTATAAAACGAAGCATTCTCGGGATTAGAAATCATACACATAATCTTGTTCATCAAATTGTCATTGTCTTAGAAATAAGGATTTTCATATAAAGAAAGGATGATACGTTCGGCTTGCACTACTTCTCACAGTCAAGCAAGTAGTGTTGTATTCTTCACTAATTATGTCCTAACTGTTTGAGATTTCCGTTTATGGTGCTCCCGCCCTGTCACAAACGGGCATTCCGGCTTATCTCTAGTTGACCATAATTACTAAGAACCCTTTAAGAACGAGAGTCGACATATTTTCCATCAAAGGAACATCCCTAGGCCATTGAACTACTTTCGTGATCAATGAAACCCAGTTTCTTTATATGGTTCCGTCAATTGAGATTCTCCGCTAGGTACTTCTCTCAATTGACTGAATCATACAAATTGGACGTCTCAAAAATGTAAGGCATTTAGAGAATAAGATAAAGAAATTGTTTAGATGAAGATAGAAGACAAGACTTTTCATTTTATGATGAACATGTATGCTTTTGAGTTTCCAACCCCAAGAATAAGGGAAATTTACTCACTAGCCATCTATAACATATAAGCAATTAAAATAAAAGAGTAGAGTAAGAAGAACTTATGATGAAAGTAGAAGGCAAATGCTGAAAATAATGCTTCACTTTATTGATTTTTCTCCAAAGTAACTTCAAGAACAAACTATGAACTTTGATCTTCAAATCTCTTTGGAAATTGTTATCACAAGTATTTGTGTTTTCTATACTATGAAATATCAGTAATTTCTCTCTAAAATTCGGTATGTAAGACTGATTACAAGGGTCCTATTTATAATTGGGAGGAGACTCTTCAAGAAGGTGCCATCAAAAGGTGCCTTTACATCTGCAGTCACCACTTTGCACGGCCGTGTCAAGGATTTTGCACGGCCGTGCACCCTTGGCGCCAAAATTGAATTTGAATTGGGAAGACTTGCACGGCCGCTCCGAGATTAGCTGCACGGCCGCTCCGAGGTTGGCACGGCCAGGCCACTTTATTGCTCGGCCACTCCATGGATTTGGGGCCAAAGATGGCCGGCCATGGCCTATGATGCACGGCCGCTCCAGACTTTGCTGCACGGCCGCTCCTCCTGGGTTTCAGCTTGTGTGTTCATTTTTGCTTGGTGCTCCTCCATCCTTTTGGACCAAATTGTCCAAGTATCTTTTTGATTATAGAAAGACTCTAGAAACCTGTCTAAAATATATGAAACATACCAAAAGCGTAAAATCTAATAAAATAGAAAAAGTAAGTAAAAAGTGCTAAGAATGAAATGAGAAATGATGATTTATTCATGTAAAAGCATATAAAATTTAGGATAAATGACTATATAATAGTCACTTATCAAACTCCCCCACACTTAAGCTTTTGCTTGTCCCCAAGCAAATTTAGAATGAAAATACGGAGAGGGAGAAAAAGCAAGAATGATCCCTCAGAAATAAAGTAGCAAGCCCTAAATGCCTTTTGGATATTGCCTTTCATCTTTCTAATCATATTTTGTATACCTTTTAAAAAATTCATTTAGGAAGAAGCATTTTGGGGATATTTTTAAAGAGATAATTTATAAGACAATAACCTAATATAGCATATATAGAATTTGATCAAGTAAAACATGCTAGAAGGATAAATCTTAGATCCGCCTCTTGGTATGGGAAAAGCCTTCACTTTTTTAGAGTGATTTTTTTTTGAGAAAAAAAATGAATTTATTTCTTTAAAATGTACAAATGGAAGTATAAACATTTATTCACAAACTAGAAGTTCCTGAAGAATTGTATTGCATTCTTGAATCACAAGGGCGAAAAATGGATGATGATAGTGGAAAAATCTCATCAAAGTTTTAACAAATTTATCTTATTTTTGCACGTGTTATATTTTTGCAAAAGACCTAAGTTATTTTTGATACTTTCAAGTAGGAGACATTGTGGCTGCAAACCCCATGTTCCTAATACTTAGATCAAGAATATTTTTGGATATTACTTCCATTTGGCAAGGAAGCATCGTCGCAGCGAACGCCGTGCCCCGAGTTACTTAGGAAGTAATAGGTTTCTTTTTGCTTTTAAGGGTTGGTGACAAAGTCACTCTTTTTAGCAATAAGATAAAGATGTCTAACTTTGAATTGATTAGTGGAAATGGAAATATGAAATTTTTGATGAAAGGGTGTAATCCAAGGGGTGCAAAACAAAGGGTGCTTCTAATAAGGGAATAAGTGTGTAATAAAATTTAAAATGTACAATTTCAAAGAAATATTTTCAATATTTGCATAAAAATGACCAAGTATAGATTGATAAAGATTCCTTCTAATCAAATGCCTTTTCCTTGATAAAACCCTATATTTTGCTATACTAACTTATGAGGCTTTAAAATTATTTCCTAGAAATATCCCTAATTTTTTTTTCTTTTTATAAATTTCTAAGTTTATAAAAAATATGAGAGGAAAGACAAATAGACATTATTCTAGGGCAAATGGCAAGCATAGAAATAATAATTATGGATCAATATAGGGATTTATTATTATTATTTTTTTTATATACTATTATACTTGCATAAATGAAAATGCAACTAAGTTAAAAAGAAAAATTACACTAGAAAGCAAGTAAATCTAGACTAAAAAGCAAGTAAATTTAAACTAGAAAGCGAAAAATAAAATAAAGATAGATATACCCCCCCACACTTGAAATGAACATTGTCCTCAATGTTTCAAGGAACAATGTCAAATCTCGGGAGGGTAAAGAGAAAAGCTTACTAGAATGGTGTGGTATGTTCGCCCAAAGTTATGGATGAGACTACTCCAATTGGGTCTCCGGTCATGTAGTGTTTCAATCTTTGACCGTTTACCTTAAAATCTCCTTGTGCTTCGTTCCCAATTTCAATGGCTCCGTATGGATATACTTTACGCACTTGAAATGGGCCCGTCCATCTTGATTTTAATTTACCTGGAAAAAGCTTTAAACGAGAGTTAAAAAGTAGTACCATGTCTCCTTCTTTGAAATCCTTTCTTATTATACGAGCATCATGCCATTTTTTCGTTTTCTCCTTGTATAATTTGGCACTTTCGTATGCTTCATATCGGAGTTCTTCGAGCTCTTGTAACTGTAGTCTCCGCTTTTCACCGGCTTCCGCCAAGTCATAGTTTAGGGCTTTAATTGCCCAATATGCCTTATGCTCAAGCTCCACCGGCAAATGACATGGCTTTCCATAAACCAATCGGAAAGGAGTGGTTCCGATAGGTGTTTTAAAAGCGGTGCGATAAGCCCATAAAGCATCGTTTAATTTTATTGACCAATCCTTTCTTGAACTTATTACTGTTTTCTCCAAGATCCACTTTATTTCTCGATTCAATACTTCCACTTGCCCGCTTGTTTGAGGATGATACGCAGTGCCTGTTTTATGATAGACTCTGTATCTTTTTAATAAAGCCTCAAATTGGCGGTGTGAAAATTGCGACCCTCCGTCACTTATGATGACTTTTGGAACCCCAAATCTTGGAAAAATTGTATCTTTAAAAAGCTTCATGATGACTTTCGAGTCGTTTGTTGGAGATGCTATGGCTTCTACCCATTTTGAGACGTAGTCCACCGCTACCAAAATATAATTATTGTTGAAGGATGTGGGGAACGGTCCCATGAAATCAATGCCCCAAACGTCAAAAATCTCGACTTCTAAAATGTTATTGAGAGGCATTTTGTTTCTTCTTGAAATGTTTCCGGTTCTTTGGCAACGGTCACAAGAAATAACAAAATGTCGAGAATCCTTGAAGAGCGTGGGCCAGAAAAAACTTGATTGAAGAACCTTGGCGACGGTTTTGGCTGTACTTGCATGACCGCCATAAGGAGACGAATGGCAATGATGAAGAATGTCATTAATCTCTTCATTAGGTATACACCGCCTAATGATTCCATCTGCGCAATGCTTAAAAAGGAGCAGATCTTCCCAAAAGTAATTTTTAATTTCTGATAAGAATCTTTTCTTTTGTTGATAACTCATTTCTGGGGGAAGAATCTTGCATGCTAGATAGTTAACAATGTCTGCAAACCAGGGGATTTCGACATTGTTTATAGCAAGAAGATGATTATCCGAAAATGAGTCATCAATGGGAAGGTCATCATTATCGGAAATTTCCAATTCCTTAGGAAGACGGGATAAATGATCCGCGACCAAATTTTCCGTTCCCTTTTTATCACGGATTTCCAAATCGAACTCTTGGAGGAGAAGGATCCATCTTATTAATCTTGGCTTTGCATCCTTCTTTGTCAACAAGTATCTAATTGCAGCGTGATCCGTGTATACGATTACCTTTGATCCCACCAAATATGACCGAAACTTATCCATAGCAAATATTACGGCCAATAGCTCTTTTTCTGTGGTGGCATAATTCATTTGTGCTTCATCCAGTGTTCGGCTAGCATAATATATTGCGTGCGTTATCTTGTCTTTTCGCTGTCCCAGAACAGCTCCGACCGCAAAATCACTTGCATCGCACATTATTTCGAAAGGGAGATCCCAATCGGGTGGTTGTACGATAGGAGCGGATATCAAAGCTTCCTTTAACCTGTTAAATGCTTCAAAACAAGGAATATCGAACACAAATGGAGCATCTTTCATTAGTAGATTAGTTAAAGGTTTAGAAATTTTTGAGAAATCCTTTATAAATCGTCGGAAAAACCAGCGTGGCCAAGAAAACTTCTTATTCCTTTAACATTAGTAGGCGGGGGTAATTTTTCAATAATCTCAATTTTCGCCTTATCTACTTCTATCCCCTTTTCGGACACCATGTGTCCTAACACTATTCCCTCATTTACCATAAAGTGACATTTTTCCCAATTTAGAACAAGATTAACTTCTTCACAATGTTGTAAGACTTTAGATAAATTTTTCAAACATCCGTCGAAAGAATATCCGTAAACAGAGAAGTCATCCATAAAAACTTCCATTATATTTTCTATGTAATCGGAAAAAATGGACATCATACAACTCTGGAAAGTGGCGGGAGCGTTACAAAGTCCGAAGGGCATTCTTCTATAGGCGAAGGTACCATAAGGACAAGTAAAGGTAGTCTTTTCTTGGTCGTCTGGGTGGATAGGGATTTGGAAAAATCTCGAATATCCGTCCAAATAACAAAAATGGGAATGCTTGGCCAATCTTTCTAGCATTTGATCTATGAAGGGAAGGGGAAAGTGATCTTTTCGGGTGGCTTTATTTAATTTTCTGTAATCTATACACATGCGCCAACCCGTGACAGTCTTTGTTGGGATTAATTCATCCTTATCATTTCAAATGACTGTCATTCCTCCCTTTTTAGGGACAACTTGCACGGGGCTCACCCATTTGCTATCCGCAATTGGATAGATAATGCCTGCGTCAAGTAATTTAAGGACTTCTTTCTTAACTACTTCCTTCATGGTAGGATTGAGTCTTCTTTGATGCTCAATGGAAGGTTTATGATCTTCCTCCAAGTCAATCCTATGCATGCAAATTTTTGGATGAATCCCTTTTAAGTCATCTATTGTATATCCTATGGCTCTCTGATGTAACCTAAGCTCATTTAATAACTTTTCAGTCTCTAGAGGACCTAGGTTAGCATTTATAATCACAGGATAAGTGGAGTTAGGTCCCAAGAATTCATACCTTAGATTTGTAGGAAGAGGTTTTAACTCAACTTGAGGTGCCTTAATTACCTCTTTTTCCTTTTTGTTGGATGGCTCCGCTATAGTCTCCAACTTTTCGAAATCAGTGTTGCCACTAGACTTTGCTGCATCTAAAAGCATGGTATAATTTGCAACTTCATCGTCGTCGTCATCATGCAAAGTTCTCTTCCAATCTATATGATTTTTTTCTAGCGGGTCTTTAGATTGGGGACTCTCTAATTCCTTACTAATAGATTCTAACATGTTAATGTTCAAGCAAGGGTTCTCAAGATTAGGAGTTCTCATGAATTTAGACAAGTTAAACTCTATTTTATCATCTCATACATTTAAAGTCAGGTTACCATGTTTAACATCTATAACTGCCCCAGTTGTGGCAAGAAATGGTCTACCTAGAATGACAGGAATATGACTATCCTCTTCCATCTCAAGAACTACGAAATCAACCGGGATGACTAATTTCCCGATTTGGCAAGGGACATCTTCCATAATACCCACTTGATATTTAATGGAACGATCCGCTAATTGCAGAGATATGGTCGTAGGTTTTAATTCCCCTACTCCAATTTTCTTACTTACCGAAAGTGGGATGAGGCTTACGCTAGCTCCAAGGTCTAGCATGGAATTATCAACATCAAATTTACCTATATTACAAGGGATAGAGAAAGTGCCGGGATCTTTCAATTTCGGGGGTAATCTTTTTTGTAAAACAGCACTTACTTCCTCGGTTAATGCAACAGTTTCATTTTCTTCTAGCTTTCTCTTGTTAGAAAGAATATCTTTAAGGAATTTAGCATAAGAAGGCATTTGTTGCAAAGTATCAGTAAAAGGTATATTAATGTAGATAGACTTTAAAACTTCAAGAAATTTTGCAAATTGTTTGTCGAGTTTTGCCTTTACCAACCTTTGAGGGTAAGGTATCGATGGGTCAAAATTTCTAGTTATTTTAGGGGATTCCGTCCCCTTATCAACCTCATCATTAGCCTCAACCACGGCCGGGTTTTGACTAGTACTTTCCTCAATGGGATTTTTTTCTTTAGGAAGACAATCAACAAACTCTTTCCCGCTTCTAGTAACTACCGCCTTAGCATGTTCATTTAACACTTTGTTATGGGTAGCTAGGTTATCAAATCTTTCATTAAATAATTTGAAGCATTCCCTAAATTCAGCATTAGTCTTCTCTTGCTCATTTTTACTTTAAAATATAAAATCCATCAAAAGATCTAACTTTGATTTAGGGGGAGAAAAAGGTTTTGAAGTAGTATTGAAATTTCCAAATGTGAATCCCGGATGTTGTGCAAATGGTTGCGGGTTTAGAACATTTTTATTCTTATAGGAAAAGTTGGGGTGATTCCTCCATTCGGGATTGTATGTATTAGAATACACCCCCCCTTTTGTCCAAAAGAATTCACAAAGTTCACTTGATCGTTAGAAGTAACGTCAAGTAACTCGCAGTTATCCGTACTATGTGAGTTAGACCCACATAGTTCACATAACACATTTACACTAGCTACGGGATTGACATTGAGATTTTCAAATTTTTTCAAAAGCATGTCAACCTTAGAAGAGAGAAGAGTAACTGCATCAACATTATATTTATCGGGCGTACCTTGTTGTTGCTCCCTCTCATTTGACCATTGGTAATGGTTCAATGCAATGTTCTCGATAAGGTCATATGCCTCATCGACTCCCTTGTTCATCAATGCTCCTCCCGCAGCGGCATCAATGGTCTCTCTTGTCTTGAATATGAGACCGTTGTAGAAGGTGTGAACAATCAACCACTTTTCGAGCCCGTGGTGGGGGCACATTCTGAGAAGTTCCTTGAACCGCTCCCATGCATCATACAAGGTCTCACTATCCGTTTGACAGAAGTTAGTGATCTTTGTGCGTATCTGGGCAGTTTTGCTTGGTGGGAAAAATCGACCAAGGAATGCTTCTTGAATTTGGTCCCATGTCGTCAATGAATTTTGGGGGACCGAATTCAACCATTGTTTCGCCTTATCCTTAAGAGAGAAAGGAAAAAGGCGCATCCGAATCGCCTCCGACGTAACATTTTTACGTGTGGTATCACAATATTCAAGGAATGTTTAGATGTGTAGATGGGGATCTTCGAAAGCGGTGCCGCTTTATTGGTTATTCATAACCATATGCAATAGCTGCGGCTTTATCTCAAAGTGTGCCGCTCCGGCATTCGGCACAACAATAGGGGATCTAGTTCCCGGGGTACTTAGATTAACAAAGTCCCGTAGGGTCCTAGCGGGTGTTTGCGGTTATTCCATATGTTTCTTTAAAGTTTCTCTCAATCTTTCGGGTTCCGGATCAAAATTGTCAAAGTATGTCCGAGTCCGTTTCATGCACTAAGAGAAAAATACTTGAAGAGAGATTAAACGCAACAATTTATCGGAAGAGAAAGCAAAATAGTAAAAACAAAATAAAAACTAAAAATTATGTAGTAAAGACAAAAATAAAAGTAAACCGTTGTCCCCGGCAACGGCGCCAAAAACTTGTTTGGTCGAAACCTAACGGTTTATTTTATATCCGCAAGCGCACGGGCTATTGTAATATAGCGGGTGCAAGTACGAGTCGATCCCTCAGAGACAGGGTTTACTTAGGAAATATTTTTGCCTTTAGAAATTATAGGAAAGATTGGGGGGAAGATAAAGTTTGTTTTTAGGAAATAGAAAGAACATAAACAGAAAATACTTTGATTAAATTCTTATAAAACGAAGCATTCTCGGGATTAGAAATCATACACATAATCTTGTTCATCAAATTGTCATTGTCTTAGAAATAAGGATTTTCATAAAAAGCAAGGATGATACGTTTAGCTTGCACTACTTCTCACGATCAAGCAAGTAGTGTTGTATTCTTCACTAATTATGTCCTAACTGTTTGAGATTTCCATTTATGGTGCTCCCGTCCTGTCACAAACGGGCATTCCGGCTTATCTCTAGTTGACCATAATTAGTAAGAACCCTTTAAGAACGAGAGTCGACATATTTTCCATCAAAGGAACATCCCTAGGACATTGAACTACTTTCGTGATCAATGAAACCCAGTTTCTTTATATGGTTTCGTCAATTGAGATTCTCCGCTAGGTACTTCTCTCAATTGACTGAATCATACAAATTGGACGTCTCCAAAATGTAAGGCATTTAGAGAATAACATAAAGAAATTGTTTAGATGAAGATAAAAGACAAGACTTTTCATTTTATGATGAACATGTATGCTTTTGAGTTTCCAACCCCAAGAATAAGGGAAATTTACTCACTAGCCATCTATAACATATAAGCAATTAAAATAAAAGAGTAGAGTAAGAAGAACTTATGATGAAAGTAGAAGGCAAATGCTGAAAATAATGCTTCACTTTATTGCTTTTTCTCCAAAGTAACTTCAAGAACAAACTATGAACTTTGATCTTCAAATCTCTTTGGAAATTGTTATCACAACTATTTGTGTTTTCTATACTATGAAATATCAGTAATTTCTCTCTAAAATTTGGTATGTAAGACTGATTACAAGGGTCCTATTTATAATTGGGAGGAGACTCTTCAAGAAGGTGCCATCAAAAGGTGCCTTTACATCTGCAGTCACCACTTTGCACGGCCGTGTCAAGGATTTTGCACGGCCGTGCACCCTTGGCGCCAAAATTGAATTTGAATTGGGAAGACTTGCACGGCCGCTCCGAGATTAGCTGCACGGCCACTCCGAGGTTGGCACGGCCAGGCCAATTTATTGCTCGGCCACTCCATGGATTTGGGGCCAAAGATGGCCGGCCATGGCCTATGATGCACGGCCGCTCCAGACTTTGCTGCACGGCCGCTCCTCCTGGGTTTCAGCTTGTGTGTTCATTTTTGCTTGGTGCTCCTCCATCCTTTTGGACCAAATTGTCCAAGTATCTTTTTGATTATAGAAAGACTCTAGAAACCTGTCTAAAATATATGAAACATACCAAAAGCGTAAAATCTAATAAAATAGAAAAAGTAAGTAAAAAGTGCTAAGAATGAAATGAGAAATGATGATTTATTCATGTAAAAGCATATAAAACTTAGGATAAATGACTATATAATAGTCACTTATCAATAGGATGTAGTGGTTCAGCAGGTTGATGCAAGATGTTGCTCTGTCTTTGACATGCATCACATTTCTGGACATACTTGTCGCATGGTTGGCTAATAGTAACCTTTTCTTAATGCCTTGGATGATAGCAACTTGCCCCCAGCATGGTTGCCGCACTCACCATCATGTAATTCTTTCAGGACTGCTTCAGCTTGATCCGGTTCTAAGCATCTCAAGTATATTCCTGAAAAAGACCTTTTAAACAGAACATCATCTATTAAAATGAATCTAGATACCTTTATCCTGAATGACCTTGGATTTTTCACATCTGTTGGCACTGTTCCATCCTGCAAGAATTTAATTATGGGTTGTGTCCAAGAGGCAGAATTACTAATAGGGCCGATTATTGTATCAGGACGATCATCAACTTGGCAGAGTTCAGGCTGATTTATGGCTGGATACATGACATGAATGATTGGGATGGTATTGTTCAGCATACTTTTGCAACTTGAACCCAGGTTGGCTAATGCATCTGCTTCAGCATTCTCTTCTCGTGGAATCTGTTCAAAAGTGAAATCTGCAAACTGTCCAGCTAACATCTTAACGTGTTGAAGATAACTTGTCATTTTGGCCCGCTTAGCTGTATAAGATCCATTAAAGTGGTTAACCAGTAACAAGGAATCACTAAACACATTAATATGCTTAACATTTAAATTTAAAATAGTGGTTAATCCCATAACGAGGTCCTCATACTTAGCTTCATTATTTGTCACCTTGAACTCATAAGCCACAGCTTGAGGGATCAAGTCTCCTTGAGGTGACTTCAGGACGATTCCCAAACCTGTGCCCCTAGAATTTGAAGCACCATCTGTGTATAGTGTCCAATACCTAGGAGAGCCAATGCCTTCAAGTTGTTGGATTTCAAGTTCAATTTCAGGCTGCACGTTGGGACTGAAATCTTCCAGAAAGTCTACTAAAGCTTGTGACTTGATAGCAGTCTTTGCTTCATACTGTATGTCATAAGTACTTAGTTGTATTGACCATTTGGCCATCCTACCTGACAACTCAGGCTTTCTCATCACTTTTCTAATAGGATAGTTAGTCTTGATAATAATAACATGTGTCTCAAAATAATGGCGTAATTTAGTAGAAGTAGTAATTAAAACAAGTATTAGTTTCTCAAGATGGGAGTACCTGGATTCTGCATCGAGTAAGGACTTACTTATATAATAGACATGATGTTGCATACCATCTTATTCTCTAGCCAAGACTGCACTGACTGAATTTCAGATATCGCAAGGTATAGAAACAAAAGTTCTCCTAGTTCTGGCTTGGACAATAATATTGGAGATGTGAGGTACTCTTTAAGTTGGATGAAGGCTGCTTCATGCTCATTTGTCCATTGGAACAACTTGTTCTTCCTGAGTACATCGCAGAACAACCTGCATTAGTCAGATGACTTAGAGATAAACATGTTAAGAGCTGCAACCCTGCCTGTAAGCCTCTGCACGTCCTTAATAGTGCTGGGTGACTCTAAGTTGGTGATAGCCTTGATCTGCTCAGGACTTGCTTCTATGCCCCTCTTGGTCACCATATAGCCAAGGAATTTCCCAGCTCTAACTCCAAAATTGCATTTCGAGGGATTAAGCTTCATGTTGAAGGCTTCCAAGATGTCGAATGCCTCTTTTAGATGCTCAACATGATCTTCAATGTGCTTTGACTTCACCACCATGTCGTCGATGTAAACCCTCATAGTTTCTCCAAGTTGATCTTTGAACATCTTGTTCACCAGTCTTTGATAAGTTGCACCTGCATTTTTCAGTCCAAATGGAATAGCAATATAACAATATATACCTTCAGGGGTAATAAAGGCAGTGTCTTCTTGGTCTGAAGGCTCCATTTGAATTTGCTGATAACCTGAAGAGGCGTCCATGAAGGTCAGGATGTCGTGGCCAGCCGTTGCATCTACCAAAGAATCGATGTGGGGCAAAGGAAACGGATCTTTTGGGCACACTCTGTTCAAATATGTGAAATCCACGCATACACGCCATTTCCATTCTTCTTTTCCACAACTACTACGTTAGCCAACCATCTTGGGTAATCAACTTCTCTAATCATCTTGGACTTCAATAATCTTTTAACTTCTTCCCTTATGATCTGGTTGCGCTCATGTGCAAATTTCCTTATCTTCTGATGGACATGTTTTATGCTAGGATCAATGTTCAACTTGTGGGTGATGATGTCCTTGCTAATCCCAATCATGTCTTCGTGTTTCCAAGCAAAACATTTGGCTCTACACCTCAAGAATTCTACTATGTCCTTCTCAATTTCGTGAGGAATATCTGCTCCAACTAGAACCTTGACATCGGGATTGGAAGGGTCAAGGTGAATTTCCTTAACATCCTATTCAACTACCTCCAGAACATCGCTCGCCTTCTTCTTTAATTGCTATGATTGCCTAGGGATGCTTGTTGCCTTCATTGATACCTTGTAACACTCCTTTGCTGTTTGCTGGTCCCCCTTTACCTTGACAACCTCCCAATGCATGGGAAACTTGATACACTGATGATAGGTTGACGAAATCACCTTTATGTTGTAAATCCAGGGTCTCCCTAGAATGATGTTGTAAGACGATTTGCACTCTATGACACATAACTTTTCTATAGAATTTACTCCTTCTACATAGACTGGCAACTTGATCTCTCCATAGGTGTGCATGGTTTCTCCACTGAATCCAACTAGAACAGATGAACTCTTAGTAACATGCTCGAGTGGAATCTCCATGCTTGCCAAGCTGTCAGTTGTTACTATATTGACAGAACTCCTGTTATCAATTAGAATACGCTTCACCAAATAGTTGGCCACTTGTAATGTCACAACTAGAGCATAGTTAATCTATGAACTTTCTGTCAGAGAGCCTATGTCAAAGTCTGATCTGTACAATGTGGCTTACGCCATAGGAATGGCAGAAGAGAAAAGTAAGAAGAGGTCTAAAAAACCAGAGACAGACGCAGCTGGCGCCAAATAGGCTTCGAATGGAAGTGGCTATACGGGGAAGAATAGAACTCGAGCTACTGAAAAAGGTGAGGTTTTTATCCCCCCTCACCAAACCTATAACGGAGATCATGCAGTTGGTAAATCTACCAAGTCCCCGACCACTTGATGAAAGAAAAAAATACACCCGTGACAGTTTCAAGTATTGTGCCTTCCACAAGGACCACAGACATGACACAGAGAATTGCATCTCCCTCAAGAGAATGATCCAGAGATGGGTAAATGAGGGAAATCTTGATCGCTACGATATGAGAAAGGATAACAAGCAATAAAGAAAGGATGATGATGACAATGACAAAGATGATGAAAGGGAAGACACACCTTCTAGGGCCAAGCTCCATGTTATAAGAGAGGAGACTGTGTCCAACAAAAAATTGAAACACCAGATACACAAGCTAACTAAGGTCTATCACATCCCTGCCTGGATTCATAAGGAAGAGGAACTCATCAGCTTATCCCCTAATAAACTAGCCAGAAGTCGGGCGGCTCGTGAACAGCCCTTGGTGATCAAAGGGAGGATTAACAATTGTGAATTCGAGAGACTCCTCATAGACTCGGGGGCCTCCTGAGATATTCTATATTACTGTATCTTCTATAAGATGAATCTGAAGGATAGAATGTTGGAGCCATACTCTGGAAGACTAGAAGGCATCACCAACCACAAAGTCAGCGCCATGGGGACAATTGACTTATTGCTGGAAGTGGGGGAACATCCCTTACGAGCCAAGGACATAGTAATATTCGTGGTCATGGATCTGGCAAGTGACTACCATGCCATCATAGGCATTCCAAGTCAAGGCAAACTTGGGTTGGTCGCCTCACTCCCTCACCAACGAGTTAAATTCCCTACTCAAGCTAAAGTCGGATGCGTGAGGGTGACTCCCAAAGACTTCTTGGAATATGTGAAGAGGAGCAAAAAAACATACAGAAAGGTGGAGGTAGACACAACAAACAAAAATCTAAAAATCTCTAAATCTGTAAAGAATACCAGCACCATTTCTATGCTAAATCGGATTTTTGAAATAAAAAGAGAAGAACACATGATACTAAATATCTACGAAAACAATGACACAGTTATGTCCATCCCGAATATAACCCTTCATCTCATCAGTGGCCAGAACTTGGGGGCCAACCCTGACTTGAGACAAAGAGAGCTACCGAACGTAGACGAACTAGTAGAGATGTAAGACCTAGACATAAATGGTGAAGAAGGTAGAAATATTAGAGAAATAATCATTGAAACTTTGCAATTTCGAGATGGTCTAGAAATGGAGCCCGTAGACGAATTGGAGGAAATTATGCTCAATCCTGACTATCCAGGGCAGAAAATAAAAATTGGGGGCCACCTCTCCTTGGAAGAAAGGGAGGAGATCATCACCCTCCTGAAAAATAATCTGGATGTCTTTGCAATAAAGGAAGAGGTAGCTGTCGATAGGTTGGAAGTTGACTCGTCTGCTAAACCTATCAAGCAAGCACGGAGAGTTTTTGCCGACGATACGAATAATGAAATCAAGGAAGAAGTGTAGAAATTTTCAAGTGCTGGAATAATTAGGGAAGCAACCTACCCTATTTGGTTTGCCAATGTTGTGATGGTCAAGAAAAATAATGGCAAATGGCAAATGTGTGTAGACTTCACAGATCTCAACAAGGCCTGCCCAAAAGACAGTTACCCTCTCCCCAGAATTGACATGCTGGTAGAAGCCATAAAGATTTGATCTTGAAGGTGGTATAAAAGAGCCCCTTATTAGATTGAAAGTCATGCCTCATCCAAGATTGAAGATCGGACAGAAAATGGTCTCTTTTCCCCTTTTGCAATCTGATTGGTTTCTCCATGGCAAATGATCAAAGTTGATAATTTTTGGTCAAAAATATGCTCTGGGATCAGTTGGGACATGTTTAGGGTGAAAATGAAATGAAAAGGCCCTTCCTTGATTTTATTTTGAAAAAACCAGTTCAGACAAGGGTTACAGCCGCGCGGCTTCTTTTGCCCAGGACTTGGCCGGACGGCGCTTCTGTAGAAAAAAAATCTGCAGCAGCCAAAGCTGCTGCCCAAGTGGAGTTCTCACCCCACTTTCTCAACAAAACCTGCATAAAAACATATCCAAACACCATCCATACAATCACGTATCATCACAAACCATTTCGGACCAATTTCCGCCCCATTTCCAAGCAAAAAAGCTGCCCCGAGGCTCAAGTAATATGTAAAACCATAAAGCATAAATAAGAAAAGCAAATAAAAGATCATTACATTGTCTTCGCCTCCTTGGTGCCCAAATAAAACGAAAAAATAACAAATTGTGCATAGATTGTTCATTGTTTGTTTCTCTCCTTCTCTTAGTTCAACCTAAGGAACCCTAATCTTCCGACTCCTCGTCGTCACTGCTTAGTTCATAGAACTCGAGATTCCTCATCACTTACGTCAGACAGATTGACGGTCACGTGCTCATACTCCGCCAACTACTCTTAGATGTCCGTGTTAGGCCCCTGTCCCCGAGGCACGACGCTGGTGGATGAGGTCTGTTATCCTGAGGCTGACGAGGTAGAGGCTGTGCTCCCAATGTGCCTCCTCTTGCGCATGGGATCCTGCACATTCTCCCCATCCCTGGAAGCACAGGCCAGCTTCCTCAGAAGGGATCGAGCCACCTCCTTCCAGCCCCTGTTCTGCCGTACCAAGCTATCATAGGTACGAGCAGGAACCTGCGAGAAAAGAGAAGAAAAACTCAAAAAATCTCAAAGAAGCTCAAAATCGCAGAAAGCAAAGAAATCCGAAAAGAGAAAGGAACCTAGAGATACTCACAGTGCTATCAGTAGGCAGAGTATACTGGGGCTCCCTCGTGTCTGGGATAGGCACCATGAACCTCCTCGGTACCCCATTTACCACATAGGAGAGATGAGCAGGAGGCATAGGCGGATCAGTCGGCTCTGCTTCCCCATACCCCTGAGTGATGGCTATCTTCACTAGCTTTTGTGGAATCCTCAACCGCGCCTCCACAAAGGTGGCATACGGGGTAGCAAAGACAAAATACTCCTCGGCCGCCACACCAGCCTGGTACCTCTCTATCTCATCCGCTGACCAGTTTCTGGGCTATAGCATGAGCGGTGGAGGGTCATGAGGAGTGATAGCACCCAAAAGAGGGACATGGCCATGCTGCCTGGAGAAGCAGTCCCCTAGATAAATAATATCACAGGTCAGCCCTGTCAACCACCTCCTCTGCATGGTCGCCACCAAGGCATCCCCTATCAAAGCCTCCGGGTACCTCCCCCAGGGATAAAAATCCACCCCCTCGTGACCATCCCTGTTGATGATGGGTCTCACCATCTTGTAATCAAAAGTAATTCGAGTCTTCCCGATGAACTTATCTCTAGCCTCTCCCCTCCAGTGAATCATGGCCGGGAAGATCTCCGGATCACTCTGTTGGTTCCAAGGAAAGAACCCGATCACCTCACAAAACCAGACCTGCATGTTCAAAACAAAAGGTCATTTCTCTCATAAAAATCTCAAGACAGAAAAGTAAAAAAAAAAAGAAAAGAAAGTGAGAATACCTCAAGAGCAAAAGAGAAACAATCCATTGAAGTAGCCTTATTTCAGCTGTACAGGTCCAAAGAAAAGTAAAGCTCAGCCAATCTGGCCTCACCCCAAGTGACCGCCCCAACCTCATCCAAATCCTCCAAAGAGTCAAGAAGGCAAAGCATTGCCAATGTCCCAGAATTCGCAAAAATAGTGACAGACAACATTAACCACATAAAAGCTCTCGCAAGCTGGTGGGTAGCCACCTCATTGGCGGCAAACCCCTGTATACACTCCAGAACCGCCACCTCCACAAACCTCGTCTCCATTCCAATCCCCTTAGGACGAAGGTCAAATCCCACCAAAGCTCTGAAATCGGTCGTAGAAATGTGATCCCTCCAAGTCACAGGCCTCCCAGTGAACTGGAAGCCGGTAATAGGAGTGAAGTCGGTTGGAGTCACCGTAATCTCTCCCTAGCTAAGATGAAAGCTATGGGTGGTGTCCCACCAGAACTCCGAGAGGGCCTGGACCAGCCCCTTACTCTTAGAGGTCACATGAATGCCTCTACTGATAGCATCAATGAAAGAATCGAGCCCGATAGCCATCACTAGCTGCTTGGGGTTCACCCCATCCTTCTCGAAGTTGGGCATCCTATCCCATAACTTCACTGCCACCTCAGCGGGTCCCCTCGACTTGTTCTCCTGTAGGAAAACACAATAAAAAATGTGTCAGTCCTTCATTTCATCTCAAAAGCATGTATATATTCAAAAGTACAAATATTCTAAGAAAAGCATTCATAAGAGATTTCTAGCATCCTTTGCCTAGAAAACGTGTCTTTCATCATTTGAAACACGTCATGTCGAGCACATTGCTCTCTCAAACACAAAATTCCAATTTTCACAAAATTCTTTGCACATAAGTTTTAATTTTCCAAAATGGCATGCATGAATCCTTTTCATCATCCAAAATCCTATTTTCCCATCCATGATCAGAAATTGACCTAGTTCTAGCACATGCAAGAACTCCGTCACATTTTAGACATTATTTCGCTTACTTTATTTTCAAAAAATGAGTCATTCTCATATTTTTCAAATAAATTGCACATGCATGTTCATTTATGTCCATAGCCTCATAGGTTAATCACCAAACTCCCAAAATCATTAAAACAATCATCAGAAAATTTCGAAAATATTCCTAAAAATCGGGTCAAGCCCTAAATCAATCAAAATTCAATCAAAATTGAGAAAATCAAGTGAATCAAGAATGCTTACCCCAATAGATTGAGGTTTCGTTGATTTGTGCTCCCTCTTGCCGGGATAGAGCTTGGAAGGAGGTGTGTTGAAGTCGTATTTTTGCTCGATTCGAACGAACTCCCTCCTCCTCCTCCTAGCGGCCTCCGACAGGTTTCTACGCGCTTGCCTAGGCACAATGTTCCCCTCCGGATCCATCTCAAGTAGTAGAAGCAAGGGGATTAAAGATTTTCGAAAATTTCTCTCTCTACTCTCTCTCTTCTCCTCGGCAGAAGCAAAAACAACAATGGTGCCCTTGCCTGTTTTAATTCTGTTTAAATAATCTGGTGAAATTAAGATTCAAGCCGGATGGCTTCTTTTTCCCCATCTCTCGCCGGGCGGCTTCATCCGCTCTGAGCTGAATTTACACTTTTGCCCCTGGACTTTCCATTTAGGCATACAATTCTCGTTATCTCTTAACCAGAGTAACGCTGTTTCTCAAGGATATCCATTATCTCTAAAAAGAATGACAGTTTCTCGAGACGCCTCCGTTACTTCCGTTATAACGGAATAACGTTAGGCGACTGTTGAGGTCGAAACCTAACGGTTTATTTAATATCCGCAAGCGCACGGGCTATTGCAATATAGCGGGAGCAAGTACGGGTCGATCCCACAGAGACAGGGTTTACTTAGGAATTATTTTTGCCTTTATTAAAATTTTAGAATAGATTGGGGGAGATAAAGATTGGTTTTGGAAATAGAAAGTACATAAACAGAAAATACTTTTAAATGAGACTTTATAAAATGAAGCATTCTCGGGATTGGAAATCATGCACATAATTTGTTCATCAAATAGTCATTGTCTTAAGAAATAAAGGTTTTCATAAAAATCAAGGATGGTACGTTAAGCCTACACTACTTCGGGTTAAGACAGTAGCATTTGTATTCTTCACTAATTATGTCCTAACTATTTGAGATTTCCGTTTATGATACTCTTGCCCTGTCACAAACGGGCATTCCGGCTTATCTCTAGCTGACCATAATTAGTAAGAATCCACTAAGAATGAGAGTCAACATACTTTCCATTAAAGGAACATCCCTAGGCCGTTGAACTACTTTCGTGATCAATGGAACCCAGTTTCTTTATATGGTTCCGTCAATCGAGATTCTCCGCTAGGTCCTTCTCTCAATTGACTGAATCATACAAGTTGGACGTCTCCAAAATGTAAGTCATTTAGAGATTGATATAAAGAAATTGTTCAGATGAAGATAGAAGACAAGACTTTCACATTTTAAGATGATGAACAGTTATGCTTTTGAGTTTCCAACCCCAAGAACAAGGGGGATTACTCACTAGCCATGTAAGATAGATAAGCATTAATAATAGAAATAGAGTAAGAGAAACTTATGAGAGATGAATGGCTGGAAATAATGCTTCACTTTATTGCTTCTTTTCCAAAGTAACTTTAAGAACAAATGTAGACATGAATCTTCAAATGATCTTTGGAATCAATGTAATAAGTATTTGTATCTAATTTCTAACAATCTCTGATGAATATACTATGAAAATTCGGTATCTAAGAGTGAGTACAAGGGGTCTTTTTATAATGGGGAGGAAACTCTTCAAGAAGGTGCCTCCAAAAGGTGTCTTTTAAATCTACAGACGCGACTTGCACGGCCGAGTCAAAGGAGTTGCATGGCCGTGCCCCCTTGGCGCCAATTTTGGATTTTTGAACATGCAATTTGCACGGCCGCTCCACTTCTGCTGCACGGTCGCTCTGAAGGCTAACACGGCCGATCACTTTTCAAGACACGGCCACTCTGCGTATTGGGGCCAAAAATGCCCTGAAAATGGCCAAAAAACATCCTTTGATCATAAAAGACTCCGAAAACCTATCTAAAATGCATGAACTATACCAAAAAGCATAAAATCTAATAAATATGAAAAAGGAACTAAAATTGACTTAAAATGAGATGAAAATGATAATTTAACTAAGTAAAAGTATATAAAAACTTAGGATAAATGACTATATAATAGTCACTTATCAAATTCCCCCACACTTAAGCTCTTGCTTGTCCCCAAGCAAGTTTAGGATGAAAACACGGAGAGGGAGAAAAGAAAAGAAAAACAAGAATGATTGATCCCTCAGAAATATAGTAGCAAGCCCTAAATGCCTTTTGGATATTGCCTTCATCTTTCTAGTCATATTTTATATACCTTTAAAAATTATTAGAAAGAAGCATTTTGGGGATATTTCAAAGAAATAATTTTTAAGACAATAACCTAATATAACATATATAGAATTTGATCAAGTAAAGCATGCTAGAAGGATAAATCTTAAATCATTTACTTGGTAAAAGAGAAACTTTCACTCTTTATAGTGATTTTTGAGAAAAAAAATAATATATTACTCTAAAATGTACAAAGGGAAGTATAAACACTTATTCACAAACTAGAAGTTTTCATCGAATTGTATTGCATTTTTGAATCATAAGGGTGAAAAATGGATGATGATAGTGGAAAAATCTTATCAAGGCTTCAACAATTTTATCTTATTTTTGCACGTGTTATATTTTTGCAAAAGACCTTAGTTATTTTTGATCCTTTCAAGTAGGAGACATTGTGGCTGCGAACCCCATGTTCCTAATACTTAGATCAAGAATACTTTGGATGCTACTTCCATTTGGCAAGAAAGCATCGTCCCAGCGAACGCCGTGCCCCGAGTTACTTTAGAAGTAATAGATTTCTTTTTGCTTTTAAGGTTTGGTGACTAAGTCACTCTTTTAGCAATAAGATAAAATGCCTAACATTGATTCGATTAGTGGAAATGGAAAGATGGGATTTTGATGAAGAGGTGTGATTCAAGGGATGCAAAACAAAATGGATGCTTCTAATAAGGGAATAAGCATTTAATAAAATTTAAAATGTACAATTTTAAAGAAATATTTTCAAAATTTTTCATAAGAACAACCAAGTATATAAAGATAATCAATAAAGATTTCTTCTAATCAAATGTTTTTTCTTGATAAAACCCTATATTTTGCTATACTAACTTATGAGGCTTTTAATTTATTTCCTAAAAATATCCCTATATTTTTATTAATTTCTAAGTTTATAGAAAGTATGAGAGGAAAGACAAAGGCATTATCCTAGGGCAAATGGCAAGCATAAGGAATAAAAGTATGGATCATCATAGGGATTATTTATATATATATATATATATATATATATATATATATATATATATATATATATATATATATATATATATATATATATATATATATATATATATATATATATATATATATATATATATATATTATATACTATACATGCATAAAAAAAATGAAAATGCGACTAAGTTAAAAAGAAAAAATTACACTAGAAAGCAAGTAAAACTAAACTAAAAAGCAAGTAAAATAAAGATAGATATACCTCACCACACTTGAAATGAACATTGTCCTCAATGTTTCAAGGAACAACGTCAATCTCGGGAGAGTAAAGAGAAACTTATTAAAATGGTGGTGGTGGTGGAAAGTTGTCCCAATGGCTTGTCCCATAATTATAAACGTCGTCAATCCTTCCTTGGACATGTTGAATACAACCATCCATTTGGCCGAGATGTTGAAGAATTTGAGTGTTTTGCTCAAGCAATTGGCCTTGTTGGACAAACAATTGATCAAACCTTTGGTAGAAATCGGGTGGCATTGGGGCTTGCACATCTTCTTCTTCTTCTTCTTCTTCTTCTTCTTCGGCTTCTACTTGGATAGCATTTGGAAATATCCAAGTCTCGGGCTCTCTTATTCGGATGGTGGGAAGATTGTTGTTTGGGAGCACAATGTAGGGCGTTTTTACCGCTCCTACTTACCAATTATACTCATTATTCCCCCTTTCTGAAATCAATTGCATAGTCCGAAGAGTTGGAATGTCCAATTTCGTTAACCCTCTCACCTCAACCCAATCATTCGGAATCACAAAATCAAAGTGTTTGGCAAACAAAGTAATAATTCCTCCAATATGAATTTCCCAGTTAAAGGTTGGAGAAACAATGTCACCAATCAACTCGAAGAGGAAGTTACAAAGGTTCATCATCCTACGCCTATGAACAAATCCCCATAACAAGATTCTATTCACCGTTCCTTTATCTTCCCTAGCAAAGATGGTACAAGCGAAGATTCTATGTATAAGGCGGAGGGTTGGGTGAATAATAGAGGAGGCTTTGGCACTTCGAGATTTGAAAGATGGAAGGCCGGTTATTTGGTTCCAAAAAGTAATCTCATTATACTCAACGGGCATGTCGGGAAAAGTTTCGGTGTCAAACGATAATCCCAAAATTCTACTAACTTCAGCCCCGGTTAAATGGAGGTCCCTTCCGCTAAGGCGAAAGTTAATATGAAACTGATTAAATGTTCTCCCCGTTAACCTACAAGTATCCTCCACAATCTTAATCTTCACCGTGCTAAAAAATTCTAGGGTAAGAACTTTATAGGTCATCTCATGTTTTTGGAGAATTCCCTCGGATTTTAACCCCATACACAAATCTAGAACATCCCCATAAATTCCTAATGATCTTAGGGCAGGTCTATCAGGAAATTGGGTTGGCCTAATCCTTTTAGAACTTAAGGCAATGAAACGTGCCGTTTCCCTCAGGCTTTTGAAATCAATCCCCAATGTATTGAGGGTTGGATTAAAGCTTGAGGAAGAGGCTTGCTCCTTTCGGGATCTTTTTGTTACCCTTTCCGTAGCCTTTCCTTTCCCTTTGGTAGACATTATATTAAAACCCAAGATAGTTGAAAGACAAGAGAAGTGAGGGAATTTTTACCCTAAGTAATCGATGAAATGAACCCGAAATCCTTTGTTGCCCAGCCACAAAATGTCCAAAAGCTTCCTTCTTGCACCTTAATTCAGAGTAATCCCTTCAAATTTATGAAATGGGTGAAGGTGTTTTTTTTTTTTTGGATTTTCGGAATTGGGGTTTTAGGAGGGTTTTTGGAGTGATTTTGATGGTGGAGAGATGTTTGACTGGTGGATTTGAGGAGGATTGAGGATGGGTTTGTGGGTTAAAATGGTGGAGAAGTAGGTATTTAAGGTGGGTGGGGCAGAGGTATAGAGAGAGGAGTGAAGAAGATGAAGTGAATGAGGGAGGAGAGGGAAGAGTCAAGTCTTTTGACTGAAACGACGCATCTCCCTATGCGTTTTGCACGGCCATGTCAAGGGACTTGCATGGCCGCTCCCCTTTGCTGAGTTGACTCAATCTGACTCGATATGAACTGCACGGCCGCTCCATGTCTGCTGCACGGCCGTGCTAACCAATGTTCACCATTTTTTTATTTTTTTCTTTTTCTCTTATTTTTTGTATATCTATAAAACAAAGTTAGCACAATAATAATAATAATAATTAAAAAAATGAAATAAAATAAAGTAAAATATAAAGAAAATAAAATAAAATAAAATAAAATAAAATAAAATAAAAAATAATCCATCGGTTACCATCCCGATGATGCTTGTTTTAGGTCCTTAGCTTGACCCCTTTCCGGTAGTAGGAGATGTGTGATATTTAGTTGGCCTTTTGTCATTGACAATTTGCCAATGCATCCCTTCCGGAGTAATCAATATCTTTTGCGGTAGACATTTCTTCCATCCCGACTTCTTTGGTAGAACAAGTGACCTAGACTTTGCACTTTCGAAAATTCGAAGTGACCTCCTTCCTTGTTCTTTTTGATTTTTCCACTGCATTGTTAGTTTCGGGACAAGCAAAAATATCTATTGCATCAATATTATCATTACAAATCAAAGGTTCAATATTTATGGGATCATTTTCTATTTCTTCCTTTGATTGTGATTCCTCACCCATCTCATATTCTTCACTCGGGGTGTAGGTCTCAAAATAGGGATCCTCGAGATCTGATCTATGCATACTGAATTCGACTTTTTCTTTCCCCACATTTAGGGAAAAGGTGCCATTTTTCACATCTATAATTGCCCCCGCTGTGGCAAGAAATGGCCTTCCTAGAATGACGGGAATTTGATGATCTTTCGCCATATCTAGGATCACAAAGTCGACAGGGATGATCAAATTCCCTACCCGACATGGCATATTTTCCATAATACCAACAGGGTATTGAACGGAACGGTCTGCCAATTGTAGAGTTATGGTAGTGGGTTTGATTTCCCCTATACCAAGTCTCTCACTAACCATTAATGGCATTATACTTACGCTAGCTCGTAGGTCAAGGACAGCGTTATCAATGTTGATTCTGCCAACACAACAAGGAATTGTAAATGTACCCGGATCCTTTAATTTTGGAGGATTTTTATTTTGTAAGACAACGCTCACTTCCTCCGCTAACATCACATTTTCATTTTCTCCTAGCCTTTCTTTTTCAAAAATTAATTTTTTCAAAGGTTTAACGGCTAAAGGCATATCCTCAAGTTTTTTGAAATATGGGATGTTGACATTAATGGCATCTAGGTTTTCAAGGAATTCATCATAATCCTTGTCTTCTTTCTTAGGGGATTCCGTCCCCGAATTAGTCTCAATCATCGGTGGGATTGGACTATAATCAATATTTCTAGGGCATTCATTTATCTTTTCTTGCTCATCCCTAGTTTTTACCACGTTCACATGCTCATTTGGCCTTTGAGGTTGACCGGGAAGACTCCCTTGTGGCCTACTCGTTGGGATAGCCTGTTGAGCTTGTTGAGTTTCTAGCATCTTATTATGCGCTGCTAAGTTATCAAACCTAGCATTTAAAAGTTTAAAGCATTCCCTAAATTCATTATTGATTTTTTCTTGAGAATTTTTATTTTCCACTACGAAATCCATCAAAAGATCCAATTTTGATTTAGGGGGGAAGGTTCTTGCATTGTTATTGAAATTCTTAGGTGCAAATCCCGGAGGTTGTGTAAATGGTTGCGGATTTAGAACGTTGTTATTCCTATAGGAGAAGTTGGGGTGATTCCTCCATTCGGGATTGTATGAATTAGAATACATCCCCCCTTCTGTCCAAAAGAATTTACAAAGTTCACTTGATCATTAGAAGTAATTCAAGCAACTCGTAATTATCCGTACTATGTGAGTTAGACCCACATAGTTCACAAAAAACATTTACATTAGCCACGGGATTGACATTAAGATTTTCAAATTTTTTCAAAAGCATGTCAACCTTAGAAGAGAGAAGAGTAACTGCATCAACATTATATTTGCCAGGCGTACCTTGTTGTTGCTCCCTCTCATTTGACCATTGGTAATGGTTCAATGGAATATTCTCGATAAGGTCATATGCCTCATCGACTCCCTTGTTCATCAATTCTCCTCCTGCAGCGGCATCAATGGTCTCTCTTGTCTTGAATATGAGACCGTTGTAGAAGGTGTGAACAATCAACCACTTTTCGAGCCCGTGGTGGGGGCACATTCTGAGAAGTTCCATGAACCGCTCCCATGCATCATACAAAGTTTCACTATCTGTTTGGCAGAAGTTAGTGATCTTTGTGCGGATTTGGGCTATTTTGCTTGGTGGGAAAAATCAACCAAGGAATGCTTCTTGAATTTGGTCCCATGTTGTCAATGAATTTTGGGGGATCGAATTCAACCATTGCTTTGCCTTATCCTTAAGAGAGAAAGGAAAAAGGCGCATCTGAATCGCTTCCGGGGTAACATTTCAAGGAATGTTTGGATGGGGAGATGAGGACCTTCGAAAGCGGTGCCTTTATATTGGTTATTCATAAAGTTGCGGCTTTATCTCAAAGTGTGCCGCTCCGGCATTTGTCACAACTATAGGAGATCTAGTTCCCGGGGTACTTGGATTCACAAAGTCCCGTAGGGTCCTAGCTGGTGTTTGTGGCTCTCCTTCCATATGTTTGCTTAGAGTCTCTTTGAGTTTCCTTAATCTTTCGTGAAAGCTTCGTTCGGGTTCTGGATCAAAATTGTCAAAGAATGTTCGAGTCCGTTTCATACACTATAAGAAAAACACTCAAAGAGAGATTAAACGTAACAAGTTATCGGAAGTAAAAATACAACAAAATGAAAACAAAATAAAACAAAAAATTTTTATGTAGAAAAGAAAAAAACTTAAAAGTAAACCGTTATCCCCGGCAATGGCGCCAAAAACTTGTTGAGGTCGAAACCTAATGGTTTATTTAATATCCGCAAGCGCACGGGCTATTGCAATATAGCGGATGTAAGTCCGGGTCGATCCCACATAGACAGGGTTTACTTAGGAATTATTTTTGCCTTTATTAAAATTTTAGAATAGATTGGGGGAGATAAAGATTGGTTTTGGAAATAGAAAGAACATAAACAGAAAATACTTTTAAATGAGACTTTATAAAACGAAGCATTCTCGGGATTGGAAATCATGCACATAATTTGTTCATCAAATAGTCATTGTCTTAAGAAATAAATGTTTTCATAAAAATCAAGGATGGTACGTTAAGCCTACACTACTTCGGGTTAAGACAATAGCGTTTGTATTCTTCACTAATTATGTCCTAACTGTTTGAGATTTCCATTTATGACACTCCCGCCCTGTTACAAACGGGCATTCCGGCTTATCTCTAGCTGACCATAATTAGTAAGAATCCACTAAGAACGAGAGTCAACATACTTTCCATTAAAGGAACATCCCTAGGACGTTGAACTACTTTCGTGATCAATGGAACCCAGTTTCTTTATATGGTTCCGTTAATCGAGATTCTCCGCTAGGTCCTTCTCTCAATTGACTGAATCATACAAGTTGGACGTCTCCAAAATGTAAGTCATTTAGAGATTGATATAAAGAAATTGTTTAGATGAAGATAGAAAACAAGACTTTCACATTTTAAGATGATGAACAGTTATGCTTTTGAGTTTCCAACCCCAAGAACAAGGGGGATTACTCACTAGCCATGTAAGATAGATAAGCAATAATAATAGAAATAGAGTAAGAGAAACTTATGAGAGATGAATGGCTGGAAATAGTGCTTCACTTTATTGCTTCTTTTCCAAAGTAACTTTAAGAACAAATGTAGACTTGAATATTCAAAGGATCTTTGGAAATCAATGTAATAAGTATTTGTATCTAATTTCTAACAATCTCTGATGAATATACTATGAAAATTTGGTATCTAAGACTGAGTACAAGGGGTCATTTTATAATGGGGAGGGAACTCTTAAAGAAGTTGCCTCCAAAAGGTGTCTTTTAAATCTGCAGACGCGACTTGCACGGCCGAGTCAAGGGAGTTGCATGGCCGTGCTCCCTTGGCGCCAATTTTGGATTTTTGAACAGGAAATTTGCACGGCGCTCCACTTCTGCTGCACGGCCGCTCTGAAGGCTAACACGGCCGATCACTTTTCAAGACACGGCCACTCTGCGTATTGGGGCCAAAAATGCCCTGAAAATGGCCAAGTGCACGGCCGCTCCGCGTTGGCTGCATGGCCGCTCCATCTGATTTTTAGCTTGTGTGTTTGTTTTGTTTGTTTCTCCTCCATGCCTTTGCACCAAAAGTGTCTAAGCATCCTTTGATCATAAAAGACTCCAAAAACCTGTCTATAATGCATGAACTATACCAAAAAGCGTAAAATCTAATAAATATGAAAAAGGAACTAAATTGGACTTAAAATGAGATGAAAATGGTAATTTAACTAAGTAAAAGTATATAAAAACTTAGGATAAATGACTATATAATAGTCACTTATCAGAGACATCCTCCGAATTGTCAAAGCTAAACTTCAGCTACCTCTATCTCCTAGATAGTGAAGTATGCTTCAGTTTCTCTAAGCTTTAGCTACCTCTATCTCCTAGATAGTGAAGTACGCTCTAGTTTTCTCTAAACTTTAGCTACCTCTATCTCCTAGATAGTGAAGTACGCTTAAGTTTTCCAAACTTTAGCTACTTCTATCTCCTAGTTAGTGAAGTACGCTTAAGTTTCCCAAACTTTAGCTACCTCTATCTCCTAGATAGTGAAGTACGCTTCAGTTTCTCTAAACTTTAGCTACCTCTATCCCATAGATAGTGAAGTACGCTTCAGTTTCTCTAAACTTTAGCTACCTCTATCTCCTAGATAGTGAAGTATGCTTAAGTTTTCCAAACTTTAGCTACCTCTCTCTCCTAGATAGTGAAGTACGCTTTAGTTTTCCAAACTTTAGCTACCTCTATCTCCTAGATAGTGAAGTAGGCTTAAGTTTTCCAACTTTAGCTACCTCTATCTCCTAGATAGTGAAGTACGCTTCAGTTTTCCCAACTTTAAGCTACCTCTATCTCCTCGATAGCAATGTAAGCTTTAGTTTCTTAGGTGACAACCATCATTAATTGTCAATCAGGTGACAACCCCCATTAATTATCAATCAGGTGACAACCTCCATTAATTGTCAATCAGGTGACAACCTCCATTAATTGTCAATCAGGTGATAACCTCCATTAATTGTCAATCAGGTGACAACCTCCATTAATTGTCAAATCAGGTGACTCCTCCATGAATCGTCAAAACCTCAAGGATCCTAGACATTGTTCCTAACTATCTAGTGAGACTTGAACTACGACCATGGCTTGATTCCTCCGGGATACGTAGGTAGCCTTTCATAAAGGTCCAGCCATCCGACCGCAGTGGTCACCCTCTTCCCTCATCACTCCTCAGTAGTGAGGTAGCCTTTCATAAAAGGTCCAGCCCTCTTCCTTCATCACTCCTCAGTGGTGAGACAACCTTTCATAAAAGGTCCAGCCATCCGACTGCAGTGGTCACCCTCTTCATTCATCACTCCTCAGTGGTGAGGCAGCCTTTCATAAAAGGTCCAGCCATCCGACCATAATGGTCACCCTCTTCCCTCATCACTCCTCAGTAGTGATGGAGCCTTTCATAAAAGGTCCAGACATCCGACCGCAGTGGTCACCCTCATCCTTCATCACTCCTCAGTGGTGAAGTAGTCCCTCATAAAGGTCCAGCTATCTGACTACATTGGTCACTTCCTTCATCTGGCATATCCCCAGTAGGATCATCCATTTGACCTCCTAGGTCACTTTCCTTCCATCTTCCTAGCAAGGGATCAATCTCTCTTCGCCATGCCCCAGTGGATCCCGAACTACGGCCTGGCTTGATTCCTCTGGGATACGTAGGTAGCTACTTTAGGTTCAGCCAATTCGTCACATATGACACCCCATTCCCCAGTGGATCTTTTTCGAACTACGATCATGGCTTGATTCCCTCAGGATACGTAGGTAGCCTTCCAAAGGTTCAGCCACTCGACCACCTTGGTCACCCAATCCGTCTAGGCAATTTGCCAGATTGAATCCTTTTTTATCGACAACCCCACTCGCCCTGCAAGTGACATTGCCGAGGGGCTTCTGTAAGTACCCAAATCTGGCTCATGCCTTCCGGTTAAGTTTCCCGGTAATTCCCCGGACTTTCCTAAAGTTCAGGGGCAATTCTGGAACTTTCCCAAACCTTTCGAGGGGCGAATGACTTGTTAGGAATTAAAATTCCACGTAGTCCCTCCTTGGAAAGTCCTTCTAGAATGCCACCTTGCATGGTTCTAGAAACAGGCTGAGTCATTAAAGGATAAGACCGCACGACTTCATTAGCAAGTGGTTAATGCCGCACGACTTCATTAGGAAGCACAAAACTGCCTATAAATAGAGGCCTCCTCTATTCATTTTGATAGACAATTTTGAGCACTGTTACTCTGCCCAACTGAGACCACAAAATTTCAGAGACCAAAAATCATTCAAAATCACCTCCCTCCTCTCCAAAATCCCTCCAAAGTCACTCCTTCCTTAGGAAAGCTTCAAGGGAGATAGAGGAACACCACCATTGGTAACCTCTCCTCCTTTTCTCTTTGAAATCTACTTGTTATCTTGTCATCTTGATTATTTGCTTTCCATATTGCCATTTATTTCTATTATATGTGATTTATTGTCATAAATATCATATCTTTACCATGTAGATCATCATATCCCCCTTTCCCATATCACATAGGATTCATGGAGAATCCATCCCAAGGATGAACAATAAGACCACAAATGGCTTGTTCTAGGGTGGATCCCTCACATAATGATGTGAAGAATGTCATCTTTACTATATAAAAATGTCATCTTTACATTAAAAATGTCATCTTTATTATCATTATGTCATTTCCCCTTCCCATTGACCTTGCTTCCAAGGATTGTCCACCTAAAAGGTTCTTAAAGGACATAGGAAATCCTTAAAGGTCCTCCCTTTACATTCCTAGTCTTAGCTTTCATAGTGTTCCTTACACTTGTTTGCATAAAAATGACATCTTTACTTTCAAAATGCATTTCCCCATGTCCCTCATGGTTGGATCACTCTCCAAGGATTTCCTAGCGACCTCCCTAAGGCACAAAAAGGCATAGGATGAGTATAAAGATCCAATCTTTATACCCCTCCCCTTAGTCCCTTTGATACTTGAAGCATCTCTTGGGGCGTAATGGTGTAAAGGTCTTATCTTTACATCGTTTCCTCCATATAAAGATGCCATAGTCGGAAATCCCTTTAGAAATGGATGGACTTAAGCCCCTACATCTCCAATCATCACTTGAGACGAGCGTAAATGTCCCTATCAAGCTTGAATCATCTCAAGATGTAGGATTGATAGGCAAAGGTCCTTCCTTTCTAAAGAGTCTCATTCTTGGACTATAAAAGAGGTGTCCCTATTCCGATTACATATGACCAAAGGTCACTTAATGATGGTCGTAAGTCCAAGATGAGTACGGGATCAAAGTCCCAAACATATCAAAATCCAAGAAATCCCGAGCGATAACCAACTCATGGTTTATACGTCCGGAAGACAACTTGGCACATTTCCTCCCTTTTCAAATCACATCCCACACACGAAAGCACAAAGCAAGCACGAAAATTGGATCTTGGAAGACTTGCTTCGGCAAGGCTCCTTGGGTGAACGCCAAACATTCTTCCCAAGGAGTAACTTAACCTCCAGACCCTAATCCTTTTTTTCAAAGTTTTGAGGAAATCAAAATGGCGTGGTGACTCCATTTTTCAATTTAAACCGGATGTCTTCAAACCGATGTGAGGCGGTGACCCCTTACACGAGAAAGCAGTTTAACACACGAAAAAATGCCGCAATCTTGGGCACCACATTCACAGGAGGACAGAGGATCGGAGGACTCACAAGGTACGCCTTTATCTTTTCGAACAAGTGATAGTAACTCTTATCAGTTGTTGTGCATTTTCATTTGTGTAAAATGTTATGATTAAGTACAACTGATAAGAGTGACTATCAGTTATTCGATTAAGTGTTTTTGTTTTATAACTTATGAAATGAACAAGTGATATTCACTCTTATCAGTTTTTGTGCATTTTCATTTGTGTAACATGTAATGATTAAGTACTACTGATAAGAGTAACTATCAGTTATTCGATTAAGTGTATTTATTTTATAACTTGTGAAATGAACAACTGATAGACACTCTTATCAGTTGTTGTGCATTTTCATTTGTGTAAAATGTTATGATTAAGTACAACTGATAAGAGTGACTATCAGATATTCGATTAAGTGTTTTTGTTTTATAACTTGTGAAATGAACAAGTGATAGTAACTCTTATTAGTTGTTGTGCATTTTCATTTGTGTAACATGTAATGATTAAGTATAACTGATAAGATTGACTATCAGTTATTCGATTTGTGTATTTGTTTTATAACTTGTGAAATGAACAACTGATAGTAACTCTTATCAGTTGTTGTGCATTTTCTTTTGTGAAATATAAAACTTATACATGTTATTTCTCATTCAGATGGTTAAGAAACATGTTGTGAAAAGAGATGTTAAAGGGAAGAAGCAAATTAAGAAACAGAGATCTGAGAAAAGCCTTGTCTATAGATCAAACATTGAAGGTACCCTTAAGCTCATAAAGAATTTAGAGTTAAGGGATAATCAGCTGCATATGCTGAAGAAATCACCCTTTTATAATATGTTATATTCCCTAACAATTAACAATGATATGCCAATTAGGAAATCTGATATGACAAGTCGTGACATTATTAGGTGCTTTGATCCTAAGAAAGGGAAGTTTAAGCTTGGGAAAAAATATGTCGACTTGACTGCTAATGATGTCAAGGTCATATTTGGGATTAAGTCTGGGGAAAAATCTTTGGTTTTTAAAAATAAAGGGTGTGTGGCAGAAAATTATGATTTAGTTCAAAGAAGATTTATGGATATTCCAAGAATTGTAAATAGTGTTAAGGATTTGTTAGTTGATATCTGTGAGAGTGATGTGAAATGATGTTGAAGATGTAGTCTGACTGATGACTCTTTTTGTTGTGTCGACATTGTTCTTCGCCAACACAAGTACTCACATTATAGCACCATTTTGTTCCCTTGTGGAAAATTTGGCTACAATGAAAGAATTCATCTGGTCTCAATCAATAGTGGATTATCTGATGAATTCAATCCGTGAAAACTATAGAGAACCAGAGAAAGTGAAAGGATGCATATTTGTGTTGTCGGTAAGTAAAATGATATTTACGTTCTATTAATATTGTTTTCTTTTCAGTTTAGCATACTAACAAGTATCATTATCCTATCATTTATCAGTATTGGTTCAGTGAACACACAACAATATTCGAACAAAAAAGGGAACTACTTCTTTTGAGGTTTTTAAAGTGGGAATTGCCGAAGAAGTTTGATGGGTTCAAAGAGTTACGCATTGATCCATTGAAGAGGGAAAATGTAAGTTTAAACCAAAAAATAAACAACTGATAAAAGTTACTATCAGTTGTTTTCTGGTAGCTGTTTAAGTAAATGGACAACTGTTTTGAAGTTTTGTAACATTTTGATGTTAACTTTCAGGTCAAAGAAAATGAGTTGGTTTTGAGCCGAAAAGAAACAGAAATGCTTTGTGATGATGAAAATGTAATGAGCGATGAAGAAATTCAAGATGAGGAAGTTGAGAAAGTTGAATATGAAAAGAGCAATGAAGAAACAGAAGATGATGAAGTTGAGAACTATAAACAAATCAAAGCAGCGGAAGAAACTGAAGATGATGCAATTGGTGGGGAGAATTTTGATGGAAACTTTGAGGATAATGTTAATACAGTTGTTCATGAAGAAGATGAGATGGATTTGGATGATATGGCAACATCTTAGTTGGATGACTTTGTAAGAAAAGTGGAAGTGGACATGCTGCATTTGGAAAAAGAAAAGTTGGAGAATGAGAAGAAAAAGTTGCAAGAGGAGAATGATGAGTTGTTGAAAGAAAATAGTAGGTTGGACATGGAGAAAAGGGAAACTGAGGAGAAAAAAAAGAGTTGGAAAAAGAGAAGGAGGAGCTGATGAAGAAAATCAAGAATGAATGTCAACAAAAGGAATCAAATCTTTCTTGAGAAAATTGAAGGATTTGAAAAGGAATTGAGTGATGTTGGTAAAAGAATTAAAGATCTTGAAGAATGTGTATTGCATAAGGAAATGGAATACCAAACTCAAAAAAGGAAGATGGAAATGGGACATGAGGAGGAAGTGAAAAGGTTGGAAGATGATGTTATTCTTTTAGGTGTACAATTGGAAGAACAGAAGACACTATTGAGTGAGAAAGCGTTGTCTGCAAAAGAGATTATGAGTAAGTGTGCAGCTTTGGAATCCCAACTGAATGAAGCAAGAGCTGAGCTAAAAAAGAAAGAAGCTGAATCACATGAGAGCAAAGTAACTGGATCAATTGTCAAGAGGGTGAAGGAAAGAAAGAGGACTGAAAAAGTTGATGATGATTTTGTTTCATATCCAAAAAAGCTTAACAAAGATGATGCAAACAAAGAAAAAAAAGAAATAAAGGAAACACAGATTGTTATCAAAGATGATCAACCAGGGGAGAAGAAGATGAAGGTGAAAAATGTTCGAAAACTGAAATTCAAGAAAGGTCATAGTAAAACGACAAAGCTCATCAATAAAAAATATATTGATCACTATCAAAGATTGTTGCTTGCTCTAACAAAGGAGTAAGTAAAAATTAACTTATTTTAAATTCTCTATGATAAACTTTGTGTTAATATTTATTCTAATAGTTAATAAATGTTACTTCTTGCAGTGGGGGTGCATGGATAAAAGGACATTTGCTTATTACTGTGGAGGAATTGTGGAAGGTAGCTCATGACGGATCAACTGATGTTGCGGTATGGTCTTTAATCTAAAACTGATATATACATAATAGTTAAAACTGATAGGCATATTTATCAGTTTAATAGATTGTATATGATACATGGTTAGATAACTGATAATTTTTTTTTACAGTTAATTGATGGATACATTGAGATAATGAAGAAGTAATATGAGGGCAAAGCCAAAACTTCAAGTTCACAAAATACCCGTGTTGGAGTGATCACGTGAAATGCAATGGTAAAATTATCACTTATTTCAATTATTACAATTGTTTTTATCACTTGTTAGTTTTGTGTCTTTATGGAATGTGTTGTGAAAACACAATTGATAAAAGTGATTACAATTATTTTTTTAGGGATTCAGTTCAAAATCTAAAATAAACAACTGATAAATGACAACTAATATTCAATTTTATCAGTTGTTTCAATGTGCATTTGTGTAGTATGTGTTAATAAACAACTGATAGTCATTTTTATCAGTTGTTCTTATTTTCATTTGTTTCAATGTGCATTTATGTAGTGAGTACGATTTAATAAACAACTGATAGTCACTTTTATCAGTTGTTTTTATGTGCATTTGATTCTATGTGCATTTGTGTATTGATTATGTGTTAATAAATAACTGATAGTCACTTTTATCAGTTGTTTTTGTGCTATGATAAGAATGTAATAAATAAATGTTAATGTATGAGATTTTTTTCTCCTCTTGTTCATTGCAGGCATTTTTAGAAAGAAAGTACACAAATGTAATCAAGAAATCAATTGATGATGCTATTACGATTTTTTTAAGAAAAGGCAACAGTGTTAGGTTTATCCTATTCCCGATACACACACCAGCAGTAGCCAGGTTAGCCGAGCATTGGACTCTACTAGCACTTCATGTCGAAATAGGAGAATACAGGTTTTATAACTCTTATCATTCAAGGGTAGACATCATAAAGGATCCCTATGCAGTTTATGCCAAATTGATGGTAATGTGATAACACATGTGATTTCATATTAGGATTTTGACTATCATGATTATTAATTGCTTCCATTTTTTTAATTTTATAGTATGACTATACAAGGAAGTTATATATTGGAGAAGAGAAATCAACTCCTGAAGATACTCAAGTGGAGAAGTTCATTGATGTTGAAAGCACGCCACAACAAATATCGGGCAGTCTTGATTGTGGAATGCATGTTCTGATGATGATAAAAGATTATTTTGAATATTCAGGTGTCAGAACAAGCTATGAAAAATATGAAGTGAACCAGTTTCGAGTAAAAGTGTTTGAGGATTTTCTGGATGATGAGCATATTAGGAACATTTAATTCTGGTTAATGTTAATTTATATTTGGTATTCAAATGCATATGGCTGGAAACTGTATTTTATCATTGCAACCTAGATACATAACTGATAGTTGTTAATGTACGTTGTTTTAAATTAGAATTTCTGAGTAATCCATCCCATATACTTTTATGTTGTTGGTGTTGCCATTTACATTCCATATTTTTTGCTTGAGCAATAAGAGATGAATATCTCTTATTTGTGTATATTATAAACAACTGATAATTAACCTTATCAGTTGTTTTTATGTGTTGTTGGAATAAAAGGTTAGAGAAAACAATTTATAATCACAATTATCAGTTGTGGAAAAATAAACTGATTATAACATTTATCAGTGTTGAAAGGCAACTGATAGTTATGATTTATCTGTTGTTGATGTTCTATGACGTTTAGAAAAACAACTAATACTTATACTTGGTGAATCTCAATTGTTTATTAACCCCATTGTACAAATACATATACAAAATAACTGATAATTAAACTTATCAGTTGTTTTTTAGTTTTTTTCAGGTTCAGAGGTTTGAGAAAACAACTGATAAGTACATTTATCAGTTGACTAGACCATAAGTAAGATCTATCAACAGACCTTTCACAAATGTGAAATATAATTAAAAACAATAAACAACTGTAATAACAATGAATTAATAACAAAGAATTAATGTATTTTTAGAATACGATATAAAGTACTAAATCAATGGCTAACAATGTATGTATTAAAGAAAATTCAAAATCACTACATAGGTTCCTTGCAAGACTTCCGATTGTGGTTACCCACTTTCCCACAACAACTGCACGTAATCTTTCTTTTCGTAATTTCACCCCTAGAAGGGATACGATTCTTTCTAGGCCTTCCAGGAGGACGCCTTACGACTGGGGGAAGTATAACAGGTTTTTCAGTAGTAGGTGGTTCCCCAAACGACACATATGGGTGAATAGCATTAGCATAGGACTCTCTGTAGTAACTCGTATAAAAATATGGCTCAATGTATTCAATTGGATTATCCGTGGCTTTGTACAAAGCAGCTAAAGGATGAACGCAAGGGAAGCCATCTTGTTACCACTTTCCACACGTACATGTATAATCTTCAATGTTAACAACCATTGTAGAAAAAGAATGTACTTCATACACGAACTTAGAAGAATCATATACTATCCACGGTCCTCCCATCTCAATATTCTCATTGTACCTCTTATCCATGAGTGGACACAACGTAGAGGTCCAACTAGCTGACTCTTCTCTACGCTTTGACATCTGCGCCATTACCTTCAAGCGAATTTCATCTATAAGCTCCATTATAGGCAGTGAACGACCATCTTTGAACTGGGCATTAAAGGACTCAGCAGCATTGGAAGACATTTCCCCATATCGCATACCATTAAAATATGAATTTGCATAGTTTTCAGGGGCAGGTTATCCAAGAATTGAGTGACATTTGTACCACCTTCAGCCTTCATTTTTTCTAATAAATCATGAAAAATCTCTCTTGTAGGGGCTTCTGCACACTCACTAAGTTTAAAACACATCTTCTTCTTAAGCCCTAGATGACATGCTTTCATCTTATCCTTTAAGTTGTTCTTCAAATGTACCATACAAAATGAATGAAAACAATCTGCCATGACAGCCTTAATTGGTGTAATAATACCTTGATGTCGATCTGAAATAAACGTCACAGCCCTTTCACCTATGACATGTTTAAGTTGTTCCATAAACCAAGTTCAATTTGATGTATCTTCACCACCAACAATTGCAAATGCCAAGTTAAAAAGGCCTATATACATGAAAATAGGAAAATAAACAGTTTAAATTGCATTGAAATTGATTGTAGATATGAAAAAGATATTTCAGTAAACAACTGATAAAACAAGTTGTCAATTGTAAGCAGTTAACAACAACCGATAATTACATGTAAACAGTTCAAAACAACTGATATTCAATCTTATCAGTTGTACTTTCATAACATGTTACACAAATGCATATGCAAAACAACTGATAAGAGTAACTATCAGTTGTTCATGTCAAAAGGAATTAACAATTGTTCATGTAAACAGTTAACAACAACTGATAATTACATATAAACAACTGATAAAACAAGTAATTCATACCAGAATTTCCGTTTTTCGTTGTTGCTGCAAGTAGGGTCCCTTTGAATTTTCCATGGAGAAAAGTGCCATCAACAAACAACAAAGGATGACAATATCAGAATCCTTTTATGCAAGCACCAAAAGAGATGAAACACCTTATAAAATGGCCAGTTTTGGGATTAGATTCAAGGAAAAACTTGTTGCTCGGATCCAACTGCTTCATTTTCCTAAAGTAACTTCTAAGGTTATCATAAGAGATGGATTCTTCTCCAAATACTACTTCCCTAGCTTTCTCAAGAGCATACCAAACAATTATGTAAGTAACATCAAGTCCAAACCTAGTTTTAAGAGTTTTCAAAACTTTTGCAGCTCCAATTGATGGCTTACCTCGAACAATTTCAAGTATGGAATTTGATACAACATTAGAATTTACCCTACCACCTTTTCCACTTCAATTCACATCCCCACATGTATGATTTGACTCAAACTTCTTTATATAAACAAATCCATTTGCATTCTCAATATAGGCATGGATCCTCCAAGGACAATCTATAGAAACTTTATGAATACATTCTGCAGTAACACGTTTCTTATCATTAGAAACAAATTTAAAATTAAATCCAACCTCAGTAGCATACTTTCTTAATTTGATACGAAACTCAGTTATTCCCCCTTTGAAAACCTGCCTAACACCTTTTATATTCGTAGCCCACTTCTTAGTTAATAGATCCGTTTCATCATGGTGGAAAAAATTCACAGCAAGATCAAGACAACCATTATTGCTACTGTATTCAACCTCATTAGATGTAGTTCCACCAAAAATGGCAGACGTTGAAGAATTATTTGCACAAATAAGCTCACCCTTTCTTTTAACCTGAATATCTATAGATTTGATGCCACTACGCACAACCATTATACCCATGTTCTTGTAATCATCTTGGCTATCTAGTACACATTTTATGTTCCCAGGTAAAACATAAAACAAAGAGAGATAATCCCTATTCAATGACTCCCAACATGAACATACAAACTCAACTATAGAATCATAAGAAGCAAACTGATTAAAGTTGCCTATAACAGTCAAGCCTTCATGCTTGAACAAAAACAATACCAAAGAATCCATTGCAAACAGATGAAAGCTGCATAAAAGAAATAAAATAAAATTACAAAGCAGTAAACAAAAGTGATAAATGATTATAGAAATTCAGAGAAATTATAATCGAATGCAATATGATTCAGAAAACCACGAATTCTCTATGAAAAATGAAAGTTAATTTGTGAATCTAAATAAACATACATTTGTTCTACTTGAGATTCGGAATAAATCAATTCAGATCTGGAAATCAAAGTGATAATCGATGAAAATGAGCTTAGAAATACTCAGATTGAATTGGAAATCAAACAATATCAACATTTAGATTGAAATTTTAAGCGAATTTGGAATATGGAAAAAAATCGCCATCGGAATCTCACGCAGAGAAGAAAAATTATGCGCCGCTGTAATGAAAAATTTAGAAACTAGGGTTATAAAGGAGGACATGCGAGGAATTACATAAATTTATAATCCCCTCCGAGGTAAGAGAGTAATGTTATTTGTAAATTCCATAGTTAATGGAGTATTATTTTGTAGAAATGGATTTTACAAATTTTTTTTTTGTAAATGTCCACTTTTTCAGTGAATTTTTTAAATGAACAAGTGATAGTAACTCTTATCAGTTGTTGTGCATTTTCATTTGTGTAAAATGTTATGATTAAGTACAACTGATAAGAGTGACTATCAGTTATTCGATTAAGTGTTTTTGTTTTATAACTTGTAAAATGAACAAGTGATATTCACTCTTATCAGTTGTTGTGCATTTTCATTTGTGTAACATGTAATGATTAAGTACTACTGATAAGAGTGACTATCAGTTATTCGATTAAGTGTATTTATTTTATAACTTGTGAAATGAACAACTGATAGACACTCTTATCAGTTGTTGTGCATTTTCATTTGTGTAAAACGTTATGATTAAGTACAACTGATAAGAGTGACTATCAGTTATTCGATTAAGTGTTTTTGTTTTATAACTTGTGAAATGAACAAGTGATAGTAACTCTTATTAGTTGTTGTGCATTTTCATTTGTGTAACATGTAATGATTAAGTATAACTGATAAGATTGACTATCAGTTATTCAATTTGTGTTTTTGTTTTATAACTTGTGAAATGAACAACTGATAGTAACTCTTATCAGTTGTTGTGCATTTTCTTTTGTGAAATATAAAACTTATACATGTTATTTCTCATTCAGATGGTTAAGAAACATGATGTGAAAAGAGATGTTAAAGGGAAGAAGCAAATTAAGAAACAGAGATCTGAGAAAAGCCTTGTCTATAGATCAATCATTGAAGGTACCCTTAAGCTCATAAATAATTTAGAGTTAATGGATAATCAGCTGCATATGCTGAAGAAATCACCCTTTTATAATATGTTATATTCCCTAACAATTAACAATGATATGCCAATTAGGAAATCTGATATGACAAGTCGTGACATTATTAGGTGCTTTGATCCTAAGAAAGGGAAGTTTAAGCTTGGGAAAAAATATGTCGACTTGACTGCTAATGATGTCAAGGTCATATTTGGGATTAAGTCTGGGGAAAAATCATTGGTTTTTAAAAATAAAGGGTGTGTGGCAGAAAATTATGATTTAGTTCAAAGAAGATTTATGGATATTCCAAGAATTGTAAATAGTGTTAAGGATTTGTTAGTTGATATCTGTGAGAGTGATGTGAAAGTTGATGTTGAAGATGTAGTCAGACTGTTGACTCTTTTTGTTGTGTTGACATTGTTCTTCGCCAACACAAGTACTCACATTATATCACCATTTTTTTCCCAAATATGACCTTGACATCATTAGCAGTCAAGTCGACATATTTTTTCCCAAGCTTAAACTTCCCTTTCTTAGGATCAAAGCACCTAATAATGTCACGACTTGTCATATCAGATTTCCTAATTGGCATATCATTGTTAATTGTTAGGGAATATAACATATTATAAAAGGGTGATTTCTTCAGCATATGCAGCTGATTATCCCTTAACTCTAAATTCTTTATGAGCTTAAGGGTACCTTCAATGTTTGATCTATAGACAAGGCTTTTCTCAGATCTCTGTTTCTTAATTTGCTTCTTCCCTTTAACATCTCTTTTCACAACATGTTTCTTAACCATCTGAATGAGAAATAACATGTATAAGTTTTATATTTCACAAAAGAAAATGCACAACAACTGATAAGAGTTACTATCAGTTGTTCATTTCACATGTTATAAAACAAAAACACAAATCGAATAACTGATAGTCAATCTTATCAGTTATACTTAATCATTACATGTTACACAAATGAAAATGCACAACAACTAATAAGAGTTACTATCACTTGTTCATTTCACAAGTTATAAAACAAAAACACTTAATCGAATAACTTATAGTCACTCTTATCAGTTGTACTTAATCATAACATTTTACACAAATGAAAATGCACAACAACTGATAAGAGTGTCTATCAGTTGTTCATTTCACAAGTTATAAAACAAAAACACTTAATCGAATAACTGATAGTCACTCTTATCAGTTGTACTTAATCATTACATGTTACACAAATGAAAATGCACAACAACTGATAAGAGTGAATATCACTTGTTCATTTCACAAGTTATAAAACAAAAACACTTAATCGAATAACTGATAGTCACTCTTATCAGTTGTACTTAATCATAACATTTTACACAAATGAAAATGCACAACAACTGATAAGAGTTACTATCACTTGTTCATTTCACAAATGAAAATGCACAACAAAATGTGGTTTTGGAAAGGAAGAACATGACGTTGATTGAGGCTGGAAAGACAATGATATCTGAAGCCAAGCCGCCTCAGTATTTTTGGGCTGAAGCAATCAACACATCATGCTTCATTTAGAACTGCTCCCTCATCAACAAGGCCTACAACAAGACTCCATATGAGCTATGGAGAGGAAGAACCCCCAACATCGCTTTCTTCAAGATCTTTGGCTGCAAATGCATTATCCTCTGCAACGGAAGAGAAAATAGAGGTAAATTTGGAGCCAAGGCCGATGAAGGTATTTTTGTTGGGTATGCTAAACATTCAAAAGCTTTTCGTGTTTTAATAAAACTAGTTTAAAGATAGTTGAGTCTGTCCATGTTACATTCGATGAGCATTCTCTTCTTGAGCTACATTTGGCTCCAAATGTTGCTGATGATTTTGCTGAGAATAATGCAATAGGTGAATCCTCTAGAACCGCACCTGAACCTCAACCGCAAAATCCAGCATCCTCAACTGAAATTCCCTCAGACCAAAATCCTCAAACCGTACCTGAAGTTCATTCTTCAGATGCAACCGCTAGGGAAGAAGAAGTTGTTGAAAATTCCCCCATCCAGCTTATTGAACCTCTTCATCAACTTACCTTCCATGAATTCGCTGAAGTATCTAACGATGTTCCAATTGAAGATCTTCAGCGAACCTCAGTCAAACCAGACTTACCCCCGGAGGTTCGTGAAGTCAGCAGTCAACCTCTCTCTAATGTGATTGATGATCTATTTTCCGGTGTTCAAACAAAGAGATCAAACTATGATGAGCATACCTCCATATTATCTCAAATTGAACCCAAGAAGATTGATGAAGCACTCCAAGATTCCAGTTGGGTCGTTGCTATGCAAGAGGAACTCAACCAGTTTGAAAGATGAATGGTCTGGATATTGTTACCTAGACCTCAGGATCAAGGAGTGATAGGAACTAAGTGGGTGTTTAGGAATAAGATGGACGAGAATGGAAGTATCACAAGGAACAAAGCAAGGTTGGTTGCACAAGGATATAGGCAAGAAGAAGGAATTGATTATGATGAAACCTTTGCTCCAGTTGCAAGATTGGAAGCTATCAGAATCTTCTTAGCCTATGCCTCTTTCAAGCGTTTCAAGTTATATCAAATGGACGTGAAGAGTGCTTTCCTCAACGGTGAACTGCAAGAGACCGTGTATGTTGCCCAATCGCCTGGATTTGAAGACTCCAAATTTCCCAAACATGTCTACAAACTCCAGAAAGCCTTGTATGGACTTAAGCAAGCTCCAAGGACATGGTATGAGACTCTATATAAATTTTTACTAGAAAAAGGATTTAAACGCGGTAAAATTGATACAACTCTTTTTATTGCCAAATATAATTATCATTCCTTACTTCTTCAAATATATGTTGATGATATTATTTTTGGTTCTACTAATGAGTTACTTTGTAAGCGTTTTGAGAAGCTAATGAAATGCAAGTTTGAGATGAGCATGATGGGAGAATTAACATTCTTCCTCGGGCTTCAAATCAAACAATGCGAAGAAGGTATTTTCCTCAGCCAAGCCAAATACATCAAGGAGTTGATAAAGAAGTTTGGACTAGAGAATGCAAAAGCATATGATACTTCTATGGCCACCGCCAATAATCTAGATAAGGATCTAAAAGGTAAGAAGGTTGATCAAACCTTATATAGAGGTATGATTGGCTCAATACTTTACTTAACTGCTAGTAGGCATGATATCATGTTTAGTGTCTGTGTATGTGCACGCTATCAAGCAGATCCTAGAGAAGCACATTTAATTGCAGTCAAGCATATAATCCGCTATTTATCTGAAATAACTAACCTTGGACTTTGGTATTCCAAAGATTCGAATTTTGATCACGTAGGTTATTCAGATGCAGATTTTGCAGCTTGTACTATTGATAGGAAAAGCACTAGTGGAACTTGTCATTTCCTCCAGAATAGACTAGTTGTTTGGGCCACCAAGAAGTAAGCATCAGTTTCAGTGTCAACCACAAAGGCTGAGTATATTGCTGCTGGAAGTTGTTGCTTTCAAATCCTTTGGATGAAGCAGCAGTTGGTGGACTATGAAATTAATGAAGGAAATTGCCCTATCATGTGTGACAACACTTCAACAATTCCAGTCTCCAACAACCCTGTCATGCATTCCAAGACCAAGAATATAAATATCAAGTATCGTTTCCTCAAAGACCATATGGAAAAGAGGAATATCCATCTAGAGTATGTGGGGACAGGCAACCAGATTACTGATATCCTCACCAAAGCTCTGGACTCCAAGAGGTTTTCTTTTCTCAGAGGAAAAATGGGTATGCTTGAACTTAAATGAATTCATTCTTTTTATTTAACTAAATTGTGTGTTAAGTATGTGGAATTTAGGTTGAAATTCTTGCTGATATTTCAAATCTCATCCCTGTTGAAACCGCGTGCATTCAAACCGCATGCAGTCAACCGCTTGCAACCAACCGCTTCCAGTTCCAAACTGCTTGCTGCAGCTTGACCGCTTGTACCTAAACCGCGTTTCAACTTAGAGTAATTTCTGTCTATTCTTATCTTTACTTAAAAAAAAATGCTCAAATTCTTTTATTTATTTTTAGTCCTTATTTTGACATAAGGGTATTTTTGCAAATGTTTTCCGACGTTATTTCAAAATTTAAATGCATTTAATGCAAAGGGGACATAAGCATTAAAAACCCTCATGTCAGCCGTCATAGAGTGCAGTGCGGAAAGTGCAAGGGTGCAACAGTTTGTAATTTCAATCATTTTTTTTCTGAACATGCTGCCTACCCCCTTCACCTATATAAACCTGGTTTGGTGAAACCTCAAAACTTTTTCAGCCAAACCTCTGCACACGTACTATCTCTTTCTACCAACTCTTTCTCTCTCCAAAAACCCCCTAAAACCTCAATTTTTTATAACCTTAAAATCAATGACTACCTCTAAGAGAAAATGAGCTTCTGCAGTTACTAGGGCTCCCAAGAAACCAGTTCTTGAGATGGTAACATTTTCTAACTCTTAACCTTTAAATTTCTAAATCTGCCATTGATGAACTCGAAGGAAACCCTTCGTATGCCCCTACTGGTTATTGCTTGATTACATGCTCTTTTCGTAGTCATTCTTAATAATATTTGTTGGGTTTTGTTCGAAATCATGCTTAGATTCTTAGTTTGTTGTTTATTTCATGATCAATGCATGATTTGGGTACTGATTTTGAGTTTTTCAGTTTATGTTCTTCGAAAACCCATTTCGTGTTCTTGATGTTTCTTGATGATTCTGTACAAAAGTTGTTATTTTGATGATATATTATTAGTATACAACTTGTTAGGATCATTTTGATATGCTTTTTGTTGATTTTGGTTAAGTTTTTGATAAACTCTGTTCTTAGTGTTCTTGAACTGTTCTTCGTGTTCTGCATGAAATTTATACGTTTTTCTAAAAATTTCTTTTGTTTTAGATCTTTTGATTCTTGTATAGTGTTTTCCATACTTAGAAAATTTCAAGAAATTTTTGGATTTTGTGTTACATGTTTAATCGCTTCTTTCTTAAAACCGCATGCTTAACATGTTTGAAACCGCTTGTGGTAAAACCGCTTAAATTTTCTGTTTCAAACCGCATGCTCCTTTCAAAGCTAAACTGCATGCTGGAACCGCCTTTTCAAAATCTTTTGAAACTGCATGCTGTTTAATCCCTTCCTTATTTTTGAGATTTTACTTAGTATATTGGTTGGAAACCAAGACCTTCCCCAGCAAGCACTTCTTAGAAGTATGGGATAAGTTTGGATTACAATGCCACGTACTAGTAATTATTGTTCTCAAATCATCATGTTTATTTTTCTTAAAGTATTCATAGTTCACTTGGGGTTTGAAATACTTCACTTTTCAAACCGCACCATTGCTAAACCGCATGAGTGCTCAAACCGCTTGTGAATTGTGAATACAAAATGGATCTAACACTTAGTGTTTTTACTTTGTAGGATCCTAATACTTTCCTGCCTGGCTGGGAAGTTATTGAGCCTGAACTTAGGACTGATTCTCTTGGAAGCGAGTTGCTGAGAAAGTTAAGAGTATCTGGGATCTTGCCTCTCTTCAATAAGAAGCAGAACTTCATCATCCCCTCCTTCGTTGACCAGTTCTACTCAACTGCCAAGCTTGATGTCAAGCGAATCGAAGATGGCCCTAAATTTTCCTGCCTCACTGCTGTTGTTGAAGGCCTCAAAGTCACTTTTGATTATATTGACATCAAAAGCACCTTCAACTTCAGGGTTCCTCAAGCTCCCGAGTCTGTGGATCAAGTCATTCAGGACGCTGCTGCAGTGGCAACCGCCAAGGTTTCTTCTATGATTGGTCAATTTAAGAAGATCCCTAGGAAAGGGTTTGGTGAGCTGATGAGCCACCTAGGATATATTGTTGGAAAATCATTCTGTGGCAAGACTGGGAACCATAATAACTTTACATCCCAACAATGGATGTATTGTTCAGCAATTTACAACGAGATAAAGCTTCATTGGCCAAGGATTCTGTTCAGAGAGATATGTGATAGTGTGGAGACTTATCAGTCCAAGAAGAAAGGAGAAGAGCAGAGATGGAGACCATTCTGCAGGATTATAACCGCCCTACTTCTCAATTGGGATCATCTTGAGGTTCTCAGAAAGGAGAATCCTGATCTGATGGTGGATTTTGGTACTGAAGAATCTTTGGGTCTGCTTAGCACCTGTCATACCTTCAGATATGCCAATGGGGATGTCCTTTACAAATCCCTCTATGAGGCAGATAAGTATCCAAAGAAAGAAGAGTATAAGCCAATGAATCCTGAAACCGCACCTCAAGCGGTCAGTGTAAGTACCCTAATCTAGATCGCTCTCCATCCAAGCATACGAAAAAAACCAAGGGCGAACTTTCAGAGGTCATAACTCCTTCATACGAACTCCGATTGAGACGTGCCATATATGGTTGGAAAGCTCTCGACAAGAACTAGCTTTCAATTACAAAAATAATAAAATATTGAGCCTGTAGACTGGTTCGTACGGACCTCTTTGCACCCAGGGGCCTTTCTGGGATTAAAAAGTACAAAAGGACTTTTTGGGAATTTTGAAAATATGGAAAAGCAAGACAAGTCCGTGCGGACCACTTTGCATCCGACATCATAATTACAAAATCCTCTTAAAGTCCACAATATTCCCTCAAATTTGGGAAAACCAAAAATTTGGTTTTGCAAGGAAGGTCCGTATGGACCTCTTTGTCAATTTTCCAACCCTAAAAATAGAGGGCTCCCCCCCTCATATTTTTCAGACATCCCTCTTCTCTCCTCTCTCCCAGCCTTCAGGCACCCCCTCTAAGACCCTTCGGGGCAATCCCGGTCCCTTTTGGTTCCTTCCGGAGCATTCCGAGGCACCTCGTGGTACTCCGAAGCTCTGCCGAGCACTAACGAGCACTCCCGAGACGCTCTCGAGCTACCCTGAGGCACTCTCAAGGTATTCTAAGCCGGTTTTGAGGGAGGCTATCGGAAAAGGTTGGTACCCAGATCTCAGGGAAATGGTCGGAATGGGTGCTCGCAGTGAGAACAGGCTTTTCAATCAAACTCCGGGTGTGAATGCTAGTGGAAATAGTGGAAGTGGAGGATTCAGGTACCGGACAACGAACCCAGTCTCTGCCAAGGCACCGAAAGGAAGAGAAGTATTTAAGGACAACATTGTCAATAACCTGCAAGGAGGGGGCAATAATGGCTCTAATGGTGGGAGATTCCAGCCAAAACAACAAAGAAAGTTTGATGACTTGGGTATGACTACAGAGGAGGTTTACAACGAATTGCTCAGAACCGGTATGACAAAGCCGCTGGAGAATTACAGGCCTGCTAGTCCCAATCCCAATCTTAACACAAGCAAATATTGTCGATTCCATCAGTTCCCGGGGCACACCACCAATAATTGCTTCACCCTCAAAAGGATTATCCAAGGGCTTGTAGATGAAAAGAAGATTGAAAAGTCCCCTCGTCCTAATGTCGTCAGTAACCCTCTGCCTAGCAACACCGTGAATCTCATGGATTTTGGTCAAGATTATTTTGTCAATGTAATAGAGTTTGGAGAGTCTATAGATGGAAATGGTGGTGTTGATTGTAATGAGATTGTGACTGATGTAATTCCGTGTTCCGATGAAATGAAAGATAACTTTTGCTATGTTTTGTATCTTGATGATCTATATGATTTGAATAATACTGATGATTATGATGATTATGAAGAGCGTTTGGTTGTCAACGCCATCTCCTCTATGGTTCCTAGAGATTCCCCAATCTCTTTGGAGGAACTCAGGATAGCGGCTAATGTAGAGGCACCATTGTCCGTAAATGAGATAAAACAGGCGACGTGGCCATACAACACTCGTCCTGTTCCGATTACGCTAGCAGAGCTCAAGGAAGCCAGCAAGGATTTTGTGGTTGAATATCATCAAGAGGTTAATCTGTTGACTTGGTCAGGAAGAATGTTGGGAGCAAATAATGTAGATCCATCCGGGAAAGGTAAACCAGTTGCAGTCTCGAATCCCCAGTCCTCTTAGAATCCCTACAGATCGGCAGGAGATGAAGAAGTCCAGGAAGATTCGATATTGACGCAGTTAAAGAGAACACAAGCCAATATCTCCTTATGGTCTCTGCTCACATCCTCATACCCTCACAAACTAAAGTTAGAAGAAGCCCTGTCCAAAACTAAAGTGTCTGTCAACGCCACTCCAAACGAGGCCTGTCAGCTGATTGGAACTGCGCAGTATGGGAACATCATTACTTTTACAGATCTTGATCTACCTATTTACGGTGCAAAGCATAATGAGTCTCTACACATCACTGTGCCACTGGAGGGCGCCGGATTCCCCATGTATTGGTGGACAATGGGTCAGCTATGAATGTGCTTCCTGCCAAAATGATGAGTATGCTAGATATTGGTGCGCAGAGCCTTAAACCATCCAGCCAGACCATAAAGGCCTACGACTCTACATCCAGGGCAGTGTTGGGGATAGTCTCCCTGAATTTGTTGTTTTGGAGCAAGGAGATGATGGTAGAATTCCAAGTTATCGACATTCCTGTTACATTCTCAGCGCTATTGGGTAGACCGTGGATTCATGAAATTGGAGCAGTAGCATCCACCCTCCACCAGTGTTTGAAATTTGTGAAAGATGGAGTTCTGACGACCATTTATGGAGATAGCGTCACTATTGGGGAGACCAGTACCAATACCATGCCAGTGATGGAAATCAAACTTGACCAGGAGAACCTGATGCTTAGTGGTTTTACGATTGAGAAACCTAAAGGGCAGGTCTGCATTATAGATTTGACAACCTCCTCGGATAAGATTCCCCCTGTGCTTAAAATGATGAGAGGCATGAGTTACATCCCAGGCCTGGGGCTAGAAAAGCGTCAACAGGGACTATGTAAGCTTGTGATGCTAGAAGCCAAGAAAAACAGGCGAGGCCTGGGGTATGTCATGACGAGAGAAGACAAAGCGTACAATAAGACTGAAGCTTTTAAAGAAAGGATGACCTCAGCTGCTGGTAAGAGGTACAAGAGGCCTGAGATGCGTCCGTACAGCTGGTCTTTGAACAAGCACTTTGTCAGAGAGGATGGGGAAATGTTTGTTTGCCCAGAGCTGAAGATGAACCAAATGGAAGAAAGGATGAGAACAATTCGGAGGCTTGCCAGCAGTCAAAACCCGGTGAAGGAAATGCTCGTGAGTATGACTAGAAGGCCAGGTGTCACTGCTGCATTCGACAACAGCTACTATTTTTGGGGACCTGATTATGTGAACCAGTTCGAGAAGCTTGCTCTGGACGAACCCACAATATACAAGATCCGCGTTGCTGACCCCTTGGACATTGATGGTGATTTGGCAGGTCTGTTCAAGGATCAGGGGCTATCAGAACCTGAGGATGACATGCATTTGGCAGAAGTACCTACAGAAGGGGTGGTTGTTGCTAGTGATCCCGGTGATTTGATTGACTTTTCCTCTGATAACGAGGTGGTGGCTGTGTTGGAGTTTGAAAAAGGGCCAGTTGTTGATCTGAATAGTTTGAAGACCGTCGCAGAGAGGCCGCTACAAAACTGGACTTCATTTCAAGGACCGGTTGCTGACAGGGAGACTATGATAAAAAATCTAGGGCTCAAGCCACGTCCTTGTCCATTTGAGTCTAAGTTTGTTCCCCGTGTCCTGAGTCGTTCCCTAGAGTCCCTTGTGATTTAATTCGAGTCCTCCGATCGGTCTGACGTCCTCACGGTGGAAGACCGTCGTCGTGTTGTAGACACTGTTTTTCCCTTCGCTTTGAATAAAATGGTCGATCTTTCTGAGTATCCCGTGATTGCCAATCTAACAATTGAACGCTTAACTAAAATTAATCATCAAGATTTAAAAATAATTAAGCCAGATTCAATTGAAGATAATGCAGACTTAATAGATGAGCAAATTTTAGAAAATGATTCAAAGCAGGTTTGCGAGCAAAAGGAAAGCCGGGCCCAAGCTTCCCGATGAGGTATTGACAACGGTGAACCTGGGAACAGCTGAAGAACCCAAAGAAACGCAAATTGGTAGCTTCTTCTCCGGAGATGAACGGGTTGCCCTGATCGAGTTGCTTAAAGAGTTTGTAGACGTCTTTGCCTGGTCCTACAAAGACATGCTCGGGTTGGATACATCTATCGTAGAACATCGGACACCCCTGGATCCAGAGATTAAGCCAATAAAGCAGAAACTGAGGCGGATCAAGCCCGAGTGATCCTCACAAGTCAAAGAAGAGATTGAGAAACTCCTACGGGTGGGCTTTATCAAGGTGATCGAATACCCGACTTGGCTGGCAAACATAGTCACGGTCACAAAAGCAAATGGAAAGGTTCGGGTTTGCGTAGACTTCCGGGATCTTAACAAGGCTAGTCCCAAAGATGACTTCCCCTTGCCAAACATTGACATGCTGGTAGATGCAACAGCGAACTATGAGGTCAAGTCCTTCATCGATGGTTTTGCGGGTTATAACCAGATTAAAATGGCCGAGGAAGATCAAGACAAGACAGCATTCACCACTCCTTGGGGCACTTATTATTACACTGTGATGCCATTTGGGTTGAAGAATGCCGGGGCTATCTACCAGAGAGCCGTCACTACCCTGTTTCACGACATGATCCACAAGGAGATTGAAGTGTACGTGGATGATATGATTATTCACTCGAAAGGGTTCATGGGCCGTCTACAATACATCAGCCGATTCATCAACCAGCTGACCTCCATATGTGAGCCAATCTTTAAGCTATTGAAGAAGAATCAGGAAGTGGTTTGGAACGAAGAATGCCAGCTAGCCTTCGAGAGAATCAAAGCTTACCTTGTTAATCCTCCCATTCTCTGCCCACCTCACGGGAGCAAGCCTCTACTTCTATATCTGACGGTCACAGACACAGCTATCAGAGCCATGCTAGTGCAAGAGAAGAAAGACTCCAAGGTCGAAAATGTCATATATTTTGTCAGTCGCAAATTCCAAGGTAGCGAGTTGAATTACTCTGCCCTCGAGAAGACATGCGCAGCTTTGGTTTGGGTGGTCGGAAAGCTGAAACACTATATGCTATCCCACACAGCACATCTGGTCTCCAAGATGGACCCGATCAGATACCTATTTCAGGGTGACAGAGGCAACATTTCCACCAGATTGGCAAAATGGACCTTCTTCCTAGCTGAATTTGATATCAAATATGCGATCCGGAAATCAATCAAGGGACAGGCTTTGGCAGATCAATTGGCTGATTCCCCCAGTACAAAAGCCCGAAGTCCAGATCTCCAATTTCCAGATGAGGGGATTTTTGTCGTAGAAAAGGGCAACCGGTGGCAGTTATTCTTCGACGGCGCGGCAAACAAAAGAGGTAACGGCATCGGGATGGTACTAGTGGACCCGAATGACATGCATACTCCCATAGCTATCAAGCTAAACTTCTCGGTTACCAACAATGCAGTCGAATATGAAGCTTTTATAGCCGGTCTTGAGGCTGCCCTAGAGCGACATGTGGATGAGTTGGAAGTGTTTGGTGATTCCCAACTGATAATAAATCAAGCCGCCAACAGATGGAAAACCTCAGATCCGTGTCTCTAGAGGTATCACGCTTACATTGCAGAGCTTGTTGGCCATTTCAAGGAAGTGTCATTCCAGTTCCACCGCGAGATAAGAACAGATTCGCCGATGCCCTAGCTACTCTGGCCTCTTTGGTAGAAATCCCAGAAGGAAAGTCAATCAAACCGTTCAGGGTCGGTAGGCGAGAAAATCCTGCATATTGTTATGAAATTGAGATCGAAACCGTTAATGAGCCGTGGTACAACCAGATCTTCCAATATCTCAAGCATGGTGAAGCATCTTTCCCCGTTGATAAAGAAAGAGACCTAAAAGGTATTCATGCCAAGAGTTTGCAAGCTTTGAAAAGGCTATCGGCTCAGTACGTCATACTTGGGAATGAGTTATGGAAGAAAAGGGAAGGTTGCCCTCTCCTGCTCTGTATCAGCAAAGAAAAAGCTCAGAGAGTAATGGAAGATGTTCACAATGGCGCCTGCGGACCTCATATGAACGCTCGATCCCTTATGCATAGTATTATCAGACTGGGCTACTTCTGGATTACTATGGAGACTGATTGTATCCAATTTGTGCGGACTTGTGACAAATGCCAGCGATTGTCCAATCTAAACCACATCCTTCCTCATGATCTCTACAATATGACAACTCCCTGGCCCTTCGCAACGTGGGGAATTGACTTCATTGGGAAGATAACTCCATCTGGGAGCAATGGACACTCATTTGTTTTGGTCGCGGTAGATTACTTCATAAAGTGGGTGGAAGCCGCGTCCTATAAGGTGCTCACAGCTAAGAAAGTAGCTCGCTTCATAAAAGAACAAATTTTTTGCCGCTACGGAGTCCCAAATGAGATTATTTCTGACAATGGAACCCACTTCGAGGGAGAGACCGATCGTCTGCTTACTGAATACAAGGTCAATCACCACAAATCGTCACCATACAGGCCACAGACGAATGGTGCTGTTGAGGCTGCTAATAAGAACTTGGAGAGAATCATAAAGAAGATGGCCGAGCGAGGAAGGGATTGGCCGAAGAAGCTACATTTAGCATTGTGGGGCTACCGCACTTCAATTCGGACTGCCACCGGTGCAACCCCATACGCCTTGACCTACGGAATGGAAGCTGTCATGCCCATTAAGCTAGAAATTTCGTCCCTCAGGGTATTGCTTAAGAATGAGGTAAATGAGATTGAATGGCTTCAAAGTCGGTACAACGAATTGGCACTGTTAGACGAACGCAGATTAAAGGCCATGGAACACAATCGGGCATATCAGAAGAGAATGGCCCATGCTTTTGACAAAAGAGTGAAGCCCAGGGACATCAAGGTTGGTGATCTGGTTCTCAAAATGAAGCCCGCAAATCAGAACAGTGCATTGGGCAAATGGGCACCTGTTTGGGTCAGACCATTTCTAGTAAAGAAGATATTCTCCCGGAGGAGCAATGCAGCTGATAGATCTGGATGGTAACCCGTTTTTGCACCCCGTCAACGGAGACAAGTTGCGGCGGTATTATGTGTAATTGAGTCTTTTTACACTCTGTAAATAAAAAAAATTATAATAAAAAAAGAAAAGTGAAAATAAAGGCGCAATAAAATTGTCCCAGATGAGACTGAAAACCTCTCAAAAGGCAGTCCACGCAAAAATAAGGGACGCGCCCGGTGCTAAAAGAATATACCCAGCTAGACTGAAAACCCTAAAAAAGGGCGGTCTAGATAAAAAACAGGGTTGCACCATGTCCCCCTTTTGTCTTCCCCTTTCTTTAAACACAAAATTGATTGAGTCGAACTACGGAGACCTGCGCCCCTTAGTTCTTTTTGTAAAAGGGGAACGTAGGCAATCACTCGTGGTTCGGTCTAAAAATGGTTGCAAAATCTTATATCTTGCCAAAATGTGTTTTGATTACAGTTCTAAGGCTTTTCAAAGGTTCATTTTAAGTTAATATTCTTTTTGATGAGTTCAAGCACGGCCTACTTTTGACTCAAATAACTTGCTGCGAATAAAAGGAAATAAACTTTCAACATCTACTTCGTCTGCATTAAAGTAATCAAGGGATACTCAAATTTCATACAAATAAATTCCTCTCCCAAAGTACAAGCAAAAGAAAAATAAAGAGTCTTCCATCTCTCAGAAAAATGTCTAGAAGCTCGTCCCCACTCCCGAACTCGTACCTCTGCCTTTCCTTTTCCTTGGTCCCTGGGAGGTCCTTGGCCTAGGAATGTCAAACAAGTCGATTTGAGCTCGCCCCAGCTCTGTTATAATACGTGTCGGTGGTTCGATCAGACCAGTCTCCCTCAAAGCAGCCCTGGCAGCCCTCTCTTGTCGCAAGGCCTCTCTGCGAGCCATCATCTCTGGATAATCCCTCAGAGCAGCTCTCTGGATTTTATGCCTCCGATAGTCCTCAGCAATGTCGCCGGTAACATTATCTGGATTTTCTTGGGCCTCTGTATCTCGGAAAGACCGGCTGGATGGGTAGCCTGCTCCCAAGTATTCCCGACGGCGAGCCTCTATTGCTAGCTGCATGGGACCCTGTTGCTTTTCATACCAAATTAGGTACTCCGTGGTCAAAAATGTAAACCCTCTGGCCTGACGAAGAAGCGTCCGTGTGGGAAGAAAACCCTCCAAGAAGGATCTGCTGAAGAATTGCATGGTCTGGGGCTCGATCATGACCATCGAAATAGCATCAGTCGTTAGCCTCTCTCTCAAAGCCCGGATAATTTTCTGAGGGTACCGATATTGCCTGCTCACCAGTGATGGGACATAGAATGAAGACACATGCAACCCTGGCAGTCTGACTACCACCGACCCATCCTGAATGTCTCTCATGGTCTGTAATCCCCACGCCGGAATCCAAAAGTTCAGATCAGTAGTCCCATACCACGGCAACCTCACCTGCCAACTATCAGCGGCCGCGTCCCTCAGTAATCTGCATTGTCAAGTCACCTAAGGCATCGCTGTCTGACCCTCTGGTAATGACCCAATCAAGCGTAGTCTCTCAGAAAGCCACAAAGACAGCAAAACGGGGCTGCCCGCGCCCATGAAATTAGATCCTCCAGCCAGTCTATCAAGGCCATGGTAAGTCTCAGCTAATAGCAGTGGTACAATGTCCATCTCCCCTTGGCCAGGCCGGATTTGATGAAGATCCACACCTCGGTCACCCCTACGCTGTCTGACAATCTCCAGCAACGCACCTGAGCAGACCCCGACATGTCCACAGAAGTAGTAGGCTGACAGGGTAAGCAATACATATATGTCCAGAGAGGTAGAAAGATCAAACAGCGCCGGACTGGAAGATCGCAGCCGAGCCATCCGGGTTAAGTCTACGAGTTCACCATTCAGAATCATAGGTGCCACCTGGTCTACTGACAGGCACATGAAGTCTGATAACTACTCCACAACCTGCCGTCTGTCCCGAGGAAAGGCTACAGTTTCAGCCTCACCCAGGCCTGTCAATGCTCTGAAATCCTCCATGGTTGGCATCAGATCATTGTAGGATAAAGTAAACACGTGCCTTTCCGAATCCCAGAAACAGGAAGCTGCCCAGAGTAAGTGCCAATCAACCCTCCAGTTCTTCAAAGGCCAGAGACATGACATACCATATCGCTTGTCAATGATTTTCCCATGATGCTTTTGGTGAAATTGTGAAACTCCGACAAAGTCCTGGCAAAATTGATGTTCCCGAGAAGCTACTTCCGTTTTGTAATGCTCCATGGTGATTGAAAGTTCCAACCTTTGTTGCAAAAATCGCCTATCTGTCAAGTTGGGGCTGCTGGTGTCCTCCTGATGAAAGGGTAAAATCTGCTAGTGAGGCCTGAATTGATTTTAAAAGGGCCCGGTTACGAGGTTCGTCAAGTCGTGCGACATCTCTTGACAAACAGACACATCATGCCGGGCGACATTCTTGAGCAGCATCAGGCAGCATCAAGGTCTTGTAAGTTGTTTACCCGTGATACCCTCCGACGCGCCGTCGCTGCAATACACCTTGTACCCACATGTTACTGCACGGGAGAGGATTTCCCCCACTATATGTATCACCCTACACATTTACTCGAGACAGTTCCATAAACTTATGTACAAACCCGGCAAAGCCGACCTGTCAATACAATAAATCGTACTTCTTTCCCCTCGTTCCCAGAACGAATAGACTCATGCAAACAAGCTAACATAGTTCAACCTTTGCTGACAAAATAGCATAGTTAGATGTAGTGCTTCGAGTGTTGTTTTCCCCCGCAGGTACAACAATTAACTGAGCAAAATCTCAAAGATTGTCCCTCAAAGCGCAACCGAGACAAAGAATCCGAATCTTTCAGTCTCCCCAGCAGTGCGCACCAAAAATCAACCATCAACAACAGTAGTAGCACGAGACCCTCCGGCAGCTACATCTATCCTCAGCAGTATAATCAATAACATCAGTCCCTCCCTCCGGCAGCTACATATTTCACAGTCATGTTCTCGGGTGACAACCGCACAGTCATGTTCTCGGGTGACAATCGCACAGTCATGTTCTCGGGTGACAACCGCACAGTCATGTTCTCGGGTGACAACCGCACAGTCATGTTCTTGGGTGACAACCGCACATTCATGTTCTTGGGTGACAACCGCACAGTCATTTCTCGGGTGACAACCGCACAGTCATGTTCTTGGGCGACAACCGCACAGTCATGTTCTCGGGTGACAACCGCACAGTCATGTTCTCGGGTGACAACTGCACAGTCATGTTCTTGGGTGACAACTGCACAGTCATGTTCTCGGGTGACAAATGCACAGTCATGTTCTCGGGTGACAACCGCACAGTCATGTTCTTGGGTGACAACCGCACAGTCATGTTCTTGGGTGATAACCGCTCAGTCAGAGTCTTGGGTGACAACCGCACAGTCATATTTTCGAACTACGACCGGTTTGATTCCCTTTTAGGGATACGTAGGAATCCTTTCTCCAAAGGTCCAGCCATCCGATTCCTCAGATCACCATCTAGCCCTTTGCCTTATCCCCCAGCCGCTCATTGGGATTGGGTCTTATTTTATCGACAACCTCACTTTTTTCCAAAAGTGACGTTGCCGAGGGGCTCTGTAAGTACGGCAATCCAATTCGCGACCTTTCCAGATGCATTTTAATATGATAAAATTGCATTTAGGGGCATTTTGGTAAATTCCCGATCTATTCCGAGACTTCCAGAAACATTTCATAAGTTTCTCGCGAAGGAAGTACTTTTTTGTACTTTGCTCATGCCAAGGGACCTAAAAGGAATAAATCAGTTTTGGACTTTTCAGGTATTATCCAAGAAGGTTCCAGAATCAGATTTGGCGCCAAAAACGGTTATAGTCACCTTATGTCACGCGACAAGTCTAAGCATGGAAAGTGGTTACATAATGCCGTGCGACATAAGGTTACCATGAACTGCAGCTATAAATAAGACCCTACCCCTCTCAGTTCTGGATCCCAATTTCAGCCCCCTAACGTCACTCTGCACAAATTGCCTTAGAACCTCTCTCTCTCCTCCTCCCTCACCAAAACTACCCAATTCCCCTCTAATTTCCTCACCCTTCATACACCTTCAACCCAATTACCCTCCTACTCCCTCAAACACCTTGCATACTCCTATCCATCTCTCAGTTCGTGCCTAGATCTCTATTTCAGAAGCTGAATCGAAGGCTTTTGCACCTAACTTGGTGTAGAAGTTAAGGACTACAAGGGTAACACATCTCTCTCTATCTCTCTCTCTCTCTCATCTATTTGTCTAATTGTTCTTCCTTCTTCTCCACTTGATAATCAGGCTCTATCTGCCTCAGATTATCAAGTGGCAACTGAAATCTCTCTGTTTAAATCGTGTTTGCTTGAGTCCAATTGCATGTTTATGATGTGATCTACCTATTATTGCAATTTGGATGTCAAGGGAGTGTGGATCTCCCATATCCATATCCACACTCCTTTGGTTGATTTGTATATAATTCATGCTATTCTGATTGGTTCTGGTATAATTGTTTGATTTAATTGTGCATTTGTTGAATCTGTTTCTCAATTTGTAAGGTATCTGCAGATGGTAAACCTGTGTCACGCGACACACTTGGACATGAGAAGTCCTGTGTCACGCGACATATCGTGACCATCTGCAGGGACCATCCTTCAGTTGTAAGTTGATTTAGCTCGTTAGCTTAGCATTTAGTTGTAGTTTGTTTGTTTCATGTTCAGATCTAGTTTGTAACTGTGTTTTGTGTTCATCTAGGAGATCTCTGTAATCTGTTTATTATGAGTCTCTGCAAGGTGACTATTGGTGTCACGCGACACATTTGGACATGAGGAGTCTTGTGTCACGCGACATAAGTAGTCCTTTGCAGAGGACTTGTTTTCAGTTGTAATCTGTTCTTATTGCTGTAATGGGATGTGGCCTCCCTGAACAATTGGTCTACAAATTGTAATGAACTCTCCTATTCAATAAAATTCATGTTATCGCACTTGCCTATTATCATCGTTTGCACATTTTTCGAATTATTTGGATGCCTAAATTAGAAAGACTCGTCTACGGACGAGGCGTGTTGGGTGAACTCTCGGTTCTTCCCAACACGTAACCTGACCCCCGGACCCATTCTCTTTCAAAAGGTTTTTCAAAGTGCACCTCTAAAAGCATGGCGTGGCGACTCCTTCTTTTTCATTCTAAACCAAATTTTTTTCGGGCGAGCGCGCATTCAATATGCCATGCGCCGTCCAGAACCGTCGCGGTTCCCCAACCTGATGGGACCTTCGTTCTCATAGAAGACGAAGAAATACCTGCTCCCCTGGGTCCTCAAAGCTATCAGCAGGTCCCACCACCGCCAAGCCACGGATACCTAGCAATGCAAAATAGCTCCCGCTCAGAGCTTAACTCGGGCCTCAGTCAAGCGGCTCCGATCTGTCAACCGCAGCACAATCAATTTCCCGACCCTACGTCGCAAGCTCCGTATCACCAGCGCAGTGCTGGACCATCTCAAACAGATCCAAATAACATTCAAAATCCTCCCGTGTTCACTTCTTTCTCTCAATATGCTCAGAATTCGCCAGGTTTCCCCCACATAACTTTTCTGACTCATTACTTTGGACAACCTGCATTTGCTCCCACTGCTTCATGGCCTCAAATCGCGTCAACCCATCCACCTCCAGTCAAAGGAAAAGAAGCCGCCAGAGCAGTCCACTAAGTCTAAAACGGAGCCCAAGTAAGCCGCGATCAAGCGCCCCCGAGGAACAACAAACCTCCCCGCCAATAACAGTTCCGGCATTTCGATATCCTCGGGGTGCCCTTAAGCCAAGTCCTCGAGACACTAGTAAATCGGAACATTCTCAAACCTCTCGAGAATTTCCAGCCAAAGACTCCCAAACCCAACATGAATATGAGCAAGCACTGCGCCTTCCACAACTACCCCGGTCACACAACCGACAATTGCTTCGTGTTGAAGCAAGTGGTCCAGGGGCTCATCGAAGAAGGAAAGTGGTAACGCCCCCGTGGTCTCAACGCAGTCAAAAACCCTTTCCCTAGAAATGACAGGGTAATCAGGGTGGATAAGTCCTCTGTAAATTCCCGTGATGATTGGGGATGTGAAGACTGAACCTGGGGCTTCCGTAACGAAGAATTCGGAAGAAAGAATCCAAGGATGGTTATTCCCCAACAATCTTTTCCGGAATCGGGGCACACCAAGGGATGGATCGAGCCTTCCCCAGAGATAAGGCAGTTCGAGACAGGCCGAGCAAGTGGCAGCGTAAAAAACGGCGCAACTTTCACAAATGCGGACCCACAGACAGCAAGAGGAAATAATTAAGAAGCTTGGGCTAACCCCCCGTCTCCTAGAGTCTAGCTTCAAAAATAAAACACCCCGAGTCTGTTGTATTTCAGTTTGAGTCTCTCAAGTCGTCTGACGGCCTTACGCCTAAAGATTATGCATTTGTAACAAAAACCGCGCTTCCTTATGCTTTGAATAAAAGTTCGACCTTTCTGAGTATCCCCTCATTGCCACTTTAACAAATGATAAATTAACTAATCAAAAACAGTTAATAATGATTCACTTGATAAAGACGCAGACATATTAATGAACAATGCATTAAATAAATCTTTAAGCATGTTGTCAAACGAGAGGAAAATTGGGCCCAAGCTGCCGAGAAGGTTCTAACCAAAATGAATTTGGGAACTGCTGAAGAGCCCACAGAGACGCAAATCGGAAAATTCTCCGTCGATACTTCACCCAAAGAATATCGAGTCTTCTTCTCCTCCTCCTTCACTCTAAAAAAAACACAAAAAGAATCATACAGTCCACCTCGTAGGTTCTAGTACTGTTCTCATTCAATCAAGTCCTCCTCGGACATTGTAATTAAGTCTTCAATTTTCCATACAAAAGTTTTCTTTCTATTCTTGCTAGACTTGAGACATTATTTTGCACCCCACTGTAAGTATCCAAATCCGGATCGCCAAAATCCGTTAAAAGTTAATCGAAATCCGTTAACTGGCCCGCTCCAGGTTAACCGGAACCCGTTAAGCTCCCCGTTCTCAAGCCAACGAGACGTCCCGAAACTGCCCCGTGCATCCCAACGTCGAAGCGTACTCAACACACGTTGTCACACATAAAAGTATAGCTTCTCCTGAAAAATGCACTTTTCGACACTTTTCGGGGGCGTTTCTGACATTTTTCGGACAGTTATTTAAAAAAGGGACAAAATTGGGAATAATGGCACGAAAACCCATGCCCTGGTGAGTCACAGGGGCACGTGGCAGGCATGCCACAGCCCTTCGGTCAACATCAATCAAATTTCAGAGTGAAAAGACCAAAATACCCCTGGGATGCTATCATAGTCCGTCCGGACTCTTTTTCAGGCAAAACAGAATTGCCAGTCAGCCCTCCCATTTTACAAAGTTTCACAAAACCCCCTAAAATTCAGGTTAAGTCCTCCGGACTATTTTGCAAATTTACCCTATAAATACAGAGGGTTGTCAAACATTTGAAAAAAGAAAAGAAAAAACTTATCCATTTTTCACCATAGCCACGGCCCAAACCATTTTCACCCTCTCCCGAGCCCCGTTTTGCCTCGATTTGCATGAAAACTTCGTATTTCAACCAAATACAAACCAAACAACCTCGAAACACCGTTCCAAACACTAAATCGTATCCCGTATACGCCTCCCGAGCCAAAAGAGTCAACCCCTAGCCATAGGTAACACTCCCTCTCCCTAAACTTTCATTCCGTCTCGGTTTACGCGCCAGTCGCTACTACCATTTCGGACAAAAGTCATTGAAATGTAGATGTCACCGTCTAATGGGGTCCGATATGTTTTAGTCCAAGATCCTCTTCTCTTCTTGTGAGAGAAGTAATCTCGGGTTAAAACGGTGTTCCGGCCCCGTTTCTTTACTTTTAATGTCATTTACAATTCCGGATCGTTTGATCCGTTGAACGTCATTTACTTTACGCAACTTTATAGTCCGAACCGTTTGGTTCGTGATAGTCATTTAACGGTCCGGATCGTTTGATCCGTTGAATGCTATTTACTTAACGCACCTTTAAAATCCGGATCGTTTGATTCCGTTGACACCGCATTTTAAATACTGTCATTTACAAGTCCGAGCCGTTTGGTTCGTGATATTATTTACTTATCAAAGTCCGAGTAGCAAAACGATTCGTTGATCGCATATCATTTAATGCCTTTTTCCCGTAAAATCGCTAACAATGAAATGCCCGGTTCAAAACCGGAGTTCGACATTCGAACTCTCTTTCAAAACGCGCGAAGTGACGTTTGGCATCCAAACGATCATATTTAAAACTTAAAACCCGACATTTAACATTCAAATCTCATTTAATGCTTTTTTCCCGTAAAATCGCTAACAATGAAATGCCCGGTTCAAAATCGGAGTTCGACATTCGAACTCTCTTTCAAAATGCGCAAAGTGACATTTGGCATCCAAACGATCATCTTCAAATTCAAAATCCGACGTTTGACATTCAAACGCTCTTTTCTTAAAAGTCAACATTTGATACTTAAGTTAAAAGTTCAAAATCATCACTCGCACCACTTTCTCCTCAAAACTCCAAAACCGACGTTTGTCATTCAAATGCTCGCTTTTTCCAAAAGAAATCATAAAATCAACGTTTGACATTCAAACAAGATTAAGCTTGTCATTCAAGCCTCCATTTTCAAAATGCAAACACACACACACACACACACGCACACATTTTCGAGAAAGGTAGAAAGACTCATCATACGAGGCATTTCGGGTGATCTCAAAATACTCTTCCCGAAACGTAACGTGACATCCAAACCTAACAATCTCTGGTACTAAAAAAAGCTTTTTGTCATGTTTTTGCTACCAATAAAAACGACACCCCTTTTCAAAGCCATTTCCAAGTTTTTGCTACCAATAAAAATGACACCCCCCCCTTTTTTCTCTAAGCCGTTTTCAACGTTTGGGCTCAAAATACAAAACCGCGTGGCGACTCCTCTCCTTCCCGAAAGCGAGGTCTCAAACACCAATCCACGAAAGACAACTGCTTCGCCCCGCGCGCGAATCCGGGTAATTTCAATTGGCGACATTGCTGGGGATTCAGATACTTTTTCAAAATGGTCGTCGTTTTTCAAAAGCCTTCCGTGGGTCAAACTTTCGTTTACCCTTCCTCATTTTTGTGTGGTGTGTTGTTTGAAACTTCGAACGGTTTTAAAAAAATGGTGTTGCATTTTCATCTCTTTCAAAATCATAACATGTTCGTGCATTCCCGTTCATACTTGATTTTCGTGTTACATTTTAAAATGCGCATAAAATTCTTTAAGACACATTCTGAAAAACTCTGTTTTACACAGAAAAAAAGAATTTAGTGACCGCACACTACTGTAAGTACCCAAATCTGGATCGTCAAAATCCGTTAGAAACTTAACCGGAATCCGTTAACTGGCCCGCTCCAGGCTAACCGGAACTCGTTGCCATGCCAACGAGATGTCCCGGGACTGCCCCGAGCATCCCGTCGTCGAATCGTACTTAGCACACGTCATTACACGTGAAAGTATGACTTTCCCTGAAAAACGCACTTTTCGGCACTTTCCGAGGGCGTTTCGGACATTTTCCGGACTGTTATTTAAAAAACGGACAAAACCGGGACCCGGGAACGAACTCCCACATGGCTGGTGACTCATGGGACACGTGGCAAGCATGCCACCTCCCTCTAGTCACCTTTCAATAAAAAATCAAGGCAAAAAGACTAAAATACCCCAGGTATACAGTCTCAGTCCGGCCGGACTCCCTTTGCAGACTTTCAGAAACTGCCAGCAAGTCCCTCAAAATTCCAAAATACCACAAAACCCCCTGGATTTCAGTCTAAGTCCGGCCGGACTCCTACTGAAAATTCACCTATAAATAGAGAGGCCGTCAAATCCATTTAGAACAACAAAATCACTCTCCAAAAACACCATAGCCACGGCCCAAACCAGTTTCACACCTTCCCGAGCTCCTGTCTTGCCTCGATTCGCGTGAAACTTCCGTATTTCGATCAAATACGCCCCTCACCACTCCGAAACACCGTTCCAAACCACTTTCCGTATCCCGTATACACCCCCGAGCCAAAGAAGTCGACCCTAGCCATAGGTATAACTCCCTCTCTCTAATCTCTCGTTTCGTCTCGGTTTACGCGCCAGTCGCTACAACCGTTTCGAACAACGTCATTGAAATGTAGACGCCTCCGTCTAACGGGGTCCGATACGTTTTAGCCCCTCGATCCTCTTCTCTTCCCGTAAGAGAAGTAATCACGGGTTAAAACGGCGTTCCGACCCCGTTCCGTTTACTTTTTATGTCATTTACAACTCCGGATCGATCGATCCGTCGATCGTCATTTACTTTTCTATCATTTACAATTCCGGACCGTTTGATCCGTCGAACGTCATTTACAATTCCGAGCCGTTTTGGCTCGTCGATCGTCATTTACAATTTCGAGCCGTTTTGGCTCGTTGATCGTCATTTACGATTCCGGATCGTTTGATTCCGTTGATACCGCATTTAAATACTGTCATTTACAAAGTCCGACCCGTTTGGATCGTGATAGTATTTACTTTTCAAAGTCTGAGTCGCAACCCGATTCCTTGATTGCATGTCATTTAATACGCTTTTCCCGTAAAAATCGTTAACAATGTAATGCCCGGTTCAAAACCGGAGTTCGTCCTTCGAACTCTCTTTCAAAAAGCTCAAAACCGACGTTTGCCATGCAAACGCTCATTTCCATCTCAAAACCGACGTTTGGCATCCAAACGCTCATCTTCAAACTTAAAAGCAAACTTTTGACATTCAAAAAACATTTAATACGTTTTTCCCGTAAAAATCGTTAACAATGTAATGTCCGGTTCAAAACCGGAGTTCGTCCTTCGAACTCTCTTTCAAAAAGCTCAAAATCGACGTTTGCCACGCAAACGCTCATTTCAAACTCAAAACCGACGTTTGTCACGCAAACGCTCATTTCAAACAAAGTCACCTAATCAACGTTTGACATTCAAACCAAGATTAAGCTTGTCATTCAAGCCCCCATTTCAAAACACACACACACACACGATTTCGAGAAAGGTAGAAAGACTCGTCATACGAGGCATTTCGGGTGATCTCGTAATACTCTTCCCGAAACGTAACATGACCTCCGAACCGTTCTCGGGGTTGCTACTCTTAATATTTGGTTCGGCAAGCGGATGATTCCCACCGAATTCCAAGTGTTGGACATTCCAATCACCTTTATAGCCATCCTGGGGCATCCCTGGCTGCATCAAATCAATGGTGTGGCATCCACCCTTCACCAATGCCTCAAGTTCATGCAAGGCAACGAGCTAACCATAGTCTACGGCGACAGCGTCACCACCGAGGGGACCAACACCAACGACATTCCAGTATTAGAGATCAAGCATAGTGACGACATGGCATTAACTGGATTCACTCTGGAGACCTCCATGATCCAAATATGCAACGTGGACCTTCCACTATCTCACGACAAGATCCCTCCTGCCATGAAGATGATGAAACTCGTGAACTTCATCCTAGGACTGGGGCTCGGCAAAAGGTTATAAGGCCAACACCAAGTCATCGAAGTCAAGGACCACACCACGGTCCAGGGGCTTGGTTACGTGACAACACCGGCTGACATCAAGGAAAACAAAAGGCTCGCCTGCACCAAGGCAGCAGCCCGCAAAAGGGGAACCTCCGACGGCACACCCAACCTCCGACCTTACAGTTTCAACCTCGCTCATTACTTCACCAGGGGAACCAACAGCAGAACTGAGGGGACCGACAGGGGAACCGACAGAACCAGGGAGACCGACGGGGGAACCAACAGAACTGAGGGGACCGGGGGGAACCGACGAATCGAGGGACCGACAATGAACCGACAGAATCGAGGGGACCGACGGTGGAACCGATGAAGATGAGAAAGAAGCAGGGATAGTCGGCACCGAGACTATAGAAAGGATGGAACAGCTAGCACGGGACCTTAAGCGTTTCGAGAGGACTCAAAGCTAATCCGATAAGGAGCGTTCCTCGACATCACGGCCTCTACCCGGACCAACCGCCACCACACCAAAGACGAGTACACATTCAAGGGAATCCCAGAGACTTGGAGGAGAAACTCAAGGTACTCTCCATGGGAAACAGATTATTCGGATCGGCCGCCGAGGCCACATTCGAGACGGTAACTCCAAAGCGGTAGGAACCGAGAATTCATAGAAGACGCTCTCGGTGGACCGGCTCTACAAAGTCTTTTGAAGAAGTCATGGAGGTGCCAAACCCGATTGACTGGGCTCCGAAACAAAGATGATCGCCATGATTGGGACGGCGAAGCCAAGCCTCTCGATCCCCGCACCCTCATCAAGCATCCAGCAATGCCAGAAGAATTGGGTAACTTTCACCGGACCAAGGGCAAGCCGGGCAGAAGCGGAAGACAAGGCTGGGCCCGCACCCACATCTCCCTAAACCCGGTCTCAAACCCTCTCGAGTCGGTCCTTGTAAAAGTCGAGTCCTGCGAGTCGTCCAACGGCCTTACGTCGGAAGACTATGATAATGTAGCCAACCATGTATTTCCGTTCTCGTTTAATGAAAAGTCGACCTTTCGGAGTATCCTCTCATTGCCACTTTAACAGCGATAAGTTAACAAACAACTTAAAAGACGTTAATAACGAATCAATTGATAAAGAAGCGAGACACATTAAATGAACAATACATTAGAGAAGTTCTCAAGCGTGTAGTTGACCAAGAGGACAATCGGGCCCAAGTGCCGAAGAGGTTATGACCAAAGTGAACCTGGGTCGGTGCAAGAGCCTAAAGAGACACAAGTGGGCGGTTTCTTCGCCGATGCGAGAAAAAGAAGCCACGATAGACCTCCTCGGGAGTATGTTGACGTGTTCGCCTGGTCATACCAGGACATGCCAGGACTCGATCCCTCGATCGTGGAACACAAATTCCCTGGATCCGAGAATCCAAGCCTATCAAACGAAGGCTGCGCAAGATCAAGCCGAGTGGTCCTTGCAAGTTAAAGAAGAAATTGAGAAAATGCTCGAAGTTGGTTTCATCGAGTGATTGAGTACCCTACTTGGCTCTCCAACATCGTGACGGTCACCAAGGCCAATGGAAAGGTCGAGATCTTTGTGTGGATTTCCGGGATCTCAACAAGGCCGGCCCTAAAGATGATTTCCCACTTCCTAACATCGACATGCTTTGGTCGACACCACGGCAAATTTCAAGTAAAGTCCTTCGTGGATGGGTTCGCTGGATACAACCAGATCAAGATGTCCGAGGAAGATCAAGCCAAGGCGCTTTCACCACTCCGTGGGGGACATACTTGCTACACGGTCATGTCGTTCGGTCCGAAGAACGGCTGGGGCTACTTACCGGCGGCTGCAATGACCCTCTTCCATGACATGATTCACAAGGAAATCGAAGTATATGTCAGCGACATGATCATCCACTCATGAGGATCAGACATGCAGCACATGATAGATCTGAGAAAGTTCTTCAACTGACTCAGAAAACACTCCATGAGATTGAACCCTGCGAAGTGCACCTTCGGCGTCAAGCGCGGCAAGGTACTAGGGTACATGGTTACAGAAAGAGGTATCGAAGCCGATCCCAAGAAAATCAAGGCCATCATCGACATGAAGCCGCCTCAGACACTGACAGAAGTGAAAAGTTTCATGGGAAGACTTCAGTACATCAGTCGCTTCATCAACCAGTTGACATCTCTCTGCGAGCCCATGTTCAAACTGATGAAGAAGAATGCCGACATCAAATGGGACTCTGAGTGCCAAACAGCTTTTGAGAAAATCAAGACCTACATGGTGAATCCCCCAATTCTGTGCCCGCCATATGAAGACAAGCCACTACTCCTATATCTGACAGTAACAAACACGTCAATCGGAGCAATGATGGCACAAGAACAGAAAGAGTCCAAAGTTGACCATGCAATCTACTTCATAAGCCGGAAGCTTCAAGGAAGTGAACTCAGCTACTCAGCATTAGAGAAAACTTGTACCGCCTTGGTATGGGTAGTCGGGAAACTGAAACACTACATGCAGTCACATTCAGTGCTCCTGGTATCCAAAATGGACCCCGTCCGATATCTCTTTGACAAGCCATACTTGTCAATGCGACTAGCCAAGTGGTCATTCTTCCTGGCTGAGTTCTACATCAAGTACATGGTCAGAAAATCAACAAAGGGCAGAGTAATGGCAGATCAGCTGGCCAACTTCCCAAGCAGTGAGCCCAAGGGGCCTGATCCGCAGTTCCGGATGACGGAATCTTTTCACTCGACAGCGCAAACCGCTGGCAACTCTTCTTCGATGGGGCAGCCAACAAGAAGGGGAATGGTATTGGAATGCTCCTTGTCGATCCCAAGGACGAGCACACTCTTATAGACATCAAGCTGAATTTTGAAACAACCAACAATGCAGCAGAATACGAAGCCTGTGCAGCCGGTCTAGAAGCCGCCCTCGAGTGCAACATCTCAGAACTGGATGTATACGGAGACTCAGCATTGATCATCAATCAAGTGTCCAACAAATGGAAGACGGTATATTCTGGCCTCCAGAAGTACCACGCGTACATGGAGGAGCTCATTGCTCAGTGCAACATCTCAGAACTGGATGTATACGGAGACTCAGCATTGATCATCAACCATGCAGACGCCCTGGCAACCCTCGCCTCTCTTGTCGAAATTCTCGATGGGAAATCAGTAAAACCCCTCAGAATAGGCAGACGGGAAACACCCGCCTATTGCTGTGAGATCGAAATAAAAAAAGAAACGATCGACGAACCCTGGTACAATCAAGTATACCAGTACCTCCAAAACGGAGAAGCTTCCTTCACAAATGAAGATGGAAAATACAAAGAAGGGATCAAAGCCAAAAACATGATGGCATTAAAACGCCTGGCATCCCATTTCGTCATTCTGGGGGGTATGTTGTACAAGAAGCGCCACCAAGGGCCACTCCTTCGGTGTGTAAACAAAGAAAAAGCCAGCGAGCTAATGAACGAAGTTCACAACGGAACCTGCGATCCACACATGAACGCCCGATCATTGACACAGATCATCCTCCGTATGGGATACTATTGGATATCGATGGAAACAGACTGCATCCAGTTCGTTCGAAGCTGCGACAAATGTCAACGGTTTTCCAACCTCAATCACATCCCTCCTCATGAACTCTATTGCATGACTACACCATGGCCTTTCGCCACATGGGGAATCGACGTCATCGGCAAGATCACTCCACCAGGGAGCAATGGTCACGAGTTCATTCTAGTCGCAGTCGACTACTTCACCAAATGGGTAGAAGCCAGATCGTACAAGGTACTGAATTCTAAGAAGGTGGCCGAGTTCATCCGAGAGAACATCATGTGCCGAAACGGAGTGCCCAACGAGATCATATCCGACAATGGGACCCACTTCGAAGGAGATTGTGACCAACTGCTGACCGAATTCAGAGTCACAAGTCACAGGTCTTCTCCTTACAGACCACAAACAAATGGTGCAGTAGAGGCAGCAACAATACTCTCGCCATGATAATCAGGAAGATGACCACCAGAGGTCGGGACTGGCCCGAAAAGCTACATCTATCCCTCTGGGGATACCGAACATCAGTCAAAACCGCTACAGGGGAGTCTCCGCTTGCGCTTACCAACGGAATGGAAGCAATGTTATCCGTGGAATTGGAAATTCCATCCCTCCGAGTCCTCTTGGAAAATGGGATCAATGAAGTCGAATGGCTACAGAGCCGTCACGACGAACTTGCTCTACTCGACGAGCGCAGATTGAAAGCTATGGAACACACTCGAGCCTACCAGAGCAGAATGGCCCGAGCATTCGATAAGAAAGTCAAGATTCGAGACATCATAGAAGGCGACTTGGTGCTAAAGGAAAAGCCTCCTACGCAGACCAATCCCCTCGGAAAGTGGGAGCCTACCTGGATAGGACCGTTCGTGGTACAAAGAATCTTCTCCGGAGGAGCCATGAAGCTAGCAGACTTGGACGGAAACCCTTTCGTTAACCATGTGAACGGAAGCAAGCTCCGCAGATACTTCGTTTGAGGAAGAGCACGAGTCAACTCTCCTTCCCCATACACCGTCCCTTCAGTAAAATTGAAGTGCCAAAAGAGTAATACCCAACTGGATACATTCCCGCTAATGATCCAGGTAAAAAATAGGGTCGCACTCCTTTTGTCTTTGTTTTTCTCAAATTCACCTAAAGTGTCGAACTACGGTGACCTGAGCCCCTTAGTCCAATTGTAAAAGGGGAACGTAGGCAGCCATCATTGGTTCGGTCTAAAAAACAAAAAAAATACAATAAGCATCAATTGCTTGTGTTTCGAAAAACTCTTTTCATTTAACCTACAAATTCATTACGGTTAAAACAATCTTTGATGAGTTCAAGCACGGTCAACTCTTGACTCGCTACACGCTAGCAAAACTACAATAAAACATTAATCAGTTAATGTGTCTGCAATGACAATGGGTGGATACTCTGGACAGCAAGGTCAACCTAGTTTCCCGTACTTGGTCCTTCATCCTTCTTCCCCTTCCCTTTCCCGAGGCGAGTGTTCTTCACCTTCACAGGGAATACTCTGGTAGTCCTTCTACCTGGCTCAGGGACCCTTCCCGACGCCTCCGTCAAACCTGTAGCTGTCAACGCAGCCCTTTCCCTAGCTCTATCTCGAGCTGCCTCACTTCGAGCCATTATGATCGTGCTTTGATTGGCCTCCCGATCAGCATTGGCCTCATAGTCAGCCATGTCATTCCCAGTACGATCCCCAGGGTTAGCTCCCGCTTCAGTCCTCCTCAAGGTCGAGCTGTCAAGGTGGCCAGCATCCAACAGCTCATCCCGTCCCCACAAGATAGACATCTGTGTCTCCCTATACACTCTTCGTACCGGTTCGAATCTTGCGTCGACAGAACAGTGCCCCCTCTCCGGTGAAAGAGAACCCTGGCAGGAAAGGACGTGTATTGCCACCATCGTGTGAGAAGCAATAGCGTCAAAGGATCTTCCATCAGCAGAGATCCCACCTCAAAGGTAGCAGCATGAGCTAAACCCGTCAATGGCACCTGCTCCATCCCGTACTGTCGCAGAACCAATGAGGGAATGTAGAAAGACGTCTGAGACAGCCCCGGCACTCTGACAACCAAGAGACCCTCCTAAGTGGTCCGATAAGTCTGTAACTTCCAATGGGGAACCCACCATCGCAAATGATGCGTGCAAAGTCTGGCCATCCAGAGCTCCAGCTCAGCCTGATTGCCCCCAATCACCAGAGGACGTCGAGAGAAGGACCAAGCGTCACAAGACATTGGCACCTCGGGCATCATCTGCAGCCTCTCCCTCAACCACATGGTAAGCATAGCGGGACTCCCTCCCCACATGTATCGGCTACCGGTCGCCATCCGACCTATGCCCAGGAACGTCTCACCTAAGACCAACGGCACGATGTCTCCCCCGCTCCGGCACTGCCTCACAAGGTCCAGTACACTGTGATGGCACACACCCAGGGACGTGAACGTGAACAGAGTAGCGATCGCGCACAGAGCAAATGCGTCCCACGTAATGACGCTCCCCTCAGCTCCGGCAAATCTATCGGGCAGTCCCGAAATGTCGACATAATCAGTATTCAATATCAGCATCCCGTATGCTTCTCCAGCCGAGATACCGAGCAAAGACACTAGCTTCTCAACAGTGGCCATGCCACCAGCATACGGAAGAACTAGCTGTTCCGTCTCAGGTCCTCCCAGAATGGCCCGGAAATCTTCAAACGTAGGAGTGATTTCGTTGTACGAAAAGCTGTACAGATCCCTCCATACATCCCAGAACTGAGACGCGGCTCTCAAAAGATCCCAATTTGGCATAAGCTCCTTCAAAGCCCAAACAGATTTCATCCCGTAACAGCCTTTGAAAAACCCCTTGTTCTGCCTCATGTGGTTCCGTACCCACGATTGAAAATTCTCCAAGTATCGCTCTTGCATCCGAGTCGATAGCTTAGGAAAGGGAGCCATGAAAAGTGAAGGAAACCTTAGAAATTTGATAGAATTCAGCTAACTGATCAGAGGTGAATGCGCAGTTCTTAACAAATTGCAAAGCTGAAACTGCAATTTAAAAGACTCTGGAAATTCACTCTCAGTCCGGCCGGACTCCCCTTGCAGTTGATGATAAGTGACTATTATATAGTCATTTATCCCATTATTTATTAATCATTTCCTTAGTTTTTAGTATCATTTAGTTTGCATTTAGGTTATTTTAGCTTCTTTTATCATATATCTTCGATTTTATGCTTTTGGTAGATTTTATACTCTTAGACAGGTTTTAGAGTCAAATTATGATCAAATTGGAGCCTTGGAAATAATCAAGTATCAAAGCCATGGAGGGACGACATCGAAATAAGCATAAAGGCCAAAATTCAGTCGGAGCGGCCGTGCAGCCAAAGGTGGAGCGGCCGTGCAACAATGTCCAGTTCAAAATAGTTTTTGGCGCCAAGATCGCACGGCCGTGCAGTTCCCTTGACTCGGCCGTGCAGTCGCTGTACCTGTTCCAAAAAGGCACCTTTTGAAGGCACCACTTTGAAGAGTCCCAACCTTTAGCATATATGTCTATATAAAGAAGCATTTGTACTCAGTTTTAGATATCCAGAAAATCCGAAAATGTTCATAGAACACATTTAGAAAGGATCATATCATACTTAGAATTTATAGCAAAATACTTTAGCAATTTATACTCGATGTTCAAAAGTTTATCAAGGATTCGTGACAAATCTTGTGTACTCTTGAAGATTGTGAATGAAGATTATTTCCAGCCATTGTCTCTCCTATTATAAGTATTTCTTCCCTTATCTTTATTTATTTACTTACTTCCTTTTATCATTTCAAATGGTTTGAGTAATCCTCCATTTCTCGGAGTTGGAAACTCATTTATTTATATTCATGCTTTCTCTACATGTCATTTCAATTCTCTTCTTATTAAACTTAAATACTTGCAATTAGGGAGACGTTCTTGATTGTATAGCCTTAGTTAATCGAGAGAAGTACCTAGCGGAGAATCTTGATTAGAGGATCTCTAAGAATTGAACTAGGCCGATAAATTACACACAGTGATTTAAAGACCTAGAGGTGACCCTTTAGTGGAAAATACGTGAGATCATAGATTTAATTGGTATCTTTGATTTATTTGGTACCCTCGAGAGGTGAGTCGGATATCCCGCGTGAACGGGATTACACTAAGCCGAACCCTCGAGAGAAAGGCCGGTGAGTCTTAAGATACATGTGCTAGTTAGCACAACTTAGCGTATCATCCTTGACTTGGCACTTTTATCTTAAAACAATTTCTTCATATTATTCTTGAATTACTTGTAATTATAAAAATGTTTATTTTTGTGGAACCCCAGTCAATTGAGAGAAGTACCTAGCGGAGAATTTCAATTGACGAAACCATATGAAGGAACTAGGTTTCATTGATCACGAGAGTAGTTCAATGGCCTAGGGGTGTTCTTTGAATGGAAAGTACGTTGACTCTCGTTCTTAATGGATTCTTACTAATTATGGTCAGCTAGAGATAAGCCGGAATGCCCGTTTGTGACAGGGCGGGGGCAAACATAAACGGATTTCTCAAACAGTTAGGACATAATTAGTGAAGGATACAAACGCTACTGTCTTAACCCGAAGTAGCGAAGGCCGAACGTACCATCCTTGTTATTTTGATAAAAGACTTTACCTAAAGCATATTTATTTGTTTTCAATCCCAATAATACTATCATTATATGTTAGAGTAGTTTCTATATCTTCCTAGTATTTTATCTTACAAAATCAATATCTCCCCCCAATCATCTATATTTTTATATAAAGACAAATATCATCTCAAAGTAAACCCTGTCTCTGTGGGATCGACTCGTACTTGCACCCGCTATATTACAATAGCCCGTGCGCTTGCGGATATAAAATAAACCGTTAGGTTTCGACCGAACAAGTTTTTGGCGCCGTTGCCGGGGACAACGGTTTACTTTTTGATATTTGTCTTTATTATTTATATTTTTATTTTATCTTATTTGTATATTATTTATTATTATCATTATGTACTAACTCTATTTTCAAAAAAAAAAAAAAAAAAAGTGAACAGTAAAATGGAGCGGCCGTGCTCTAAAAAATGGCACGGCCGTGCATTCAAAGAAAGAAAACCGTGTGTCGATTCAATCAAAAAGGTGTGACTTTTCCCTCTTCACACTCTTCACACTCTTCACTTCATCTTTACTACTATTAATATTGTTATTATTACTAGTATTATATACATCTTTACTATTATTAATATTATTATTATTACTAGTATTTTATATCGACTGATTTGCACTTAGCACGACCATTGTCCTTTGAGGCAACATGTGACTACTATTTTATCCAAAATCAAGAAAAGGACTCAGTTTAACCATCCTAAAAAGGGTTTGATTACTTGTTTAAATATGGAGCAACTCGTAGGCCGGACTTTCCACCACCACCGCCAATTCCAAGTAAGTTTTCTTTATTTTTTTTTATTTTTTTTTAAAAAAAAAAAATTCTCTCTACCCTCCCGGGATTGACGTTGTTCCATGAAACATTGAGGACAATGTTCATTTCAAGTGTGGGGGAGTATTTATCCACTTTTTAAATTGCATCATATTTTCTCTCTTTCCATTATATGCATGTTAAATTAGAATCACGTTTCATTTCCGTACTTGCATGTAGTGTAGAGCAATTTTTTCCTTAAAAATATATATATATATATATATATATATATATATATATATAATAATAAAAAAAATATATATATAATCCCTTTGATGATCCATATGTTTAATCCATATGTTTGCTATTTGCTATAGAATAATGCCTTTGTCTCTCTTCCCATATTTTTTATAAACTTAGAAATTAATAAAAAGAAAAATATAAGGGATATTTTTAGGAAATAAATTAAAAGCCTCATAAGTTAATATAGCAAAATATAGGGTTTTGTCAAGAAAAAGCATTTGATTAGATGGAATCATTATTGATCATATTTATACACTTGGTTGTTCTTATGAAAGAAATTTATGAAAATATTTCTTTAAATGTACATTTCAAATTTTATTAAATATTTATTTTCTTATTAGAAGCATTTACTTTGTTTTGCATCCCTTGAATCACACCCCTTCATTTAAATTTCATCTTTCCATTTCCGCAAATCAAATCAAAGTTAGACATTTTTATCTTATTGCTAAAAAGAGTGACTTAGTCACCAAGCCTTAAAAAGCAAAAAGAAACCTATTACTTCCTAAGTAACTCGGGGCACGGCGTTCGCTGCGACGATGCTTCCTTGCCAAAACGGGAGTAATATCCAAAAGTATTCTTGATCTAAGTATTAGGAACATGGGGTTCGTGACCACAATGTCTCCTACTTGAAAGGATCAAAAATAACTAAAGGTCTTTTGCAAAAATATAACACGTGCAAAAATAAGATAAAAATTGTTGAAACTTTGATGAGATTTTTCCACTATCATCATCCATTTTCCACCTTCGTGATTCAAAAATGCAATACAATTCTATGAAAGCTTCTAGTTTGTGAATAAATGTTTATACTTCCCTTTGTACATTTTAAAGTAATAAATTCATTTTCTCAAAAATCACTCTATAAAGTGAAAGCTTCTCTTTTTACCAAGTAATTGATCTAAGATTCATCTTCCTAGCATGCTTTGTTTGATCAAATTCCTATATATGCTATATTAGGTTATTGTCTTAAAATTGTTTCTTTAAAATATCCCCAAAATACTTCTTTCTAACAATTTTTAAAGGTGTGAAAAATATGAATAGAAAGATAAAGACAATATTTAAAGCAATAGCATGCAACAATAAATTTTCTGAAGGATCATCCTCGTTTTTTTCATTTGCAATTTTTCTCCCTCTCCAATCTTCTTTTTTATCCTAGACTTGCTTGAGGACAAGCAAGGTTTAAGTGTGGGGGAGTTTGATAAGTGACTATTATATAGTCATTTATCCCATTATTTATTAATCATTTCCTTAGTTTTTAGTATCATTTAGTTTGCATTTAGGTTATTTTAGCTTCTTTTATCATATATCTTCGATTTTATGCTTTTGGTAGATTTTATACTCTTAGACAGGTTTTAGAGTCAAATTATGATCAAATTGGAGCCTTGGAAATAATCAAGTATCAAAGCCATGGAGGGACGACATCGAAATAAGCATAAAGGCCAAAATTCAGTCGGAGCGGCCGTGCAGCCAAAGGTGGAGCGGCCGTGCAACAATGTCCAGTTCAAAATAGTTTTTGGCGCCAAGATCGCACGGCCGTGCAGTTCCCTTGACTCGGCCGTGCGATCCGCTGTACTGCTCCAAAAAGGCACCGTTTGAAGGCACCACTTTGAAGAGTCCCAACCTTTAGCATATATGTCTATATAAAGAAGCATTTGTACTCGCTTTAGATATCCGAGAAAATCCGAAAATGTTCATAGAACACATTTAGAAAGGATCATATCATACTTAGAATTTATAGCAAAATACTTTAGCAATTTATACTCGATGTTCAAAAGTTTATCAAGGATTCGTGACAAATCTTGTGTACTCTTGAAGATTGTGAATGAAGATTATTTCCAGCCATTGTCTCTCCTATTATAAGTATTTCTTCCCTTATCTTTATTTATTTACTTACTTCCTTTTATCATTTCAAATGGTTTGAGTAATCCTCCATTTCTCGGAGTTGGAAACTCATTTATTTATATTCATGCTTTCTCTACATGTCATTTCAATTCTCTTCTTATTAAACTTAAATACTTGCAATTAGGGAGACGTTCTTGATTGTATAGCCTTAGTTAATCGAGAGTAGTACCTAGCGGAGAATCTTGATTAGAGGATCTCTAAGAATTGAACTAGGCCGATAAATTACACACAGTGATTTAAAGACCTAGGGGTGACCCTTTAGTGGATAATACGTGAGATCATAGATTTAATTGGTATCTTTGATTTATTTGGTACCCTCGAGAGGTGAGTCGGATATCCCGCGTGACGAACGGGATTACACTAAGCCGAACCCTCGAGAGAAAGGCCGGTGAGTCTTAAGATACATGTGCTAGTTAGCACAACTTAGCGTATCATCCTTGACTTGGCACTTTTATCTTAAAACAATTTCTTCATATTATTCTTGAATTACTTGCAATTATAAAAATGTTTATTTTTGTGGAACCCCAGTCAATTGAGAGAAGTACCTAGCGGAGAATTTCAATTGGCGGAACCATATGAAGGAACTAGGTTTCATTGATCACGAGAGTAGTTCAATGGCCTAGGGGTGTTCTTTGAATGGAAAGTACGTTGACTCTCGTTCTTAATGGATTCTTACTAATTATGGTCAGCTAGAGATAAGTCGGAATGCCCGTTTGTGACAGGGCGGGGGCAAACATAAACGGATTTCTCAAACAGTTAGGACATAATTAGTGAAGGATACAAACGCTACTGTCTTAACCCGAAGTAGCGAAGGCCGAACGTACCATCCTTGTTATTTTGATAAAAGACTTTACCTAAAGCATATTTATTTGTTTTCAATCCCAAGAATACTATCATTATATGTTAGAGTAGTTTCTATATCTTCCTAGTATTTTATCTTACAAAATCAATATCTCCCCCCAATCATCTATATTTTTATATAAAGACAAATATCATCTCAAAGTAAACCCTGTCTCTGTGGGATCGACTCGTACTTGCACCCGCTATATTAAAATAGCCCGTGCGCTTGCGGATATAAAATAAACCGTTAGGTTTCGACCGAACAGTTGACCTGGTCAACTCTGCAGCCAGCTGTTCCTAAAGTGAAAGCAATTCCAAATAACGCCCTGTTCATGCCTTATGAATCTGCGTGCTGCCCCTGGTTTCATTTAACCAATGTCAATATCCCTTCCGCCCCGGGCTCGTGCAACAGTGCAATTAATTAATAATCAGTGCATATATGCTTAAATTTTGACCCGTTCAATTTTTAATGCATGTTTCATTTTATTTATTTTTGATTAACCTACTTGCTTATTTGCCGAAAATAAAAAGAAGGTGATCACAGAATAGATGCGCGAAGTACAGGTTCCGCCCCACGGGCGCCTTTTCAAATACAGTTCAAGACAAATTGTTCCAGACAATACATACATTTTGTCTAAAAGCGATAAAAGAGGACTACTCCGAGTCCTGCTCGTCATCCGAGCACTCGACGCACTGCTCCGCAGCTGCCGGATCCGTCGCAAACAAGAAATCGCCGAATTCCTACAGGCGGGAATACGCGAAAGGCCTCCTCGGCATCTGCGAACTCGAGGACTCTCCCCTCTCGTACCCCGAGTGCGAAGAGGGATAAGCTCCAAACCCAGCCGTTCCGCCTGCGAACTGGCCAGATCCCTGTACAAAGTCCTCCCCACCAGCCGTGGGAGCAGGCGAACCTCTCGGGCCGTGGGAGCAGGCGAACCTCTCGGCCTAGACGGCCTCGGCTCACGAACGTCCACGCTCCTTCGGGAACTGCACCTCATGAACTCCACGAGCCTCCTAGCGTAGGCGGCCCACCCGTCCACCAGTCTCATAGCCTCGTTGTACGTACGGCCAGACACCTGCGAACCAGGAAAGTCATCAAAAGACGAGCAAAAAGTACAGATGCAACATTTGCAGAATGCTACTATCAAAGGCAGAAAATCAAAAGCACTCACCGAAGCATTAGGGTCAACCCTGTACCGTGGTCTCGGCTCCTCCGGGAGCGGGATCACAAGTCGCCTGCGCGAACCGCCCAGCCCCTCGTACGCCAGCCTAGCGCATGGGAGCGGGAGATCTCAGGGATATCCAGGGCCCTCGCCCTCCCTGTGCTGCACATGTGGGCTCCTCAGCCTCATCCTCAAGAAAGTCTCATAGTCGGCCCCCACTATGATGTACTCGGTATAGAACACACCCTGTCTATACCACTCCAACTCCTCCATCGGCATCGACAGAGGATGCTGCATGCGCAAAGGCGGATCCTCCGGCACCATCGGAAGTGACCCCGGGCCATGCTGACGGGTCACCCTCTCCCCCAGATACATAGCGTCACAATGAAGTCCCACCATGTCAACTGGATCCTCTCAGAGAACTCCCGGTTCAGGGCCTGGGACACCTCCTCGTATGTCAGCCGAGTGCCCACTCTCGACGAGACCGCCTTCTTCGCCCTCTTCTCCAAACCAGCATGGCAGGGAACAGGGGTCAATACGCCTCCCTAATGTCCCACTGCTGCGGACTGAACACCTCATAGCACCAGACCTGCCAAGCAAATGGAAAGTTATGTCAGCTACAAAGCAGATACATACGAGTACATAAACGAGACAAGGAAGAGAAAAAGACGTGAACTTACATCCAGAGCAAGCGAGAAACAGCTCAGGGAGTTCTCCTCTCCCCGCGAGAACCTGTCCAGGGAATGGTAGAGCTCGGCCAGTCCAGCCTCCCCCATGCATACCCCCTCACGGCATCCAAGTCTGTCAGCGACCCGAGCAGAGGGAAGTGACAGAATGTGTCAAAAGTCGGGAACAAAGTCGCTGACAATGCGAACCAAAGGAACCCTCAAGCCAGGCGCTCCGCGGTCATCCTCAAAGACCCAGCCAAATAATCTGCGATACCCGCCTCCAGATGCCTCTCCATCGGCCTGTACCGAATGCCTAAGCCCCTGGCATCGGTAATATCAAAACCCAGCAGCTCCGACAACTGCCTCGGGGTATAACCATCCACCCACACCAGCGTGTTGCCATAGGTCGGCAACCCAGTGATAGCGGCAAAGTCAGTGGGAGTCACCGTCGCCTCCCCCCATCTGAAATGGAAAGTGTGGGTTGTATCCCACCAGTACTTGCTCAGAGCTACGTACATGGACCTGGCCCACTGCGTCGCAGCTATCGCAGCTACCAGACTGATGAATCCAGCCAATCCGGAGTCAAGCACCAGCTGCCGTGGACTCCTCTCTCCCTCTCGAGCATCGTCCGGGAATACCTCCCACAGCGCTCGCACTGCCTCAAAGGCTCCCCGACTCTTCTGATTGTGGACATCAACCGTCCCTCGCCCCTGCAGGTGAACAAAGCAAGGATACGTTAAGCACAGAAGCAACGTCAACAGAATGCACGAACGCATGTCAAAAGGATGCAATGCAGATACGGTTCTCATTCATTTCCTACATATATTTCCAGCATTTCGAAAACTCCGTCGAATCCGGAACTTTCAAAGCACTTCGAAAACTCCGTCGAATCCAGAACTTTCAAAACCCTTCGAAAACTCCGTCGAATCCGGAACTTTACTCCGTCCCGAATTAAAGCTACTTTAATTTTGGAAAATGCATCTAGACATGGAATTTTGCAACCAAAATTTTTATGTCATCTACCCATAGTGTCAATTGAACTACATCCTAGTCAATTTCGACAAAGGTTCATAGCAAAGTCAAAAGCCCCAATCCGGGCACCAAAATCCCTAATTCATTCCTAGTCAAATTTCTAACATTTAAAGAATGCACATTCTTAAAATTAATGGAATTTGAGGGAAGCTTACTTGTCTCTCGATCCCTCCTTTGGAGTTGTGTTTATCCCTAGCCGGGTAGAACTCCGCCGGATTCAATGGATGAATGTTGGTTCAAATGGTCCAAACCAACCGCGTTCTTTCGTCATCGGTCCTTCCATGACGAGCCATTGGTTCCCAATCACCTTCCATAACAATTTTCCTTCACTAATCTGAGCAAACCTCACAATTTGGGGTGCAAAATTTCTCTCTTTTCTCTCCTCTCTCGTCGGAAGTAATGGAGGAAATGGTTTGGTTTGCGTCGGACTTGGAGCTGATTTGAATCTCGTCAAACTCAGTCCAAGTCCGACCGGACTCTTAGTGCACCAGAAAAGATTCCTTCCAACTCAGCCCCTCAACTTTTTGCAGTTCCAATTTTACCCCTTTTGGCCCCTAAAAGTGTAAAATTTCCCCCCAGTTAAACATTTCTAACACCCCATCCCTCGAGGATCAATTCCCAGTTAGTTTTCACTAACGCTCATCTCCAGACGTTAAATTCCCAGTTAGTTTTCACTAACGCTCGTCTCAAGACGTTAAATTCCCAGTTAGTTTTCACTAACGCTCATCTCCAGACATTAAATTCTCAGTTAGTTTTCACTAACGCTCGTCTCCAGACGTTAAATTCCAATTAGTTTTCACTAACGCTCGTCTCCAGACGTTAAATTCCCAGTTAGTTTTCACTAACGATCGTCTCCAGACGTTAAATTCTCAGTTAGTTTTCACTAACTCTCGTCTCCAGACGTTAAATTCCCAATTAGTTTTCACTAACTCTCGTCTCCAGACGTTAAATTTCCAGTTAGTTTTCACTAACACTCGTCTCCAGACGTTAAATTCCCAGTTAGTTTTCACTAACGCTCGTCTCCAGACGTTAAATTCCCAGTTAGTTTTCACTAACGCTCGTCTCCAGACGTTAAATTCTCAGTTAGTTTTCACTAACGCTCGTCTCCAAACGTTAAATTCCCAGTTAGTTTTCACTAACCCTCGTCTCCAGACGTTAAATTCCCAGTTAGTTTTCACTAACGCTCGTCTCCAGACGTTAAATTCCCAGTCGACGTTTGACATTCAAACGCTCAATCATGTCTCCGGACATTCCAGTTACAATTCCGTCTCCAGACGTTAAATTCAATCCTCAGTTGACGTTTGACATTCAAACACTCAATCATGTCCCCGGACATTCAAGTTACAATTCCGTCTCCAGACGTCAAATTCAATCCTCAGTTGATGTTTGACATTCAAACGCTCAGTCATGTCCCCGGACATTCAAGTTATAATTCCGTCTCCCGACGTCAAAAATTTTATTGGTTTTCACCAATGTTCACTCTCCCCGGCCGCCAGTCTTAAGCCCGATCGTCCCACTTCTGCGGCCATCAAGGTAAGCCCGCACAACAATCCCTCTTCAGCCAACCGTAAGCCCGAACATTCCTCCCCAGCAGGATCCTAAGACCATCCGTCTATGGAAGAAACGTCAATCAACCCCTTCAGTTCCTAACTGACCCCGTCAGAACCCTGGACACTTTTCCCCAGCGATGTGTCAGTCTCTCCCAAGACCACATCCCATTTTTAACCCCGTGGTTAGAACGTCAATCCTTCCGTGTTGTTAATAACGCCAGTTTAACACAACCGTTCCCACCATTGCCGCCCTATCCCCAGCAGGATAAACCTGGCAGTCAACGTAAGCCCAGCATCTAAGGCACGAATGCCTTCATCTCAGGATAAAAGTATCCTCGTAACCCCGGTTTGGGGCGCCATACGCCCTCGTATGTTTCAGAAACTCCGGTTTGAGGCACCACACGCCCTCGTATGTTTCAGCAACTCCGGTTTGAGGCGCCACACGCCCTCGTCAGTATCAGTAACCCCGGTTTGAGGCGCCACACGCCCTCGTCAATATCAGTAACTCCGGTTTGAGGCGCCACACGCCCTCGTCAGTATCAGTAACTCCGGTTTGAGGCGCCACACGCCCTCGTCAGTATCAGTAACTCCGGTTTGAGGTGCCACACGCCCTCGTCAGTATCAGTAACTCCGGTTTGAGGCGCCACACACCCTCGTCAGTATCAGTAACTCCGGTTTGAGGTGCCACACGCCCTCGTCAGTATCAGTACTCCGGTTTGAGGCACCACACGCCCTCGCAAGTATCAGCATCTCCGGTTTGAGGCGCCACACGCCCTCGTATGCTCCACCATTATGGTTTGAGGTGCCACACGCCCTCGAAGGTTTCAGAAATCCCAGGTTCAGACGCCTCACAATAGTCTCCATTCAGGTACAGGTACCTCGCAATGGTCTCATTCAGGTTTAGGCGCCTCCTAACAGTCTCGCTCAGGTCAAGGTCCCCACGCGCGGCTCCTTGCACCTACGAACTACGATTGGCTTGATTCCCGCTCGAGATACATAGGAATCCTTTCGCTAAGGGTCCAGCCAACTGACCGCCCAGGTCTTTCAAAGTAAGGCATCCCGATTTGGATCCTTATCTTTTTTCAATGACCCCACCTCCTTCGAAGGAGACGTCGCTGAGGGGCTAACTGTAAGTACCCAAATCCGGATCATCAAAATCCATTAGAAACTTAACCTGAATCCATTAACTGGCCCGCTCCAGGCTAACCAGAACCCGTTGCCATGTCAACGAGACGTCCCGGGACTGCCCCGAGCATCCCGTCGCCGAAGCGTACTTAGCACACGTCATCGCACGTGAAAGTACGGCTTTCCCTGAAAAACGCACTTTTCGGCACTTTCCGGGGGCATTTCGGACATTTTCCGAACTGTTATTTAAAAAACGGACAAAACCGGGACCCGGGAACGAACTCCCACATGGCTGGTGACTCATGGGACACGTGGCAAGCATGCCACCTCCCTCTAGTCACCTTTCAATCAAAAATCAAGGCCAAAAGACTAAAATACCCCTGGTATACAGTCTCAATCCGGCCGGACTCCCTTTGCAGACTTTCAGAAATTGCCAGCAAGTCCCTCAAAATTCCAAAATAGCATAAAACCCCCTGGATTTCAGTCTAAGTCCGTTCGAACTCCTACTGAAAATTCACCTATAAATAGAGATGCTGTCAAAGACATTTAGAACAACAAAATCACTCTCCAAAAACACCATATCCACGGCCCAAACTAGTTTCACCCCTTCCCGAGCTCCCGTCTTGCCTCGATTCACGTGACACTTCCGTATTTTGATCAAATACGCCCCTCACCACTCCGAAACATCGTTCCAAACCAATTTCCGTATCCCGTATACACCCCCGAGCCAAAGGAGTCGACCCTAGCCATAGGTATAACTCCCTCTCTCTAATCTCTTGTTTCGTCTCGGTTTAAGCGCCAGTCGCTACAACCGTTTCGAACAACGTCATTGAAATGTAGACGCCTCCGTCTAACGGGGTCTGATACGTTTTAGCCCCTCGATCCTCTTCTCTTCCCGTAAGAGAAGTAATCACGGGTTAAAACGGTGTTCCGACCCCATTTCGTTTACTTTTTATGTCATTTACAACTCCGGATCGATCGATCCGTCGATCGTCATTTACTTTTCTGTCATTTACAATTCCGGACCGTTTGAACCATCGAACGTCATTTACAATTCCGAGCCGTTTTGGCTCGTCGATCGTCATTTACAATTCCGAGCCGTTTTGGCTCGTTGATCGTCATTTACGATTCCGGATCGTTTGATTCCGTTGATACCGCATTTAAATACTGTCATTTACAAAGTCAGACCCGTTTGGATCGTGATAGTATTTACTTTTAAAAGTCCGAGTCGCAACCCGATTCGTTGATTGCATGTCATTTAGTACGCTTTTTCCCCTAAAAATCGTTAACAATGTAATGCCCGGTTCAAAACCGGAGTTCGTCCTTCGAACTCTCTTTCAAAAAGCTCAAAACCGACGTTTGCCATGCAAACTCTCATTTCCGTCTCAAAACCGACGTTTGGCATCCAAACGCTCATCTTCAAACTTAAAATCAAACTTTTGACATTCAAAAAACATTTAATACGTTTTTCCCATAAAAATCGTTAACAATGTAATGTCCAGTTCAAAACTGGAGTTCGTCCTTCGAACTCTCTTTCAAAAAGCTCAAAATCGACGTTTGCCACGCAAACGCTCATTTCAAACTCAAAACCGACGTTTGTCACGCAAACGCTCATTTCAAACAAAGTCACCTAATCAACGTTTGACATTCAAACCAAGATTAAGCTTGTCATTCATGCCCCCGTTTCAAAACACACACACACACACACAATTTCGAGAAAGGTAGAAAGACTCGTCATACGAGGCATTTCGCGTGATCTCGTAATACTCTTCTCGAAACGTAACATGACCTCCGAACCTAACAATCTCTGGTACCAAATAGCTTTTTACTCATTTTTGCTACCAATAAAAATGATCCCCTATTTTCAAAGCCTTTTCCTAAGTTTTTGCTACCAATAAAAACGACACCATTTTCACTAAAGCCGTTTCTCAACGTTTGGGCTCAAAATACAAAACCGCGTGGCGACTCCTCATTCCTTCCCAAGAAGCGAGGTCTCAGACACCAACCCTCCGCGAAAGACAACCGCGTTTCGCATCCACGCGAAATCCAGGGTAATTTCAACTACTCGCACTGCTGCCTCGGTACACCGCACGCTACGTGCACTTGCTGCCTCGGTACACTGCACACTACAACCCGTAACCCGGGATGACCGTTCAGTTGCAGCTCGGTTGGTCTGCCAGAAACCTTTTGAGCGCGCACGGGGTCATCCCAAACAGCCCATCCTAGCTCGTATAAGCTATGCACTCTTTGTGTCACACTTCTTCCAAGACCCCAAGTCAAGCTCGAAAGATTGAGACCGAAGGTCGTTCCCGACCCGAAGTCCTGAGCTTTTCAGCCTTGACTTTGACGCGGAGCTCTGCCGAAAAATATACCCGAAGGTTCAATGTGACACCGTGTCACCAAACCCTCAACGCATGCACCATGCCGGCCACAACTTGGCCAACGCCGAAAGCTAAGGCCCCTCGCGCAAGCGAGTCAGGAGAGGTCATGCCGAAATTTTGGCACGATCCCCGCCTTAACTTAAGGACGTTGACTTCGACCGTGGCCCGCGTGTCACATACGTTGGAAGTTTGCGTGATCAGCTAGCCTTAAGTTCACTTTTTCCTTTGTCGATGGAACTCGCTTGCCTTATAGGACCCTCGCTCGGGATTGTCCATCCCGGGAAGACGATTTACAAGTGAAAAACGAGGGGCTTATAAACGTAGTGATGAGATCCACTGATTAGAGCCTTAGGTTAGTTGCGAAAAAGAAGACACGATCTTTTCCAACCGATTAGGACTCTGAGAAAATGCATTTTAAGTAAACATTAATCGGTAACTGCACATTGCACTAGCCCGAAACCCTGAGCCAAATACCCTTTCCGAAGCCTAAACCCTGCCTTTCGTTCCCTGCAGCGAGCAGAAAGTGGTTCAGAATTCCGGGTCAGCGCCTCGCCAGAGTCACAGTTATGGCAGCGTCAGACAGTTCTTCGGTTCCCTCAGTTCCCTCAGCCAGATTATCCGACATGTCGAGCTCACCGAGAAATCGTGACGGGGATGGACCCCCGCCACCGGTAACAGATATGACACTGGAAGAAGCCATCCGGGCTTGTGAGGTTCACAAGAGGCAGAAAGAAGATCAGCAGAATTTCGTGGTACAGCTTCTGAATGAGCGAGGTATAGCAGATATCCCCCAGTCAGACGGTACTTTCGTCCTAATCGAGGACGACGACTCCCCAAAACCAGCTCCTCAAACCTTCAACCAGGTTCCTCCCCCTCCAACTTACGGGATGCCTTCAAACCAGGGAAACAGCCGACCTAGGCTTCATGTCGCCACCTCTCAGGGCAACCCTGTCATGTACGGCCAGGCCAGTACTACTCCCATCACTCAGTACAACCAGCGCACCGCTGGACCATCTCAAACAGATGCCAATATTCTCCTGGGTTCAACCCATTGCCTATACACGAATCCCAAAACACCGGGGACAAACCCCAATACAGTCCAGAAAAGGCCCCCATATATCCTCATATATCGAGCCTACCACCTCCAATCACTACCACTCACATGGTAGCACCCGGCGCCGAGCCTCAAAGTCCACCACTTGACCCAACCTTTGCCTGGATGGTCGAACAGATGAAAGACCTGAAAGCCAGTATGAGCAGCTCAAAGCAAGAAACGCTCAGATCCACAGATTCGGGGATGGTCACGTCTCTCCCTGCCATGTTCAGAATGCCGGAGATGGACCGATTCGATGGAACCGAATGTCCTCAAACGCATGTTGACACCTACGTTCTCGGCATGAGAGAGAAAGGAGCAACCCTTCAGCAAATGGCTGATCACTTCCAGCATATGCTCAAGAGTTCAGCGTTACGATGGTTCCTAAGGGTCAAGCCTGCCGATCGCCATACCTGGGATCAGATCAGTAACATCTTCCTAGAGCGGTACAGATCCAACCTAGAGTGGGAAACAAGTCGTGAGGACTTAATCACCATCGAGCAGAAAGCAGATGAAAGAATCGGAGAATTCTACAAGAGGTGGAGTTGAAAACTCTCCGAGATCATGGAGCCACTCTCCAAGGATGAACAGATGCGGATCTTCAAGTCCTGCTTAAGACCGTCCATCAGAACCCTCATCAGCCATCACTTCTTCCCAGATCTCCGAGCCATGGTCAATGCCGGCTCACAGTTCGAGAAGGATCTCAAGGAAAAACTGGCCACAGCATCTCCATACAGATACCGATCAGCAGTTGCATTCAATCCCGCACCGGCCCCCGACAAAGGGAAAGATACGTCTGTCAACTATATTCATCAGGGACAGCAGTCGGGCACCAAAAACCCAGTCCCGCAAAGCAACAACTCCACCCCGAAGCAGCCTGCCGTACACTTCAACAAGTTGGACATGCCGCTGAGTAAGATGCTAGAAGGGTTGATCAAGGAAGGCCTCCTCAAACCCGTTGCAAACTACAAACCCAAGAATCCCGTAGTCAACGCTGACAAAAGCAAGTACTGCGCCTTCCACCAGTATAATGGCCATACCATCGACAATTGCGTGGGGTTACGGTACGAGATTCAGAATCTGATAGAGGAAGGAAAATTGGAACGTCCCCGTGGACCTAATACAGTCGGAAACCCTTTTCCGAACAACAACAGTGTGAATTCCATTGAATGGGTGCCAAAGAAGATTGCCGCAGAGCCAGTTCCTCCGCCTCTTCCAGCCAGGTCCTCATCAAACGTCCACATCAGTTACGATGTTTGTGATTGCTCCGAATGCCTTGAGTGCGAGTTCCAAGACATGATCAGGGGTGATTCTCCCAGAAAGTAGAAGAAGAAGTCTTCTCAATAGAAACTGAGAGAAAGATATGAAGCTGGAGACACCAGTGTGGGTACACTCGGAGAGCCATCCGGGAAGTTCGATTACTACGTACTCTACTCCAGCAAGTCCTCCCTTCCTCCAGACCATACAGCTTTAGAGCAGACAGGGGTGGGAAAGCCGAAAAATCCTGCTAACGCCAAAGTTCAGGCCTCAGGACACCGGAATACCTCAAATCTTGACAACCTTACCGCCAACCAGAAGCATAATCCCCTACGGGATCAGCCAAGGTTCAATTTGCCCAACTTCAGGGCACAAGCCGGCAAAGGAAAGTCAAAGTCAACTTGGCACTTGCACTCAATCAACGTGCTAACCAAAGGAGGCACTTGCACTTGCACTCAATCAACATAATCCCGAGGCACCACCAAAAGCTTTACCTCGCAAGAGGAAGACAGGAAACGGATGGCTTGATGATTCTCCTTCTCTGGAAAGAGACCAGATCTATGATTCCCGACTGTATGGCAGTATGCTCACCTTCTGTGATGAAGACCTGCCGAGAGACACCTCAGGGCACAATGAAGCCTTGTACATCACTCTCCGAATCAACACCATATCTCTCCCCGGGGTATTGGTAGACAATGGATCAGCAGTCAACGTCCTCCCTCTCAGCATGATGCGAGCCCTACGCATCGACGAAGGCCACATGATCCCATCTGCTCGGACTATCAAGGCCTACGACAGCACGTCTCGTCCCATCCTGGGGACGGTGACTCTGGAGCTCTGGTTCAAAGCCCAAATGGTGCCAGTAAAATTCCACGTGATGGACATTCCATCCGAATTCACAGCTCTGTTGGGACGTCCTTGGCTACACCACATGAAAGCCATAGCTTCCACTCTCCATCAGTGCGTCAAGTTCATTAACCGGTAAGGAGATCTTGAAGTCATCAGATGAGACAGTTTCCTTATAGGGAACGAAGCCGAGACAACAGCCAAGCGTGCCCGCAGCCAGGCACCGGGGCTACCTCCTAAGCCGACCAAGGGACTATCGGGGAAAATCTCATCAGAATCCCTCAGAGTCCATAAATGCTAACTATGTCAACGTCCTCGAACAGGCAGACCCTGAAGCAGTCAGGTTCATCAAGTTCAACTGCCGTTTCCGAAACTTGGAAGCAGACTGGAAAGAAACCCTGAGCATCGCAATGATGTGAGCACGTAAACCCCCTGTCTCCGATCGGAGATTTGTCAGCATCCTTCAGTCCTACTCTCTGGCCCCGCCAGGCGAAGAAATCTTCGTGATGAAGGTCAACAAGCATCGTCACACTCGTGATGAATGTATGGCAGTCGTATGGGATGTCCTACATGAGGAATTGCCCGCCGAGCCCCTCTTCTCAAGCGAAGGACATGATGTTTTTCTAGCAGCTCCAGCATCGCAGCAGGACGCGAGACGTCCTTATGTCTGGGTTGAGCCGTCAGATGACAACGAATCAGGACTCTCCGGAGTCGAAGACGCGGCAGACCCGCGGGAAGATCCCTACATACATATGCTCAGTTTTGAGGACGGCACCAGTTCCGATGATGTCACCTACGACAAGGGCTCCAATACCATGGAAATTGTCAAGCTCAACATCTCGTACAGGTTCTTATCCGATGAATGGAAACAACTGGTTGACACGACAAAGAACACCTCTGATCAAGTAACTGACGACGACTTCGTCAACATTATCTTTTCCAGATATCCCGATGATACCAAGGATCCGGTCCTTATTATCAGATTCTGCAACGCTAAAGTTACCCTCGACGACTGCCTGCTCATGGTAAACGAAGCCCTGGCCAATCGAGCTCAAAGCTCATTATCACTTCCGACTACCAGCCCCAGTGGCAACCGGCCCGTGCCGTCAGCCAAGCTTACAGCCAAGAGCGCCGCCAAGGCCAAGGGCATCAACAAAGGAGACAAAGCTCCTCACCCTGCTACAAATCAGATCAACCTCGGGAATGCTTCCAGTAGCTACCCTGACAACATCTGTAAGAGTCTTCCCCGCAAGACAGATCAGGCTTCCGAAGAAAGGAATGATCACCTCAGCATTAACATGCTCAAGTTCGATCCTGCTCCCAGTCGTCACGGCCACAAATTCAGGCATCCCGCCAGCAAACTACTAGCTTTGATAGACTTGGCGATCCAGCGAGATCACGAGACTATCAACATCGCAGAATTCAACACCCCCGTGGGTTCAATCAAACAGATATGGGCAAACTTCTTGGTGACCGAGATCAAGGAGGGTCACATGGAATGTCCCAGCCCAACTTCCTTCGTCAACATAATCCAAGTGTTTCTGCCATTCGGGGACTTGGACGTGATTACAGTTCCGGACACTAGTCAGACGGCGCGCACCTACGAAGACTGTTTAGCTCTCGCAAGGAAAGCCCTTATGGAACTAGCCGCTCAAGAGAACCGTCTCTGGGACGAGAACCAAGCTCAGAAGACTCACAGGGACCAAGCCCTTAGAGTATCACAAGAAGCTTCAGACAGAAAGCTAGAGGCCACTCTAGACCAGTTCGACCTCAAAGGTTTTGCTCACGGCAACTTCCTGGACTACCGTCTTTTCTCATCAAACCCACTCTGGCAAGGGAGGGCAATCAACGGTCCCGACGATCTAGGATACGGAATGGCACAGCACAAGGAATACCTAGCCAAACAGCATGAAGAGTACCAGTGCTTATCTCCCTGAGAGAAGCAAGTCCTCTGTGAAAGCGACGACGAAGACGACGAAACCATTCTCCTCCAAGCCGGTCATGAGGTCAACAAAATCGGAATCCCAAGGGTCCTGGGAGGATGGGGACGGATCATTTTCGCTTTCAAACTAAAAGGCCAACTGAAGGAGGAAGGTCTATTCAAAAATAAAAAAAATGGAAATACATCTCCAACAACTACTCAGGGAGATTCCACAGACTACGGCCTTCGTTTACAAAAATGATCAATTGGGACAGCAGCCAATTACATGGGCAGATGTTCGGGAAGCCGTGTACTCACCTTTCGACATACCCGCCACTCAGATAAAGCAGAAGAAGCTCTCCCCAATGGAAGTTTATCTAGACTGCCGCTTACAGTTCAAGGAAGCACTGGCTATCCTTACGTGGGAAGAAACACAGGCGCTAACTCTCGACGTAGGCTCTACTGCAAGAGAGTTGATATGGGCTAAAAGTGGAGGAAAATTAGCAAACCATGAATATTGCCTAACCCAACTCCAGAATGCCCTGAGTATGCTCAGCAAGAAGGAAAGAAGTATGGTATACCGTGAAGAGATCAAGGAGACTGTTCGCTTGAACCAAGAACTCTCTAACCTCCCCCGGAGGGTCAGCAATGCACAGTTCAGTTCTGGCAACCATTGCTGCGCACTGACATTCGAACAGCTGCGGCAAACCATAGACTCCCTCCCCGCGGTGGCACCCAAGCCAGTATCCTGGGACAAAATCCGGAAAGCTACCGAAGCCCCCAGAAATGCGTCTACAGTCAACGAATTAAGAGAAGACATATGGCTCTATGCTTCGAGGAATCCTCCTCTGACTATGGCTCAGCTCAGAGCGACCTGTTCAGAAGGAACCAAACCTGATGTCAGCGTCCTGACCCGATTGGGTCAAATCCATGCATTACCACTCAAGGCCCCTAAAAAGCCAGTGGAGCCAGAACCGCAACCCGGCCTGCCCGAAGACACAAGTTCTGTGAAAGAGGATCCGATCCTCACTCAATTCAAACAGACCCAGGCGAACATTTCCCTTTGGTCCCTGCTCACATCTTCATATCCTCACAAGCTCAAGCTAGAGGTAAGTTTGGCCCGCACCATGGTCCACGTGGATGCAACCCCAGACGAAGTGATTTAGATGATCGGCAACATCCACTATGGCAACATCATCACCTTCACAGATTTGGACCTACCAAAATTTGGGGCTGATCACAATGAGCTGCTCTACATCACAGTCCAGCTGGACGAGCATCGCCTTCCTCGTGTGTTGGTAGACGGAGGTTCCGGAATGAATGTCTTGCCCGCCAAGATGATGGACCTGCTTGACATCAAGCCCACAGATCTGAAGCCTTCAGTCCACACTGTCAAGGCCTATGACTCCACTTCCCGCAGAGTTCTCTGGGTTGCTACTTTAAACATCTGGTTCGGCAAGCAGATGATCCCCACTGAATTCCAAGTGTTGGACATTCCTATCACTTTCACAGCCATCCTGGGGCGACCCTAGCTGCATCAAATAAATGGTGTGGTATCCACCCTTCACCAGTGTATCAATTTCATGCAAGGTAACGAGCTAACAACAGTCTACGGCGACAGCGTCACCACCGAGGGGACCAGCACCAACGGCATTCCAGTGTTAGAAATCAAGCATGACGACGACATGGCATTAACTGGATTCACCTTGGAGACCTCCAGGATCCAAATATGCAACGTGGACCTTCCATTGTTTCGGGACAAAATCCCCCCCGCCATGAAGATGATGAAACTCATGAACTTCGTCCCAGGACTGGGGCTCGGCAAAAGGTTACAAGGCCAACACCAAGTCATCGAAGTCAAGGACCACACCACGGTCCAGGGGCTCGGTTATGTGCCAACACCAGCTGATATCAAAGAAAACAAAGGGCTTGCCTGCACCAAGGCAGCAGCCCGCAAAAGGGGAACCTCCAACGGCACACCCAACCTCCAACCTTACAGTTTTGACCTTGCTCACTACTTCATCAAGGGAACCGACAGCAAAATTGAGGGGACCGACAAGGGAACCGACAACAGAACTGAGGGAACCGACAGCGGAATCGATAGCAGAATTGAGGGGACCGACAGCGGAACCGACAGCAGAATTGAGGGGACCGACAGTGGAACTGATGAAGATGAGAAAGAAGCAGGGAAAGTCAGTACAGAAAGGATGGAAAAACTAGCATGGGACCTCAAGCGTTTCAGAGGATTCAAGGCTAATTCGATAAGGGGAGCGTTCCTCGATATCACAGCTCTGCCTGGACCAATTTCCACCATAGTTCAACATGAGTACACATTCAAAGGAATCCCAGACATGGAAGAGCAGCTCGAGACACTTTTCACGGGAAACAAACTGTTCGAGTCAGCCGCCGGGGCCACATTCGAGACAGTAACTCCAAAGTAGAAGGAACCAGAATTCATAGAAGACGCTCTCAATGGACCCGCTCTACAGAGTCTTTTTGAAGAAGTCATAGAAATGCCAAACCTGATTGACCTGGGCTCCAAAAACAGCATGATCGCCATGATCGGGACAGCAGAAGCGAAGCCTCTCGACCCCCGAACCCTCATCAAGCATCCAGCAATGCCACTAAAAAACTGGGTAGCTTTCACCGGACCAAGGGCAAGCCAGACAGAAATGGAAGACAAGTTGGGCCTGGACCCACATCTCCCTAAACCCGGTCTCAAACCCTCTGAGTCAGTCCTTGTTAAAGTCCAGTCCTCTAAGTCATCCAACGGCCTTACGCCGGAAGACTATGATAATGTAGCCAACAATGTATTTCCGTTCGCATTTAATGAAATGTCTGACCTTTCGGATTATCCCCTCATCGCCACTTTAACAACTGATAAGTTAACAAACAACTTAAAAGACGTTAATAACGACTCACTTGATAAAGAAGAAGACACATTAAACGAACAATACATTAAAGAAGTTCTCAAGCGTGTAGTAGACCAAGAGGACAATCGGGCCCAAGCTGCCGAAGAGGTTATGACTAAAGTGAACCTAGGGTCAATGCAAGAGCCTAAAGAGACACAAGTGGACAGTTTCTTCGCCGGTGCAGAAAAAAGAAGCCCTGATAAATCTCCTCAAAGAGTATGTTGACGTGTTCGCCTGGTCATATCAGGACATGCCAGGACTCGATCCCTCAATCGTGGAGCACAAAATTCCCCTGGATCTAGAATCCAAGCCTATCAAACAGAAATTGTGCAAGATCAAGCTAGAGTGGTCCTTGCAAGTGAAAGAAGAAATTGAGAAAACGCTCCGCGTTGGCTTCATCAGAGTAATTGAGTACCCGACCTGGCTCTCCAACATCGTGACGGTCACCAAGGCCAATGGAAAGGTCAGATGCTGTGTGGATTTCCGAGATCTCAATAAGGCCAGCCCTAAAGATGATTTCCCACTGCCCAACATCGACATGCTAGTCGACACCACGACAAATTTTAAAGTAAAGTCCTTCGTAGACGAGTTTGCCGGGTACAATCAGATCAAAATGTCCGAGGAAGATCAAGCCAAGACTGCTTTCACCACTTCGTGGGGGACATACTGCTACACGGTCATGCCGTTCGGTTTGAAGAACGCTGGGGCTACTTACCTCCGGGCTACAATAGCCCTCTTCCATGACATGATTCACAAGGAAATCGAAGTGTATGTCGACGATATGATCATCCACTCCAGAGGATCAGACATGCAGCACATGACAGATCTGAGAAAGTTCTTCAACAGACTCAGAAGGCACTCCATGAGATTGAACCCTGCAAAGTGCACCTTCGGTGTTAAGCGAGGCAAAGTACTGGGGTACATGGTTACAGAAAGAGGTATCGAAGCTGATCCCAAGAAAATCAAGGCCATCATCGACATGAAGCTGCCTCAGACACTGATAGAAGTGAAAAGTTTTATGGGAAGACTTCAGTACATCAGTCGCTTCATCAACCAGTTGACATCTCTATGCGAGCCAATGTTCAAGCTGATGAAGAAGAATGCCAACATCAAATGGGACTCCGAGTGCCAGACAGCTTTTGAGAAAATCAAGACATACTTGGTGAATCCCCAAATTCTGTGCCCGCCACATGAAGATAAGACACTCCTCCTGTACCTGACAGTAACCGACACGTCAATTGGAGCAATGTTAGCACAAGAACAGAAAGATTCCAAAGTTGAGCATGCAATACTTCGTAAGCCGAAAGCTTCAAGGAAGTGAACTCAGCTACTCAGCATTAGAGAAAACTTGTACCGCCTTGGTATGGGTAGTCGGGAAAATGAAACACTACATGCAGTCACATTCAGTGCTCCTGGTCTCCAAGATGGACCCCATCCGGTATCTCTTCGACAAGCCATCCTTGTCAATGAGACTAGCCAAGTGGTCATTCTTCCTGGCTAAGTTCGACATCAAGTACATGGTCAGAAAATCAACAAAGGGCAGAGTAATGGTAGATCAGCTGGCAGACTTCCCAAGCAGTGAACTCAAGGGTCGTGATCCGCAGTTTTCGGATGACGGGATCTTTTCACTCGACAGCGCAAACCGCTGGCAACTCTTCTTTGATGGGGCATCCAACAAAAAGGGAAATGGTATTGGAATGCTCCTAGTCGATCCCAAGGACGAGCACACTCCCATAGCCATCAAACTGAATTTTGAAACAACCAACAATGCAGCAGAGTATGAAGCTTGCGCAGCCGATCTAGAAGCCGCTCTTGAGCGCAATATCTGAGAACTGGAAGTATATGGAGACTCAGCATTGATCATCAATCAAGTGTCCAACAAATGGAAGACGATAGATTTTGGCCTCCAGAAGTACCACACGTACATGGAGGAGCTCATTGCTCAGTTCAAAGACATCTCTTTCCATTATTTGCCAAGAGATAGTAACCACTTCGCATACGCCCTGGCTACCCTAGCATCTCTTGTCGAAATTCCCGAAGGGAAATTAGTAAAACCCCTCAGAATAGGCAGACGGGAAACACCCTCTTATTGTTGTGAGATCGAAGTTAAAAATGAACCGATCGACGAACCCTGGTACAATCAAATCTACCAGTACCTCCAAAATGGAGAAGCTTCCTTCACAAATGAATATGGAAAATACAAAGAAGGGATCAAAACCAAAAACATGATGGCACTAAAATGCCTGGCATCCTATTTTGTCATTCTGGGGGTATGTTGTACAAGAAGCGCCAACAAGGACCACTCCTTCGGTGTGTAAATAAAGGAAAAGCCAGCGAGCTAATGAACGAAGTTCACAACGGAACCTGTGGTCCGCACATGAATGCCAGAGCATTAACACAGATCCTCCTCCGTATGGGATACTATTGGATATCAATGGAAACAGACTGCATCCAGTTCGTCAGAAGCTGCGACAAATGTCAACGGTAAAATCTCTCCTCACGAAATCTATTGCATGACTACGCCATGGCCTTTCGCCACATGGGGAATTGTAGACACCCCATTCTGAACTCATAATTACATGATTACACTACTCTTCATCTCTCTTTCATGTTTTGATGAAAGCATATCCGTTTTGTCTTGTTTCGTTAAGTTTCTAACTAACCTCGTTAGTTTTGGACCTAACTGACTAACGGAATAACTGGAGAGGGCAAAATGGTCAAAAGACTAGTTGTCTCGCATGAGACATACGTGTCTCGCGCGAGAAAACCCCTCGGCAGGACATGCAGAATCACTTCCCTTCTCCGTTTCATACTCTTTTCTTGATAAACCTTATCAATTCGGGTATCCAATCACAACTGAGTTCTGGAACCTTCCTAGGGGATTTTACCTCTCCACCTTCACCTCTCCAACCTCCTATAAATACTGGATGACTTTCAGTGTTTCAGGGGTCGACAATTCTGATCCTTGATCAAGAAAACACACAACACACACATTTTGTTGGTTTCTTTCCACTAAAGACTCTTTCAAATCACTCACAAACAACTCCTAAATTCGTCCTTCAACCACGTTGATTGACGAACATCGAAGCCCGAATCAAAAGACCAAGGCGAAGCTCTGTCCGCATCAAGATCCAAGTCAAAGATCGAGGCGAAGCTCTGTCCATATCAAGTTTCAACTCTAAACTTGAGTCGAAACTCTGTCCGAATCCCTTCTCAAACAAAAGGTAATCATCCTTTGACTTCCGTTTCCCTTCTCAACCCCTCTATTGATTTTAGAATAGTGTAATCCCATCAAAAGGATTAGCCTAGAGTCCCTTCAGTCAATGGAGGCGATCTCAAAGCATAAAATCCGACATTCCTAATCAAGAAATTGATTAGGGTTTACTTTTTTTCTTTAATTATATATATTGTAAAGATTGAAAACCTCTCTTTTCTTTAGCAAGACCGATCTTCGGATTGGGTGGAATGGATGCTCCTTGATCTACCCATTCCATAACCTAAGCCCCGAACCCAAATCTCTTTCAAAATGGTTTTTCTATGTTCTCCAAACGAATAATATAGGTGGCGACTCAAAAAGATAAAATTCTTCTCACAACGCTACAGTGGCGACTCCGCTGGGGACTTAAAATTAAGAGGCTTAAACTTGCGTCAAAATTAAAAGAGAGGTTTTCAAAAAAAAAAATCGATTTTTTGTTCCCAGATCAGGCATATCTCGCACGAGATATCATATCTCGCGCGAGATATCGCCTCGGCAATCTGGTTGCTTTCTGGTTTCTCCTGTTCATCCCGTGGTCCAAGACGAGGGTCGAACACGCAAGGGGGATCCCAGAATTCATTATCTGCAGAGTTCCCGCATCTTAAGGCCTCCCTTAAGATATAGAACTCGAATCTTTATTTCATTTAAATAATCGATTGTTATTTATAAACTGCGTGCATTTGGGTTTTATTTAATTAAAGTCCGGTCCATTGGGGATTCGAGAGTTGTAATTTAATTTATTCTTTCTCTCTCTCTCCCTTTATGTGGAACTACGACGGCCTGAGTCTTCCTAGATTGGGAGAAACGTAGGCAACCACTTAGTGCGGCCTCTATCTGTTTTTCTTTTTATTTTCAAAAAAAAAAACCACAAAAAAATCTCTATTTTTCTCTATCACCTAGATTAACTCTCACACACGCGCACTCATATTATAATTGTCATTGCACTACATACCCTCTATAAACCCGGGACCCACAGTAAGGACGGATGACGGTCACCACCTAGTCGCCGGTCTCTCCGAAGTTGGATCATCCCACTCCGCGTATTCAATCCACCTAGATTGTCATATCGCGGGGAGCCTAGCCTTCCAGCCCTGCATCGCCACATATTCATGTAGATTGTCTTTCTAGGAACACTCCGTGACCGGTCGGTTTTGACTCGGTAATCTTTCTTGTCTTTGACCAAAATAAAGCTAATGTAAAATTGACTATCGAGAAAGGATTCGGAAAAGTCCCTTCGAAAAAAAGAAAAAGTCCCTTCGGAATGACCCTTTCGGAAGTCCCTTTAAAGAAAAAAAAATCCTTCCGATCAGTTTTACATGGCTTTATTTTACAAAGAATGGTCAATTATCGAGTCCCTAGGTTTGATTCGAATTACGTATACCTGTAAGATGTACCTAGGATGCTAGATAGAAAACGGATCTTTGTCCGTCCGACCATGAATCTAGGAAATAAAATGAGGAAAAATCCATCTTTCCGAATGGTTATCTCGTGCAAGATGACCTCGTCTCGCGCGAGATTTTATTTGCAGAATCTGTGTTTGTAATTGATGATCGATGTGCGCTCCCTCCTTGAGTCAAAACTCCGTCTCTAATAAAGATCGCTCGTGAGGTAATTTTAACCATCATCCTTTTCTCCATCTAGGATCGTTTGGGGCTAATATTCTAAGAGGCGTCTTGTCGGGATATCTCTAGTTCATCTCTAAGGTCGTCAAGCTCCCTTACCTCTCCAACGGTAGCATTTCAATTTCCTTCCGACACGATGAATTCTGAAGCACTCAAGAAGGAAATTGAGGATCAAAGGATTCGATATGAAGAAATGCTACAAGCCCAAGCCGATGAAATGGAGGCCCGATTAGAACTTGAAAGAAGAATCCAAGCCGGGGAAATGAAAGCCATGGTTGACGAACTCCAAGCCATGAAACTACAATTGGCCGAATTAAGCTCCAAGAAGAAAGAAAGTAGGACCTCTTCCGATGATGAAGTATCATACACTAAGAAGGCTAAAAACCACCGCAAGCACAAGAAAAAGGTGTATGAGTCTAGCTCATCATCTTCCTCCTCCGACAATGAGAGTTATGCTTCCAAGAAAGAAAGAAAGAGGGAAAGCAAGAACGAACCCCTTACCATGGCAATGCTAGAAAAGAAACTTGCATCCCTCGATGTGAGTAAGGGAGCCTCGCTCTCTATTGACTATGACTCCCTTCGCCAATCCATGTCAAAGCTTCCTAGAAAGTACAAGACACCCGACATTGCAAAATTCAATGGCACTAAAATCCATCTGGAAACCTACTCTTGGGCCATGCTACCTATGGGTGTCGATGACAACTTGCTAGTTCAATGCTTCCCTCAAACCCTTGATGGTGTCGCTAGAGATTGGTACATGACCCTTCCACTCTCCACAAGGCTTGATTGGCCACTCGCCAGTCGTGCCTTCCAAGAACAATTTGAGGACAACACTACCTACCGCACTACTAAGAGAGACCTCGAGCAAACTAAGCAACTCCAAAATGAATCATTTGCAGACTTCATCAAAAGATGGAGGATCAAACTGACTGAAATCGTTGATAGGCCAAGCCTAGACGAACAAATTCATATCCTACTTCAATGTCTCCGCGAAGAGTACCAAGAGAAGCTTGCCGGCAATTACTTCCCTATTTTCATCGAACTCCATAAATCGGGCCTTAGAATTGATGAATTGATCCGTCTTAGAAAGAATTCAGAAAAGGAGAATTGTCCAACAAAGGGGAGCACCGGTCGTACCTATCATGATTTTGGTAGAACTACTCTTAAGGAAATGTTCGACGATCTAGTAGGCCAAGGAAAATTGAAGCCAATGGAAGACTATCATCCTAAGAAAATGAGGGAAGATTGGGACCACGACAAATTTTGCGAGTACCATCAGTTTAGTGGTCATGACACCAACAATTGCTATAATTTGAGGGATGCCATCCAAGACTTGTATGAAGCCGGCAAGATCAACTGAAGCATCACCACCTTGGGGCTCCGATCGTCCTCTCCCTTTTTCCTTTGAAAAAAAAAAGAAAAAAAATATAGATTAGGTCAACTTCCTAGTATGTTCTCGAAGAGTCGTTCTGTCATTCTAGTCCATCTCTATCCTCTCTAGTTTGTGTCAAGTGAACTATCGAGTCTGTTTCAAATTTTCTTATCAATAAAAGTTATCTCTTTATCCTAAACACTGTCCCAAGAGTTGTTTTTCTTTATGAGTATCATTTGATCCATGCTGAATAGTGGACACTCATTCCTTAAATCATCACGAAAAATAGAAACTTCTAAACAAGTTTGAAATGAAAACTATCAGTAGAAGGCTTAAGGCTAAACATTACTCATGTTGAAAGTCGAAGGTCAACAAACGAAGGAAGCCAAAGGCGCTGCCATCAACATTCATCCCAAGAAGAGTGGGGCTACTCAATTCAAGGCTTTGAGAGTACAAAAATAAATAAAAAGCTCGCTAGGTCGAAACTCCTCAAGCCGTCCTAGGCAAAAATAGAGCGTCAAAAAAAAAAGGGAGAAAAACTCTCAAGCCTTCATCGCCCCACAACAAGGATGGAATTTCAACAAAGGCAAGAAGGACTCTCCCACAGAGAAAAAGAGTCAAGTGATACCAACGAAGAAAAGAGGATTCCTCAACATCCTCTTACAATGAAGCCTGAATGGCAGCGCAAATGAAGAAGACTTTCAACATCAATCCATAAAGAAAAATATTTAGCCTTAAGTCGTACTAATGATTGGCTTTCTCTTTCAAACTCGTTAAGAAATTTCTAGATGATGCAAGGTCCATTAAAAGTAGAACAACTTTTCTAGACCTTTGAGCCATGTAGCGTTCTTTGTTGAGTCTAGGGGCTTCCTCTTAGCCATTCTCATACACACTCTTGAAATCCAAGCATCAAAACTGGGGCTTCCTAACCTTTTCCTCCCCCAGTCAATCTCTACTCAAACTCTCAAGAGTAATCAAATCTGCATTAGGAGCTTTCCCCTTTTTGCTTCTCACTCTCATCATTAGAGAATGCACTTCTCCAAAGAGTCAATGCTTGGATCACCTTCCAAAAAATAGAGTCCGTCTCTCCTCAACTAAACTTGAGATCTCATCTTTCTCCTTAATGAGATTCTTCCAACTGAGTTACCTTCGAGTAAACATACTTTTAAAAAAAAATGGCTCGCTAGGTTGAAAACTCGTAAAGAGCGGCCTAGGCAAAAGTTAGAGCACACAAAAACAAAAGACGCAAAAGAGATGCCCGCTAGATTGAAAACCCGAAAGGGCGGTCTAGGCAAAAACCAGGGTGCGTCACAAAAAAAAATCAAAGGGAAAAAGGAGGGGATCCTTCTTCAATTCACGCAGCCTCACAAGCCTGTTCGCGAAGTCATCTACAACATACAAGAAGTCTTGGAGCTTGGTGTCAAGAGAAGCCTTTGGAAAATACGTGCTTTGGATTAGACAGCATAAGTTCTACATAGAAAAAGCCATTGGAGTGGTTTAGACCTTGTTCAGTCAATGATCATCACATGAGAAACATGGGACTTGACGATGAAAAGTCCAGCGACAACGAAAAATCCTTGAAGTATCCTGAACCTTAGTGTTGGACTTCGGTTACTCAACGGAATCCTATTAGACGATTGTCTCATTCGATCTTTAGATGGACCTCACGAGTTGGTCTTCTAAACCAAAATCTAAATCACACAAACTATTTTCAATAGAACTCATTCTCCCCGCTGATTATTGGAGTCGAGTGCACATTGATCGTCTTGAACAAACAAATGCTTAAGTGAATATATGTTGTTATGCAAATGCTTTCACTAACCCTCTTGCAGGAATTAAAAGCACGTCAAGTGCCTACTTTCAGATCAAACATGTTGAGTGTTTGGATTTCGCTTTCCATATATCAATGCATCCAATCATGTGCGTCAAGCACCTCTTAAAGCGTCAAGCATCCGTCGCGTCAAGCATCCATCACGTCAAGTACCAAGCGTCAAGCATCCATCGCGTCAAGTATCCACCACGTCAAGTGCCATGCGTCAAGCATATTCTAACAAAAAGCCCGATTCAGCGCCCTTACAGGTGGATCATCATCAATTAGATGTGTCAAGCATCTAGGGTTAGTATGTCAAATACTCACCTCAACAAAAAAGCCCAGTCTTGAATCGCCAGGATCGTCACCAATTAGGTGTGTCAAGCATCTAAGGTTAGTATGTCGAGTACTCACCAACAAAAGCTCGGTCCCAAATCGCCAGGATCGTCACCAATTAGGTGTGTCAAGCATCTAAGGTTAGTATGTCGAGTACTCACCAGCAAAAGCTCGGTCCCGAATCGCCAGGATCGTCACCAATTAGGTGTGTCAAGCATCTACAGGTAGTATGTCGAGTACTCGCCAACAAAAAGCTCAGTCCCGAATCGCCAGGATCGTCACCCCAACAAAAAGCCCGGTCTTGAATCGCCAGGATCGTCACGTATTAGGTGTGTCAAGCATCTAGGGTTAGTATGTCAAATACTCACCTCAACAAAAGCTCGGTCTTGAATCGCCAGGATCGTCACCTCAACAAAAGCTCGGTCTTGAATTGCCAGGATCGTCACCTCAACAAAAGCTCGGTCCCGAATCGCCAGGATCGTCACCTCACTCCAGTCTCAAAAGACAAACCAACAGGACGCAAAGGACCGGACAGGTAAACCTTTGTTTTCTAACATATTTCCCCACAGGTTCAGAGCCCAAACAGGCGAATCTTCAGACGGACAGGTACATTCAGAATTGGGTCATGATTTGATTCCTCAGTATGGATTTGCCTTTTCAAAAATAAAATCTCCTCGATTTTTCAAAAAAAAATGATTTTCAAAATACCTAAATCAACCTTTTCGTGTTTTGGAGTCGAACTACGTTTTGGTTTGATTCTCCGATAGAGATACGTAGGCAGCCGTGCGGCACGACCATCCCAGTGTTCAGAATGATGTCTTTTCTATCGACGACACTTCTTCTTTCATAAGACCTGTCGCCGAGGAGCTCTGTAGACACCCCATTCTGAACTCATAATTACATGATTACACTACTCTTCATCTCTCTTTTATGTTTTGATGAAAGCATATCAGTTTCGTCTTGTTTCGTTAAGTTTCTAACTAACCTCGTTAGTTTTGGACCTAACTGACTAACGGAATAACTGAAGAGGACAAAATTGTCAAAAGACTAGTTGTCTCGCACGAGACATACGTGTCTCGCGCGAGACAACCCCTCGGCAGGACGTGCAGAATCACTTCCCTTCTCCGTTTCAAACTCTTTTCTTGATAAACCTTATCAATTCGGGTATCCAATCACAACTGAGTTCTGGAACCTTCCTAGGGGATTTTACCTCTCCACCTTCACCTCTCCAACCTCCTATAAATACTGGATGACTTTTAGTGTTTCAGGGGTCAATAATTCTGATCCTTGATCAATAAAACACACAACACACACATTTTGTTGGTTTCTTTCCACGAAAGACTCCTTCAAATTACTCACAAACAACTCCTAAATTCGTCCTTCAACCACGTTGATTGACGAACATCGAAGCCCGAATCAAAAGACCAAGGCGAAGCTCCGTCCGCATCAAGATCCAAGTCAAGGATCGAGGCGAAGCTCTGTCCGTATCAAGTTTCAACTCTAAACTTGAGTCGAAACTCTGTCCGAATCCCTTCTCAAACAAAAGGTAATCATCCTTTGACTTCCGTTTCCCTTCTCAACCCCTCTATTGATTTTAGAATAGTGTAATCCCATCAAAAGGATTAGCCTAGAGTCCCTTCAGTCAATGGAGGCGATCTCAAAGCATACAATCCGACATTCCTAATCAAGAAATTGATTAGGGTTTACTTGTTTTCTTTAATTATATATATTGTAAAGATTGAAAACCTCTTTTTTCTTTAGCAAGACCGATCTCCGGATTGGGTGGAATGGATGCTCCTTGACCTACCCATTCCATAACCTAAGCCCCGAACCTAAATCTCTTTCAAAATGGTTTTTCTATGTTCTCCAAACGAATAATATAGGTGGCGACTCAAAAAGATAAAATTCTTCTCACAACGCTACAGGAATCGACGTCATCGGCAAAATCTCTCCGCCAGGGAGCAATGGTCACGAGTTCATACTAGTCGCAGTCGACTACTTCACCAAATGGGTAGAAGCCAGATCATACAAGATACTGAATTCTAAGAAAGTGGCCGAGTTCATCAAAGAGAACATCATGTGCAGATAAGGGGTGCCCTACGAGATCATATTCGACAATGGGACCCGCTTTGAAGGAGATTGTGACCAACTGTTGACCGAGTTCAGAGTTATACGCCACAAGTCTTCTCCCTACAGACCACAAACTAATGGTGCAGTAGAGGCAGCAAACAAGACTCTCACGATGATAATCAGAAAGATGACCGTCAGAGGTCGGGATTGGCCCGAGAAGCTACATCTAGCGCTCTAGGGATACAGAACATCAGTCAGAACCGCCACAGGGGAGACTCCTTTCGCACTTACATACGGAATGGAAGCAATGTTACCAGTGGAATTGGAAATTCCATCCCTCCGAGTCCTCTTGTAAAACGGTATCAATGAAGTCGAATGGCTTCAGAGCCGTCACGACGAACTTGCTCTACTCGACATGCGCAGATTGAAAGCCACGGAACACACTCGTGCCTACCAAAGCAGAATGGCTCGAGCATTTGATAAGAAAGTCAAGATCCGAGACATCAGAGAGGGCGACTTGGTTCTAAAGAAAAAGCCTCCTATGCAGACCAATCCCCTCGGAAAGTGGGAGCCTACCTGGATAGGCCCGTTCGTGGTACAAAGAATCTTCTCCGGAGGAGCCATGAAGTTAGCAGATTTGGACGGGAACCCTTTCATTAACCCCATGAACGGAAGCAAGCTCCGCAGATACTTCATTTGAGGAAGAGCACGAGTCAACTCTCCTTCCCCATACACCACCCCTTAGTAAAATTAAAGTTCTAAAAGAGTGATACCCAACTGGATACGTTCCCAATAATGATCCAGGTAAAAAATAGGGTCGCACTTCTTTTGTCTTTTTTTCTCAAAATATCACCTAAAGTGTCGAACTACGGTGACCTGAGCCCCTTAGTCCAATTGTAAAAGGGGAACGTAGGCAGCCATCATTGGTTCGGTCTCAAAAAACAAAAAAAAACAAATAAGCATCAATCGCTTGTGTTTCGAAAAACTCTTTAAATTTAACCTACAAATTCATTACGGTTAAAACAGTCTTTGATGAGTTCAAGCACGGTCAACTCTTAGACTCGCTACACGCTAGAAAACTACAATAAAACATTAATCAATTAATGTGTCTGCAATTACAGTCGGTGGATACTCTGGACAGCAAGGTCGACCTAGTCCTCTGTACTCGGTCCTTCATCCTTCTTCCCCTTCCCTTTTCCGCAGCGAGTATTCTTCACCTTCACATGGAATATTCCCGTAGTCCTTCTACCTGGCTCAGGGACCCTTCCCGATGCCTCAGTCAAGCCTGCAACTACCAATGCAGCCCTAGCTCTATCTTGAGCTGCCTCCCTCCGAGTCATCATGACCGTGCTTTGATCGGCCGTCCGACTAGCATTGTTCTCATAATCAGCCATGTTGTCCCCAGTATGATTCTGAGGGTTAGCCATCGCTTTGGCTCTCCTCAAAGTTGAGCCGTCAGGGTAATCGAGACCCAACAACTCCCTTCGTCTCCACAAAATGGCCATCTGTGTCTCCCCCATACACTCTTCGTACCAGTTCAAATACTGCGTAGACAGAACAATGCCCCCTCTCCGGTGAAGCAGAACCCTGGCAGGAAAGGACGTGTATTGCCACAACCGCATGAGAAGCAATAGCGTCGAAGGATCTTCCATCGGAAGAGATCCCACCTCGAAGGTAGCAGTATGACCCGAACCCGTCAATCGCACCTGCTCCAGCCTGTACTGTCGCAGCACCAGGGATGGAATGTAGAAAGCAGTCTGGGACAACCCCGGTACTCTGACAACTATAAGACCCTCCTGAGCGGTCCGACAAGTTTGTAGCTTCCAGTGAGGAACCCACCATCGCAAGTGATGTGTGCGGAGTCTGGCCATCCAGAGCTCCAGTTCAGCCTGATCGCCCCTATCACCAGAGGACATCGAGAAAAGGACCAAGGGTCACAAGACACTGGCACCTCGGGCACCATCTGCAATCGCTCCCTCAACCACATAGTGAGCATAGCGGGACTCCCTCCCCACATATATCTGCTGCCGGTCGCCATCCGACCTATGCCCAGGAACGTCTCGCCCAGGATCAAAGGCACGATGTCTCCACCATTCCGGCATTGCCTCACCAGGTCCAGTACACTATGATGGCACACACCCAGGGACGTGAACGTAAACAAAGTGGCAATTGCGCACATAGCAAAAGCGTCCCACGCAAAAACGCTCACCTCAACACCGGCAAACTTATCGGGCAGCCCCGAAATGTCAACATAATCTGTGTTCAGTATTAGCAATCCGTATGTTTCTACAAATGAGATACCAAGCAGAGACACTAACTTCTCAATAGTGGCCAGGCCACCCGTCAAAGGAAGAACTAGCTGTTCCATCTCAGGTCCTCCTAATATGGCCCGGAAATCTTCAAACGTGGGCGTAATCTCGTTGTACGAAAAGCTGTACACGTGCCTCCGTACATCCCTGAAACGAGCCGCAGCTCTCAAAAGATCCCAATCCGGCATGAGCTCCTTCAAAGCCCAAACCGATTTCATCCCATAACAAACTTCAAAAAAACCCTTGCTTTGCCTCGTGTGGTGCCGTACCCACGACTGGAAATTGTCCAAGTATCGCTCTTGCATCTGAGACGATAACCTAGGAAATATAGCCATAGAAATAACAAAAAAAAAACCTTCAAGAATTTAAGAGAGAAATTCAGTATTGATCAGAAGCAAACGTGCTGTTTTCACAATTGCAAAAAACTGGACTGCAATTTAAAACAATCTGGAAATTGAATCCCAGTCCGACCAGACTGTTTTTCAAGTTGACTAGGTCAACTCTGTAGCCAGCTGCCTCAATTTGGAAACATTTCCAAACCATATCCTGTTCAAGCCTCATTTAAACTACGTGCATCCATAGTTTAAATCAACAACTGCCAACACCACTTCCGCCCCGGGCTCGTGCAACAGTGCAATTAATTAATTAACAGTGCATATAGACATAAATTTTGACCAGTTCAAATTTTAGGCATGTCTCGTTATTATTTATTTTTGATCAACCTACTTGCTTATTTTCCAAAAATAACAGAAGGTAATCACTAAATAAACGTGCAAAATACAAGGTTCCGCCTCAAAGGCCCTTTCAAGTACAAGTCAAATTGTTTGGACAATACACACATTTTGTCTAAAAATAAATCAAGAAAGAGGACTACTCAGAGTCCTGCTCGTCATCCGAGCACTCGAAATACTGCCCCGCAGCAGCCGGATCCACCGAGGACAGGTAATCTCCAAATTCCTCAAGGCGGGAATACGAGAAAGGCCACCTCCGTGCATGTGTCCCCGAGGACTCTCCCTGTTCGTGCCCCGAGAACGAAGAGTGACGAGCTCCGAACCCCGCCGTCTCACCGGAGAACTGGCCGAACCCCTGCGTAAAGTCTGCCCCACCAGCCGTGGAGGCAGACGAGTCTCTCGCTGCAGATGGCCTAGATGGCATCGGCTCATGCACAGCCGCACTCCTCCGGGAATTACACCGCAGGAACTCCACGAGTCTCCTGGCATAGTTGGCCCACCCATCCAAACGTCTCACGGCCTGGTTGTACGTACGGCCAGACACCTGCAAATCAGGAAAGCCGTCAAAAGACAAACAGATAGCACAGATGCAACATTTGCAGAATGCTACTATCAAGTACAGAAAATCAAAGCACTCACCAAAGCATTGGGATCCACTCTGTATCGAGGCCTCGTCTCCTCCGGAATAGGGATCACCAATCGCCTGCGAGAACCATCAAGCCCCTCATACGCCAGCCGAGCGCGAGGGAGCGGGTAGTCCCGGGGATATGCAGGGCCCTTGCCCTCCCTGTGCAGCACCTGCGGGCTCCTCAGCCTAGTCCTCAGGAAAATGTCATAGTCGGCGCCTTCTATGATAAACTCGGTATAGAACACGCCCTGTCTGTACCTCTCCAGATCATCCATCGATATCAGCAAAGGATACTGCATGTGTGGAGGCAGGTCCATCGGAACCAAAGGAAGGGACCCCAGACCATGCTGATAGGTCACCCTCTCCCCCAAGTACATCGCGTCACAATGAAGCCCCACCAGCAGCTTCCGTCGACGTGTGACCTCCCTGGCAGCCTGGACCACAAAAACATTAATCCGGTTCCACCAAGTCAGCTGGATCCGCCCGAAAAACTCTTGGCTCATGGCCAGAGACACCTCCTTGTAAGTCAGCCGAGTACCCACCCTCGACGTTGCCGGCTTCTTCGCCGCCTTCTGCCAAATCAATATGGCAGGGAACAAGGACGCATACTCCTCCTTGGTCTCCCACCTCTGCGGGTGGAACACCTCCAAGAACCACACCTGTCAAACACATGGAAAGTTATGTTAGCTACAAAGCAGATACATACGAGTACAAATGAGACAAGGAAGAAAAAAAGACGGGAACTTACATCCAAGGCAAACACGAAGCAGCACATAGTGTTCTCCTCTCCCCGCGAGAACCAATCTAAAGCATGGTAGAGCTCGGCCAGACCCGCCTCCCCCATGCAAACCCTCTTACAGCATCCAGATTAGTCAGCGAGCCAAGCAGAGGGAAGTGACATGATGTGTCAGCAGTAGGAAATAGGGTAGCTGACAAAGCAAACCATAAGAATCCTCGAGCCAGGCGCTCTACTGTCATCCTCGGAGACCCCTCCAGATACTCCCCAATACCCCTCCTCAGATGAGCCTCCATCGGCCCATAACGAATACCCAATCCCCTGGCATCGGTAATATCAAAACCCAGCAGCTCCGACAACTGCCCTAGGGTGTAGCCATCCACCGACACAAGTGTGTTGCCCCAGAATGGCACCCCGTAATCGCCGCAAAGTCAGTGGGAGTCACAGTCGCCTCCCCCCACCTGAAGTGAAACGTGTGGGTCGTGTCCCACCAGTACTCGCTCAGGGCAACGTGTAAGGCCCTTGCCCTCTGTGTCAAAGCCACCGCGGCTACTGCGCTGATAAATCCAGCCAAATCGGAGTCAACCACAAACTGTTGTGGACTCCTCTCTCCGTCCCGAGCCTCGTCTGGGAGCATCTCCCACAACGCTCAAACCGCCTCAAAGACTCCCCTGCTCTTCAAATTACGGACATTAACCGGCCCTCGCCTTTTTAGGTGAACACGGCAAAAAAGTACGTTACTACAGGAACGACTTCTACCAGAATGCACAAACGCATGTCGAAATGATGAAACACAAATATAGTTCATTTTTTCTAAAATATTTCCATCCTGGTTGGAGTATTAACGGTCCAAAAGTCCCAAAAGCAAGAACAAACTTTTCAGAAAAATCCGTCGAATTCGGAACTTTCAAAACACTTCGAAAAATCCGTCAAATTCGGAACTTTCAAAACACTTCGAAAAATCCGTCGAATTCGGAACTTTCAAAACACCTCGAAAAATCCGTCGAATTCGGAACTTTCAAAACACTTCGAAAAATCTGTCAAATTCGGAACTTTCAAATCATTTCGAAAAATCCGTCGAATTCGAAACTTTCAAAACATTTCGAACATTTCAAAAAATTACTCCGTCCCGAATTAAACTTACTTTAATTTCGGAAAACACCTCTAGGCATGGAATTTTGCAACCAAATTTTTTTTTTCACGATAACATATGAGGATTCATGTTAGCCGACCCCAAATTATTTTGGGACTAAGGCTTTGTTGTTGTTGTTGTTGTTGTTGTACCCATGATGTCAATTGAGCTAAACTCTAGTCAATTTCGACAAAGGCGCATCGCAAAGTCAAAAGCCCCAATTCGGGCACCAAGAACCCTAACCCATTTCTAGTCAAATTCCTAAAATTTAAAGAATGCACATTCTGAAAATTAACGGAATTGAGAGGATGTTTACCTGTCTTTCGATCCCTTCCTTGGATTTGAGAGTATCCCGAGCCGGATACAACTCAGTTGGATCCATGGGAAGAGCGGTGGTTCGAATGGTCCTCACCAACCTCGTTCTCTCATTGTCAGTCCTCCTATGGCGAGCCCTTGGTTCCAAACTGAATGTGCGCTCGCCCGGAATTTTGTTTTCCAATGATGAAAAAAGAAAAGGAGTCGCCACGCCATGTTTAGAGGTACACTTTGAAAAACCTTTGAGAGAAAATGGGTTTGGGGGTCAGGTTACGTGTTGGGAAGAACCGAGAGTTAACCCAACACGCCTCGTCCGTAGATGAGTCTTTCTAACTAAACATCCAAGTAATCCAAAAACGTGTGCAAGCAATGATAATGAACAAATGTAGTAAACATGAATTTTATTGATTTGAATTGGAACCTTACAACTTGTGAGCCATTTATTCAGGGAGGTCACATCCCAGATACAACAGATCAGAATAGATTACAGGGGAAAAGGATCTCTGCAAATGGACATGTAGTGTCGCGTGACACATAGCATGCCTGGCTAGATGTGTCGCATGACACAGGATCTAACCAGACATAATGTGTCGCGTGACACATAGTGTCCATCTGTAGAGACTTACAGATTTGAACCCAGCAGCACCAACAATCAAAACAGATCTAATTAATCAATCAGTTAAGCTTCGAAATGAACAATTAACGATAATTCAACCAAGGGGTGTGGATATGGAGAGATCCACCCTCCCTTGGGATCTAACCACCAATTTCAACAAATATCCAACAATAAGCACTTAATTATTCAAAGCAACAAAGTTAAACAGAGAGATTGCGATTGGGGTTCAATAATCAAGATGGATGGAGTCTGATTACTGAACCCAAGAAAGGTAAAACAATGGAATTATCAAAGTAGCAATGTATGAGAGAGAGAGAGAGAAGGGAATTCAGAGTGTTACCCTTGTTGATTCCACGAATTCTATACCAAGTTAGGTATAGAATCCTTCAACAACTACTTCTGGTCCTGGTGAGCTTGAGAGGATTGGTTGATGATGGATCTAAGAGGTGATGGAGGAAGTGGGTTGAATTGGGGGGAATTGGAGGTGAATTGGGATGAGAGAGAGAGAGAGAGGTGTGTGTTTAGTGTGTGTGTTACGCTGCTATTTTGGCAGAGTAACAGTATGTGAAGTTGGGATCCATTTCTAAGAGGGTTAGGGTCTTATTTATAGGCTGCAGTTGATGGTCACAGTGTGTCACACGATCTTCTGTAACCAATTTCCAAGCCTCGACTTGTCGCGTGACACAAGGTGTCACCAACTGCTTTGGGCGCCAAAACCAGGTTCTGGAATATTCTGAGTAAATACCCAAAAGGTCCAAAAAGGTTTATTCCCTATAGGTCCTTTAGCACGAGCAAAGTACCAAAAGGTACTTCCTTCGCGAGAAACTTATGGAATGTTTTCGAAAGTCTCGGAATAGACCGGGAATTTACCAAAATGCCCCTTAATGCAATTTTATCGCATTAAAATGCACCTAAAAGGGTCGCGAATTGGATTGGCGTACTTACAGAGCCCCTCGGCAACGTCAATTAAGGTAGAAGTGATGTTGTCGATAAAATAAGACCCAATCCCAATGAGCGGCAGGGGGATAAGGCCGAGGGCTGGACAATGATCTGGGGAGATCGGATGGCTGGAACTTTGGAGAAAGGATTCCTACATATCCCTAGGAGGGAATCAAGCCAAATCGTAGTTCAGAAACAAAACCAACAAGAAGCAAGAAAGGGTAGAGATGTGCTTTTATACCTTTGTTGTGCTTACCTGTAGCTGCCGGAGGGACTCATGCTACTGCTGATGGTGTAAGGTTGTAGCTGTCGGAGGGACTCATGCTGCAACCGATGGTGGCGAGTAGCTGCCAGGGGACTCATGCTACTTGTTGATGGTCATCGTCGATGCCGGAGGGACTCATACCACTGGGTGTTGGTGAAGAGTAGCTGCCAGGGGACTAACGCTATTGGTTGATGGTCGTCGTGGATACCGGAGGGACTCATACCACTGGGTGTTAGTGAAGAGTAGCTGCCAGGGGACTCACGCTATTGGTTGATGGTCGTCATGGATGTCGGAGGGACTCATACCACTGGGTGTTGGTGAAGAGTAGCTGCCAGGGGACTCACGCTATTGGTTGATGGTCGTCGTGGATGCCGGAGGGACTCATACCACTGGGTGTTGGTGAAGAGTAGCTGCTAGGGGACTCACGCTATTGGTTAATTCTGCTGGGGATAAATGTAGCTGTCGGAGGGTCTCATGCTACTATTGTTGTTGTTAGTGTTGGTTTTGCCGAGTGCGGGACGGCCTCTGTTGATGGTTGGTTGAATTTGGTGTTGGGGACTTTGCTTGGTAGGATGGAAATTTTGCTTGCTAGGGAGCGGATCTTTTGCTGATGCTTAGGCGGCGGGGCCGGTGATACTGATGAGCGTTGCTTTGGGGAGACTGACAAATTTGGAATCTTTGTCTCAGTTTTGGCTGAGGGACATTCCTCGAGAGTTGATGATGCTCAGTTGATTATTGTACCTGCGGGGGAAACAACACTCCAAGCACTACATCTAACTATGCTACTCTGTTAGCAAAGGTTAAACTATGTTAGCTTGTTTGCGCGAATCTGTCCGTTCTGAGAACGAGATGAAAGGAATGCGATTATTGTATTGAATGGTCGGCTTTGTCGGGTTTGTATATGAGATGGTGGAACTGTATCGGGTGAGTGTGTATAGTGGTACATATGGTAGGGGGACCCTCTCCCGTGCATTTACATGTGAATGTGTGAGGATGGGAGGTGTATTGCAGCGACGGCGTGTCGGAGAGTGCCCTGGGGGTGGACTTGCAGGGACTTGGATGTTGTGTGATGTTGACCAGATGTGTCGCCCGAAATGTCGTGTCTGCTGGGAAAGTTGTGTCGCACGACTGGAAGAAGCTCGCAACAGGCCCCCCTTTTTAAATCAGCTCGGGATTCATTTGCAGCCACTGCCCTTTTAGTAGGAGAACATCAGCAGCCCCAACTTGACAGACAAGCGATTTTTGTGACCAAGGTTGGAACTTTCAATCACCATGGAGCACTATAACAGAGAAATAGCTTCTCGGGAGCATCAATTTTCCCAAGACTTTGTCGAAGTTTCGCGATTTCACCAAAAGCATCATGGGAAAATCATTGACAAGCGGTATGGCATGCCGTGTCTTTGGCCTTTGAAGAACTAGAGGGTTGATTGGGATTTACTCCGGGCAGCTTCGTGTTTCTGGGATTCGGAGAGGCACGTGTTTACTTTGTCATACAATGATCTGACGCCAACCATGGAGGATTTTAGAGCATTGACAGGCCTGGGCGAGGCGAAAACTGTAGCATTTCCCGTTAGTTTTCACTAACGTTTCGTCTCCAGACGTTAAATATCCAGTTAGTTCCCACTAACGTTTCGTCTCCAGACATTAAATATCAAACTATCTTCGGACGTTAAATCACAATTTCGTCTCCAAACGTTAAATTTTCAGTTAGTTTACACTAACGTTTCGTCTCCAGGCCTTAAATTTCCAGTTAGTTCCCACTAACGTTTCGTCTCTAGATGTTAAATCTCAAACCATCTTCGAACGTTAAATCACAATTCCGTCTCCAGATGTCAAAATTCTCATTGGTTTTCACAAACGTTCACTTCCCCGGCCGCCAGTCGTAAGCCCGATCATCCCACTTCAGCGGCCATCAAGGTAAGCCCGCACAACAATCCCTCTTCGGCCATCCTCATAAGTCCGAATACCTTTTCACTCCAGCAAGTGAACATTCACTTCCCTGGCTGCCAGCCGTAAGCCCGACCATCCCACTTCAGCGGCCATCAAGGTAAGCCCACACAACAATCCCTCTTCGGCCATCATCGTAATCCCGAACATTCCTCCCTAGCAGGATCCTAAGACCATCCGTCTAAGAAGAAACGTCAATCAATCCCCCTAGTTCTGTTAGAACTCTGGGCGCTTTTCCCCGGCAATGTGTCAGTCTCTCCCAAGACCACATCCTGTTCCCGACCCCGTCGTTAGAACGGCAATCCTTCCGTGTTGTTAAGAACGCCAGTTTAACGCAACCATTCTCATCATTGCCACCCTATCCCCAGCAGATAAAACTTAGCCGTCATCGTAAGTCCAGCACTCAAGACACGAACGCCTCGGTCTGAGGTGCCACACGCCCTCGCAAGTTTCAGTAATCTCGATCTGAGGCGCCACACGCCCTCGAATGTTTCAAGTAATCTTGGTCTGAGGCGCCACACGCCCTCGAATGTTTCAAATAATCTTGGTCTGAGGCGCAACACGCCCTTGAATGTTTCAAGTAATCTTGGTCTGAGGCGCCACACGCCCTCAAAAGCTTCAGTAATCCCGGTCTGAGGCGCCACACGCCCTCGAATGTATCAAGTAATCTCGGTCTGAGGCACCACACGCCCTCTAATGTTTCAAGTAATCTCGGTCTGAGGCACCACACGCCCTCGAAAGTTTCAGTAATCCCGGTCTGAGGTGCCACACGTCCTCGAATGTTTCAAGTAATCCCGGTCTGAGGCTCCACACGCCCTCGAATGTTTCAAGTAATCTCGGTCAGAGGCACTACACGCCCTCGAATGTTTCAAGTAATCTCGGTCTGAGGCACCACACACCCTCAAAAGTTTCAGTAATCCCGATCTGAGGCGCCACACGCCCTCGAATGTTTCAAGTAATCTCGGTCTGAGGCACCACACGCCCTCGAATGTTCCTCAAAATCCCGGTCTGAGGCGCCACATGCCCTCAAAAGTTTCAGTAATCTCGGTCTGAGGTGCCACACGCCCTCGAAAGTTTCATTAATCTCAGGTTCAGATGCCTCACAATAGTCTCCATTCAGGTTCAGATGCCTCACAACAGTCTCGCTTAGGTCATGGTCCCCACGCGCGGCCCTTGCACCTACGAACTACGATCGGCTTAATTCCAGCTCGGGATATGTAGGAATCCTTTCGCTAAGGGTCCAGCCAGCTGACCTCTCAGGTCTCTTCAAGTAAGGCATCCCCCGATTTGGATCCTTATCTTTTTCAACGACCCCACTTCCTTTGAAAGTGACGTCCTTGAGGGGCTAACTGTAAGTACCCAAATCCGGATCGCCAAAATCCGTTAAAAGTTAACCAGAATCCGTTAACTGGCTCGCTCTAGGTTAACCAGAACCCGTTAAGCTCCCCGTTCTCAAGCCAACGAGACGTCCCGGAACTGCCCCGTACATCCCAACGTCGAAGCGTACTCAACACACATTGTCACACGTAAAAGTACAGCTTCTCCTAAAAAAACGCTCTTTCTGGCACTTTTCGGGGGCGTTTCGAACATTTTTCGGACAGTTATTTAAAAAACTGACAAAACCGGGAATAATGGCACAAAAACCCATGCCCTGGTGAGTCACAGGGGCACGTGGCACGTATGCCACAGCCCTCCGGTCAATATCAATCAGATTTCAGAGTGAAAAGACAAAAATACCCCTGGGATGCTGTCACAGTCCGTCTGGATTCTTTTTCAGGCAAAACAGAATTGCCAGTTGAATGTACGCTCGCCGAAAAAATAATGAAATTTTAGGAGTCGCCACGCCATTTTTAAGGAAACATTGAAAACCTTTTGAAAGAGAAAATGGGTTCGGGGGTTAGGTTACGTGTTGGAAAGAACCGAGAGTTCACCCAACACGCCTCGTCCACAAACGAGTCTTTCTACGTTCAACATCCAAAACATTCAAGAGTGTGTGCAAAATGTGTGACAAAATATGTAATAAAATGCATATTAATGCTTTGTTTTATTAATGAAATTGAGAGAGTTACAACTTGTGAGCCACTTATTTTGGGGGGGGCACGTCCCGATTACAACGAGGATAAGCAGATTACAACTGAAAATGAACCTTCTGCAGGTGGCTAGTTGTGTCTCATGACACAGGACCTGGGAGGCCAGTTGTGTCGCGTGACACAACATGCCATCTGCAGAGGTTCTACAATCGATGGATTACAGAGACAATAAATGACAATCCGAGATTAACGAAGATAGAAACCAGGTCCCAACGACCTCAAAGAGATCAATTTGCAGATGAGTGTGGATATGGAATAATACACACTCACCTTAGCACTTCATGCCCAACGCATGACATCAATACAAGAGCATGCATAATCACTACGATAAATGTATGTAACAGGTCCCTACAACCTTAGAGAGATCCAAGCTTATATGAATGTGGATATGAGACGATCCACACTCACCTTAGCGATTCATGCACATCGCACCACATCAATACCAAGAACACGCATAATCACTACGATAAATTCATGATCAGAATATCCAAACGAATCAGAGCACACTACATGCTAATTGATATTGTAACTAAGCCAAAATACTCAGATTCTACACCACGAGCATTTTAATCACGGCAATTGCACTACGCAGTGAAAACAGAGAGAGAGAAAAGGAATCAGGACGTTACCCTTGTAGTATCCACCCTCTCTATACCACGTCGGTATGGAGAGACTTCAAATCAGCTCCGGGACGATGACTGGAAATGGGGAAGACGGGAGGAATCGCAGGAGAATGAATTTCTGGAAATGAGCAAAAATGAAATTAGATCCGGACGAACTTGCAATGGATGAACAAGCGGTCTCTTGATTTGGCGTTGTTGATGGCGGTGAACGGGTTTAGAACAGGGGAGAGGGCAGAAATTGTCGACGAATTTGGGTATCAATTGGGAGAAAATGTGATGGGCGATTGAGGGGAACAGGGGTTGTCACCGAATTTGAGATTAGAGAGAGCAAGGTAATGATGGCTGTGTTTGGCATTGTTGGGGTAGAGAGAGAAAGGTAACGGTGATGGGTTAGTCGTCGACGTTAAATTAAGGGGAGGTGGATTCCGGGAGCTCTTCGTCGATGGAGATAATGGCGTAGACTTTGTGGGAGATGGAGAATTTGGTGGCTGGGATTAGATGGAAGGGATGAAGATGCAGAGAAGAGGATGAGGTAGTGGTGGAACGGAGGGAAAGATCGGAGAAGATGATTAGGGAGAGAACCGGTGGTGAAGATGCTTTTGCATTTAGAGAGAGAGAGAGTCCCTTTGCTTTTTGAGAGAGAGAGAGAGAGTGGGCCGTCCCCCTTTGTTAAAATGAGAAAAGATTTATTTAATATTGCCTTGGAATTGTCTTGTGGTGTCATGCGACTAAACAAACATAACCGTTTTCCTTCTAGAAACGTGCCAGGTGGCGGAATCTGGACCCTTCCTGAGTTAATTCCCAACAGGTCCAACCAGAATAATTCCCTGTAGGTCCTTCCTTAGCGAGAAACTTATAGATAGCTCCCGAAAGTCTCGGAATGGACCAAAATTTTACTAAAACGCTCCCTAGCGCACTTTTATTGAGTAAAAGGCATTTTTATTGGGTTGCTTATTGGATTGGGGTACTTACAGAGCCCCTCGGCAACGTCACATATGGAAGAAGTGAGGTTGTCGATAAAAAATGGATCCCAATCCCAATGAGCGGCTGGGGATATGGCAGATGGAGAAAAATGATTGATGTGGTTGGATGGCTGGACTAGACGTGTCCATTTTATAAACCGAACCGGCCAACCGGGAGGTTGAAAACCGGCCAAAACCGGTCAAAACCGGTCAACGGCGGTTAACCGGAACCGGCTAACCGAAACCGGTAATTGGCCGGTTCGGTTAAGGTTTGAAATTTTGAAAAACCGGCCAACCGCCGGTTAACCGCCGGTTTTGGCTTGCTCGGCCGAGTCATATGAGTTGCTCGGCCGAGCATAACCTTCCAGTAGTGTTAATTTCCAATAACGGTCATGCTCGTAGGAGTCATATGAGTTGCTCGGCCGAGCAGAATGCCAGAACTCATTCCAACGGCTACTTTTTCAAACTAGCCGTTATGTTCACCACCACCACCACTACCACCACCACCACTACTACTACCAGTACCACCACCACCACCACCACCACCACCACCACCACCACCACCACCACTACCACTACTACTAGTACTACCACTCCTACTAGTCTACATACACCACCACCATCACCACCACCACCACTACCACCACCACTACTACCACCACCACTACTATCACCACCACCACTACTACTACTACCACTAGGTCCACTGCTACTACTATCACCACTACTACTACCGCTACTACTACCACTCCTATCAATACCACTACTACCAGTCTACACCACCACCACCACCACCACTACTACTATCACTACTACTACTACCACCACCACCACTACCGCTACCACTACCACTACCACCTCTACCACTCCTACCAATACCACTACTACTAGTCTACACCACCACCATCACCACCAACACTACTACTACTACCACTACTACTACTACCACCACCACTACTATCGCTACCTACCACTACCACTACTACCGGTCTACATCACCACCATCACCATTCACCACCACCACAACTACTATTACCACTACTACTACTACCACCACTACCACTACCGCTACTACCACTACTACTACCACTCCTACCGGCTACCACTACCACTCCTATCAATACCACTAGGTCCACTACTACCAGCCTACCACCACCACTCCTACCAATACCCTCGTTGTAATTGTATTTTAATTAATAAAATTTAAGGGTACCGTCACTTTTTTCTTTTATATACTTTCGTTTCTTATAAAAAAGTTAAGTTTTATTTCTTTCAAAATTCATAACTTTTTTTATAAACCTTTTTTCAAAAAATGTATGTAGTAAACTTAAGTCTAAAATAGTCTTATTTATCCAAAAAAAAATTGAAAAAAATTAAAAGTTAACTTTTTTCAAAAAACCGTTAAATTTTATTTCTTTAAAAATTCATAACTTTTTTTATAAACTTTTTTGCAAAAAATGTATGTAGTAAACTTAAGTCTAAAATAGTCTTATTTATTCAAAAAAAAATTGAAAAAAATTAAAAGTTAACTTTTTTCAAAAAACCGTTAAAAAATTAATCGAAAAATGATATGCTCGGCCGAGCAACACCAAAGACTCGGCCGAGCAACCCTCAACCCCTAAACCCTAAAAGGGTTGCTCGGTCGAGCGACACCAAAGACTCGACCGAGCAACCCTCAAAACCCTAAACCCTAAAAGGGTTGCTCGGCCGAGCAACACCAAGGACTCGGCCGAGCATATCCAAACCGTCAAACCGGAGGTTAACCGGATAACCGTTAAAACCGTGAACCGCCTAAACCGTAACCGGTCTAGCCGGTTAGGCGGTTCGGTTCCGGTTGGGGATTTTGGAGATTTCAACCGCCGGTTTTCAACCGGCTAACCGGCGGTTTGGTCAACCGGCCACCTCTAGGCTGGACCTCTCGAGAAAGGATTCCTACGTATCCCTAAAAAGGGAATCAAGCCGGATCGTAGTTCAAGGATTCCAACAAGGAACAAAAAGTGCAAGTAGAGATACGTTTTCATACCTTTGCTGTGCTTACCTGTAGCTGCCGGAGGGACTGAGGCTACGGTTGATGATGATGACTTTCCGTCCAACACAGGCACTTACTGGTGATGAATCTTCGTCCAACACGGGTTCTTGATGATCTTCCGTCCAACACGGGTATTTTGATTTGCATCCGTCCAACATGGGAATTTTGTTGATGATTCTTCCGTCCGACACGGGATATTGATGGTGAGACTTCCGTCCAACACGGGCATTCAACAATGATCTTTTGTCCAATATGGGAGCTTTCTGAAGAATCTCCGTCTGACACGGGATATTGATGATGAAATTTCCGTCCAAGACGGGAACTGATAATGAACCTTCCGTCTGACACGGGAATTTTGATGAACCTTCCGTCTGACACGGGAACTGATGATGAACCTTCCGTCCGACACGGGAATCGATGATGAACTTTCCGTCCAACACAGGCATTTGGTGATAAGCTTCCAGATGAACTTTGTTGATGATTCAGCCTAGCGGAACTGGCTTTGATGGTGATTCCTCCGTCCAACACGGGAAATTTGATAATGATTCTTTTGTCCAACACGGGATATTGACAATGAAACGCACTCCGTCCAACACGGGAATTTGATGAAGATCTTCCATCCAACACGGGCACTTGATAATGACTCACCGTCCAACACGGGATATTGATGATTAGCCTCCGTCCAACACGGGAATTGGTGATTAGCCTTCCGTCCAACACGGGAATTTTGATGATAATTTTCCGTCCAACACGAGAATTGATAATGAACTTCCATTCGACACGGGAACTGATAATGAACTTCCGTCCGACACGGGAACTGATGAGGAACCTTCGTCTGACACGGGAATTTGATGATGAATCTCCGTCCAACACGGGCATTTGATAAGGAACCTCCTCCAACACGGGGATTGATGATGAATCACCGTCCGACACGGGATTATGATGATTTGTCATGCCAGATGGACTCTTGTTGATGATTCAGCCTAGCAGAATTGGCTTTTGACGATGATTTGCTGAAGCTAATGAGCAATGTTGCTTGGAGATTGGGGCAGTTGAAGCTTCTTTTGATGATGCTGATGAATCCGAAGATGATAAAGGCAGAAAATGCCACTTGCAGGATTTGGAATCCTTTTTCGAGTTGTGATTTGAGGAGCAGTCCTCACGATCAAATCATGATCACTTTGATTATTATACCCTGCAGGGGGAAAACACAACACTCTAGGTACTTTGCATTTTATTCAATTATTGAGTTTTTGCTTATGCATTATTAATCTTTTGTTGCACGAGTCCATCTCAGCTGGGGATGGAAATGGAGCGAGTATTTTGTATGGCTTGACGAACAGATATGTATGTAGCAGTTGTACTATGATGGATTGTGTATGGAACGAATGTGTAAATATGATGATGTATGGGTTGGACCCTCTCCCATGAGGTGGGGAAATGTATGAGTGGTGATTGAGGAACGGTGCAACCTAGGCAAGTCGGGGACGCTCCTGGGAGTACAAATTGCAGCAGATTGATTTGTTGCCGATGAGAACCATGTGTGTCTAGTGTCCGAGACGGCGAGCAGCAGCAGAAATGCAGAGAATGACCTATCCTGGCAGAGATGATTAGGTGGAGCCCCAGTTTGATGACGCAAGGCAAACCCGAAGGGAATCTGGTAAGGAACACCTGAGAGAACAGCTTGACAAAGCCCCAATTTGATGATATTCAATGCAGCCTTATTGCAGACATAATCATCTTGTGGCCAAGGAGACATCCCATCATTTCAATCCGCAGTCAATCAGTCACTGGACAAGACTCGGAAATATTTACGTGCAGGGGCACATCTTTCAAGGGTGGGAATGGATCCCCATTTTGTGACACACTCGCTTTTGGGTTTGACTCTTTTGGGAGAGTATAAGCATCACAAGGTGTGGAAAAGTGTATAGAAGCCCCTGCTGACCGAAAACAGTGTTTGGCTCTATCTTCCTATGATATAGAAAGAGAAGACTTGTCGAGACACTTGAAAACTTGTCTTATTCGTGATGATCACAAAGCTGCTTAAAACCCTTTATTGATGTTCGGGTTATTCAACCACTAACCCAGGTATGAACAAATATTTTGATTAATCCCGAGGAGAAAACCAACTGATGTCGAGAATCAAACTCGGAAGGATGGAAAGTGTATCTGTGTATAAGGACAGCCCTTGAGGAGACCGGATTTTCTGAGATTTGTTTGTGATTTCGACCGGACCAGTTATGGTTGCCTACGTTCCCCTCCTTGGGAGGAGCTCAGGTCGCCGTAGTTCGGGCTTATCCCGATTGAAGAGAGGAGGAATGTTGGAATATGAGGATCTTTTGAGAATCGGAGAGTTGAAGCACATGTCTCCTTGGAATGTCAATGAAGGACACGGATGCAAAGCCCAGTGGGACATTCACGACAAGTGTTTGTGAAGGAGAAATGACATGTGCTCACATGAATTGTCGAATGAATGGATTGAATTTGCACAATCTTTGATTGATGATCTTTTGAGCCGAGATGGATTTGGCTCCGATTTAAGCAAGCAACGAAGCAATAATCTGATTTAGATCCTGACGATATTGGAATGAAACTGCTATCCGGTAGGAACTGTAGCTGGGTTTCAGGCTTCGATCGGCCATCGGGTGATTTGGGATATCATGAACACTTAAGATGAGAGGTCGGTTGGGCCTTTTACTGACTGAACCTCTAAAGATGAGAGGTTGGCTTTTGGGGATGTGTTTAGGATTTCTAAGGCGAGTTATTGATTGCCTCTAAGAATGAGAGGTCAATTTCTGACTTTGGCCAAATGCAAGGGTAATAGGAATATCCTCTAAAATCGAGAGGATGGCTTGGGATTGGTTTCGGTAATGGGAATATCCTCTAAAATCGAGAGGATGGCTTGGAGTTGATGAAGGTGTTGGTGAAAGGAAGTCCAAGCTATTGATAACTTTTGCGAACTTGTGAGGATTCGGGCTCCTTTTGAACATTAGAGAGCTTCTTGAGAAGTCGGGGACTCTTGCTGAGTTGTGAGGATCTGAAATCCTTCTTTTGAAAAGCCTTTTGAGAAGTTGAGGATTCTTGCTGAATTGTGAGGATCTGAAGTCCTTCTTTTGAAAAGCCTTTTGAGGAGTTGAGGATTCTTTTTGTCCTTCCTTCATGACTTGAGTATTTTGCGCACCGCCGACTCTCGAAACTAACTTCTTGGCATTGCTTGGACTTCTCTTAGCACGGAGCAAAGGTGATGGCTAAACGGGGTTTCAAAATACGCCGATCTTGAAATGAAAGGATATTGTTTGGTGAGGGTGAGGTGAATGGCTTCCCCAGGGTGAAAGGCTGCAACTGCAATCCCTACCGGATGATCTAAACGAGATTAAGTCTTCGTTGCTCGCTTAAGCTTATTTGAGACAGATTAATGCAAATCCTTCTAGCGACGAACTGATGAGGATGATGAAAGAGATGTGAGCATATGAGATGCGAGATGGGGATTTGATAAGCCCCAATTTGAGAAGGATATTAGTCGATTTTCTCACTCTGATCAATTTAAATATTAGTCATTTCAATGCATTAGTGATTGAGCAGCACAAGTGATCATTTAGAATAAAACCATTTCAATTAAATGTAACGTGGGTGCGCAAGTGATGTCTCGAGTCTAGCAAGAAGAGAATCAAAGTTTTTTTATTACTGTAAAGCAAAAGCTGGTCCAACTTGGACTTGACAGACTCGACACCCGGAAGGGACATTCTAGATCCTACGAGGACTGATTGACTGCATCAACTTCGGATGAAAGGAAGAGCATAGGTGACGTTGATGGGGTGAGGACCCTTCTCGATCTTTCTGTCTTTCACAAATCGTCCTCCTGAGTTTGAGCAATTTGAGCAAGCAACCGGGCCTCCCGCTCACAAGGAAAAGCGGCTTCAAGGGTAGCTCGCAACTTTTTGATGGACACACCATTTGCACTCTGCTGACCCATGGGATACGAAATTCCAGACTAGTGGGCCAAAATCTTCTCTGCACCGAGCGTTTTGGATTCCGAATCAGATGGACGACCACTCGGGTACTTGAACTTCTTCCGCCTCGGGAATACGAACAGAACGAGCGTCGGGGAAGGAGTACGCACCCAACTTGCCATGACTGCATAGGAGGAGAGGTGAGAGCATGTATAAGACGGAGGATAGAGAACCTTGAGGAGGTATGGGAGAGGGAAGAATGGGAAATGAGACGGACTCGCGCAAGTATCTTTATTAATGTTCAAGTAAAAATCGGTGTCTTTTAAATCCTATGAACGGTTGGGAAAGGATAAGCCTTTATTCACGCAATCTAGACCTCGGGGAAACCTAGGGACAAATCATCCAAAAATACACCAAATGTATTGGTTAAAAATTAATAATAGGCAATGATACCTAAATAAAACCGAAGCATTTATGGGACGGACGAGCAATCCCAATTTCTGGAGAAATTTGGGCAGCATAACGGGTATTCCTGAAGAAATTCAAGGAAAAATCCGGCATGACCTCTCGTCGGTGCACGTTGACAAAACGACATGATCTCTCGTTAGAACATGCCATGGGAACGACATGTCTTTTCGTGAAGCCATGTTGCGTTGGCAACATACCCACACGTGCTAGGTTTTAGGATAGGTACGAAAGCCTATTTAAAAATTTTGAACCAATTCATTTTAGTGTATTTTTTGAAAATGGCGTGTCAAAACCAACCGTTGGGTAAGCTTTAAAGTGTGGTGCCACCTATGATGCGCTAGGGGGATAGGTTTGACATTAGGCGCTCAAGCGTAGGCGAATTACATCACCGTCCGCGATGCCGTCAATCGCACCCGAGGGTTCTAGATCTATGTGACGTAGTGTGCGGATGACTATGTTCCTTTATTTATGAAAATAATTTTTTTTTATTTTTTTCATTTGAAAAAGGGATAAAAGGAAAACTACACACACACACCCTACAGAGTACAATAAGAAAATGATCATAACTTGATCATGGGGACTGCCCCACAATCACAACCAGGTAGAACAAAACATCTTCTACAGGGTGGCTGATCCTATCGCACGACCCAGGATTGAGGTGGCAGCTTCTGTCGCATGACAGAATCAGCCACAATTCCAGAAAACCCAAGCAAACTGAGCCCCAGCCTCCAAGCATCCAAGCACTCACTCAAACCAAGTCTCAGCACATCAACAACAGGGAGTAAGGAGAACAAAGAAACAAAGCACATGAAATGCAAATCACACATATAATGCCACAAACAAAGCACACACAAATGAATGTAATGAATGTTGAACAAGCACGAAAGTTTGACCCACTTTTGAAAAACAAGTTTCAAGTCCCCAGCAGAGTCGCCACTGAATGTACGCTCGCCGAAAAAATAATGAAATTTTAGGAGTCGCCACGTCGTTTTTAAGGAAACATTGAAAACCTTTTGAAAGAGAAAATGGGTTCGGGGGGTCAGGTTACGTGTTTGGAAGAACCGAGAGTTCACCCAACACGCCTCGTCCGCAGACGAGTCTTTCTACGTTCAACATCCAAAACTTTCAAGAGTGTGTGCAAAATGTGTGACAAAATAAGTAATAAAATGCATATTAATGCTTTGTTTTATTAATGAAATTGAGAGAGTTACAACTTGTGAGCCACTTATTTTGGGGGGGCCACATCCCGATTACAATGAGGATAAGCAAATTACAACTGAAAATGAACCTTCTGCAGGTGGCTAGTTGTGTCGCATGACACAGGACCTGGGAGGCCAGTTGTGTCGCGTGACACAACATGCCATCTGCAGAGGTTCTACAATCGATGGATTACAGAGACAATAAATGACAATCCGAGATTAACGAAGATAGAAACCAGGTCCCTACGACCTCAGAGAGATCAATTTGCAGATGAGTGTGGATATGGAATAATCCACACTCACCTTAGCACTTCATGCCCAACGCATGACATCAATACAAGAGTACGCATAATCACTACGATAAATGTATGAAACAGGTCCCTATGACCTCAGAGAGATCCAAGCTTAGATGAATGTGGATATGAGACGATCCACACTCACCTTAGCGATTAATCCACATCGCACCACATCAATACCAAGAACACGCATAATCACTATGATAAATTCATGATCAGAACATCCAAATGAATCAGAGCACACTACATGCTAATTGATATTGTAACAAAGCCAAAATACTCAGATTCTACACCACGAGCATTTTAATCACGGCAATTGCACTACGCAGTGAAAACAGAGAGAGAGAAAAGGAATCAGGATGTTACCCTTGTAGTATCCACCCTCTCTATACCACGTCGGTATGGAGAGTCTTCAAATCAGCTCCGGGATGATGACTGGAAAACGGGGAAAACAGGAGGAATCGCAGGAGAATGAATTTCTGGAAATGAGCAAAAACGAAATTAGATCCGGACGAACTTGTAATGGATGAACAAGCGATCTCTTGATTTGGCATTGTTGATGGCGGTGAATGGGTTTAGAACAGGGGAGAGGGAAGAAATTGTCGACGGACTAGGGTATCAATTGGGAGAAACGGTGATGGACGATTGAGGGGAACAGGGGTTGTCACCGGATTTGAGATTAGAGAGAGCAAGGTAACGATGGCTGTGTTTGGTGTTATTGGGGTAGAGAGAGAAAGGTAACGGTGATGGGATCGCCGTCGATGTTGAATTAAGGGGAGGTGGATTCTGGGAGCTCGTCGTCGACAGAGATAATGGCGTAGACTTTGTGGGAGATGGAGAATTTGGTGGCTGGGATTAGATGGAAGGGATGAAGATGCAGAGAAGAGGATGAGGTAGTGGTGGAACGGAGGGAGAGATCGGAGAAGATGATTAGGGAGAGAATCGGTGGTGAAGACGCTTTTGCGTTTAGAGAGAGAGAGTCCCTTTGCATTTTGAGAGAGAGAGAGAGTGAGTCGTCCCCCTTTGTTAAAATGAGAAAAGATTTATTTAATATTGCCTTGGAATTGTCTTGTGGTGTCGTGCGACCAAACAAATATAACCGTTTTCCTTCTAGAAACGTGCCAGGTGGCGGAATCTGGACCCTTCCTGAGTTAATTCCCAACAGGTCTAACCAGAATAATTCCCTGTAGGTCCTTCCTTAGCGAGAAACTTATAGAAAGCTCCCGAAAGTCTCGGAATGGACCGGAATTTTACCAAAACGCTCCCTAGCGCACTTTTATTGAGTAAAAGGCATTTTTATTGGGTTGTGAATTGGATTGGGGTACTTACACCATTCAGCACTCCCATTTTCCAAAGTTTTATAAAACCCCTTGAAATTCAGGTTAAGTCCGTCCGGACTCTTTTGCAAATTTACCCTATAAATACAGAGGGTTGTCAAACATTTGAAAAAAGAAAAGAAAAAACTTATCCATTTTTCACCATAGCCACGGCCCAAACCATTTTCACCCTCTCCCGAGCCCCATTTTGCCTCGATTTGCGTGAAAACTTCTTATTTCAACCAAATACAAACCAAACAACCTCGAAACACTGTTCCAAACACTAAATTGTATCCCGTATACGCCTCCCGAGCCAAAAGAGTCAACCCCTAGCCATAGGTAACACTCCCTCTCCCTAAACTTTCATTCCGTCTCGGTTTATGTGCCATTTACTACAACCATTTTGGACAAAAGTCATTGAAATGTAGACGTCACCGTATAACGGGGTCCGATACGTTTTAGTCCAAGATCCTCTTCTCTTCCCGTAAGAGAAGTAATCTCGGGTTAAAACGGCGTTCCGGCCTCGTTTCTTTACTTTAATGTCATTTACAATTTCGGATCGTTTGATCCGTTGAACGTCATTTACTTTACGCAACTTTATAGTCCGAACCGTTTGGTTCGTGATAGTCATTTAACGGTCCGGATCGTTTGATCCGTTGAATGCTATTTACTTAACGTACCTTTAAAATCCGGATCGTTTGATTCCGTTGACACCGCATTTTAAATACTGTCATTTACAAGTCCGAGCCGTTTGGTTCGTGATAGTATTTACTTATCAAAGTCCGAGTCGCAAAAAGATTCGTTGATCGCATATCATTTAATGCCTTTTTCCCGTAAAATCGCTAACAATGAAATGCCCGGTTCAAAATCGGAGTTCGACATTCGAACTCTCTTTCAAAACGCGTGAAGTGACGTTTGGCATCCAAACGATCATCTTTAAAACTTAAAACCCGACATTTGACATTCAAATCTCATTTAATGTTTTTTTCCCGTAAAATCGCTAATAATGAAATGCCCGATTCAAAACCGGAGTTCGACATTCGAACTCTCTTTCAAAACGCGCAAAGTGACGTTTGGCATCCGAACGATCATCTTCAAATTCAAAATCCGACGTTTGACATTCAAACGCTCTTTTCTTAAAAGTCAACATTTGACACTTAAGTTAAAAGTTCAAAATCATCACTCGCACCACTTTCTCCTCAAAACTCCAAAACCGACGTTGGTCATTCAAACGCTCTCTTTTTCCAAAAGAAATCATAAAATCAACGTTTGACATTCAAACCAAGATTAAGCTTATCATTCAAGCCCCCATTTTCAAAATGCAAACACACACACACACACACTCACACATTTTCGAGAAAGGTAGAAAGACTCGTCATACGAGGCATTTCGGGTGATCTCAAAATACTCTTCTCGAAACGTAAAGTGACCTCCGAACCTAACAATCTCTGGTACTAAAAAAAGCTTTTTGTCATGTTTTTGCTACCAATAAAAACGACACCCCTTTTCAAAGCCTTTTCCAAGTTTTTGCTACCAATAAAAACGACACCCCTCTTTTTTCACTAAGCCATTTTTCAACGTTTGGGCTCAAAATACAAAACCGCGTGGCGACTCCTCTCCTTCCCGAAAGCGAGGTCTCAAACACCAATCCGCGAAAGACAACCGCTTCGCCCCGCGCGCTAATCCGGGTAATTTCACCCACATTACATTTAATGAAATGATTTTGTTCTGTGTGATCACTTGCATTGCTCAACAAATAACTCCACAAATGATTAATGCTTTGATTAATTGGTGTGAGAAAGTAAATCGATAGCTCCCCATACACCTTACCATACCCCACACAAAGGCCTCCATCAAGCCATACACTTTCCAAAACATGTCCCCATCATCACCTTGACCAAGTCAACGACGGCGGCAACATCAAAGGACAACAACAGGTCACTCAGCATCAAAAGATTGACCCCATGTCGACAACAACCTAGGGGCTTGCCTTCGCCCTCCTGCGCATCAAGAAAGTTCAAGCAGGGGCTTGCCTTCGCCCTCATATGCATGAAAAAAAAGCTCAAACAGAAGCTACAGAAAAAAAAGCTCAAGTAAGTCTTCAAAAAAAAAAGAGAAAAAGCTCAAGCAGGAGCTTCAAAAAAAAAAAAAAAGGAGGAGCCAAGGACCCAGCACCGCCAGTCAGAAGCCCAAGGCAGAAAGGTAAAAGCGCATCATAAGCCCTTACACAATATTCAAATTCTTCTTCTTCACATAAGAGTAACGATCAAGAAGCAATGGATTCATTGAAACTGTCGTCAAATACGACTTGTCAAGGAATCACCTCAAGGCCCGTGCCTCATCATTCAACCTTCCGAGCATTTTCGCCAAAGGCCGCACGAATATTCATGCCCTGGCCCCAAAGCCAAACACGGTTCAACCTCGAACTACGTCGACTTGAGCTCCTTGTCTTAAGGGGAACGTAGGCAACCAGAAATGGTCCGATCATAAACACATACAAATCCACAAACCCGGTCTCATCAATGACCTCTCCTATGCACAAACCTTACTTCACACCAGACCAAATTCGATCCTTGATACCGATTGACTTTCTCCTCATGATTAATCAAAGCATATCAAGTTTAATTGTTGAATAACCAGAACATCAACAAAGGGTTTTAAGCAAATATGTGATCATTGTGATCAAATCAAGTTTTCAAATGTCTCGACAAGTCTTCTTTTTCTACAAAATAAGAAAATAAAGCTAAACACTGATTTTCTGTCAGCAAGGGCTTCCATACACTTTTACAAGCTTTTCAGTGCTCATACTCTCTCAAAAGAGTCAAACCCAAAAGCATGTTTTTTGTGCCTACGTCAAATAAGGCATTCACACAAAAGGGGACCCGTTTTCACCTTTTCAAAAATAAATACGCCCTTGCGAGTGTACATTACAAGTCATTTCTCCCACAAAAGAGGGTCGAACTACGCAGACCTGAGCCCCTCAGTCCGAGGGGAACGTAGGCAGCCTTCATTGGTTCGGTCTAAAGCATACACAAAAATCCCAAAAGTTGGACGCCATCAAGGCTCAGACAAGAAGCAAGCAAGAGATTTTGCGTCTCGATAAAGCTTTAAAAGTAAATCACAAATCATCACAGTTAAAATACTTTTTGATGAGTTCAAGCACGATCTACTCTCGATTCACAACATGCTAAAAGAAAACTTAAAACATTTAACAATCAATGTGTCTGCAATGACAATGAATGGATACTCAGTGTTTCAGAAGGTCATTCCATGCTACTCGCGATTGGCCCTTCGTCACTCTTTCCTTTCTTCCCTCGTCCCCAACGAGTCTTCTTTCATTCCACATGAGCGAGTTCTGTCTCCCTCATTCCAAGATCAAGAGTCCTCCTCGTCGTGTCAAACAAACCAGTCACTCTCAGAGCATCGTTCGCCCGTGCCTCGGCTTGGATCTCCTCCCTACGAGTCTGCAAAAGGGGATCTCTCTCCGCTAGTCTGTCAACTCGAGTCCCGTAGTCAAACAAAGCGTCTCCCGTGACACCCTTAGGGTTAACCCAAGCTTCTGCACTCCTAAAGTTGCAACTGAAATGGCAATCTTGCCCCGGAATTGCCTCGCGCCTGCTCTCCAGAATCGACTGAGCCAGTCCAAGTACTCAGTAGTCAGGACAACACTCTCCCTAAGAGGTACCCCAAGAGGAAAAGAAGCAAACTTCCATACCCTCAGAAAATACAGAAAAGGCACCCTCAGAAAATACAGAAAAGGCATCTGGATCTGTCATGCAGAAAGAGACTACCTCCATAGTGGCAATGCCTTCCCAGCCCAGCAAAGGCTCCTGCCTCAAAGGACAACTTGAAACAAGCGATGGAACATAGAAAGAGGACCAAGACAAACACGGAACTCTGACAACATAGGAACCTTCCTGACAGGCCCTCCTAGTCTCAATTCCCCAATGAGGAACCCACCAACGGAGGTGATGCATGCCAAGTCAAACCATCCACCTTTCCCAAGCAGACTGATCCGTCTCCAAGACCCAATGGTCGCTAAGCAAACGTCCATGTACTAAAAGATGTCTGAAGCACAGGCATTGCTTGAATCCTCTCTCACAACCATGAAGGGACCAAAGCAGGGGCTTCCCCCATGTATGAACCGATCCCCCAGCGCTGAGCGATCTATGTCGTGGAAAGTTTCCCCCAAAGCCAAAGGAACGATGTCCTCGCCCGCTCAGCAGTGGCCTACCGCATCCGACAAAGCGCTAGCATACATCCCGAGGGGGCTGACCAAGAAAAGAGTGGCTATCACTCACAAAGCAAACACGTCCCAGGAGACATCACTCCCGCCGTCGCTCAAGAAATCACAAAGCCGCTTCAAATTTCAACCGCTCAAAAGCCTTACCAAAGCCATTTCCGGCCACCATACACTAACCACAAACATTTCAAGCTCGTGTGACATGCACAGAACATAAAAAAAGGGAGTAGAAAGAACCCCTAAATCAAAAATAAAAGAGTTCATTACATGTGAATACATTGTGCATATAAATACAAATATTTTGTTGCTCTCCTCACTAAAATGCACAGAAAAAAAAGGAGTCCTACTCTGAGTCATCGGCACCACCGCTTGGTAAAGACTCCCACATCTCTGCCCCTCCGCCAGCCACCTCATTATCCTCGGTGAACTCAGCACCTTCCTCGACCGGATACTCCAAGACATCCGCAGAATTTAGAACGAAGAAGGAAAAAGAAGACGAGCCATCCCTCCTCTCCTTGTCTAGCACCTGAGGCGTCCTACATCCTCATCATCTCAGCCAGAGGCCGCACCACGTTCTCAATACCTCAATAACTAGATCAGAGGCGCCACCTCGCCCTCACCGCAAGTCCAGACAGAGGCGCCACCTATCCCTCACACCAAGTTCAGACAGAGGCGCCACCTGGCCCTCACCGCAAGTTCAGACAGAGGTGCCACCTCGCCCTCACCGCAAGTTCAGACAGAGGCGCCACCTCGCCCTCACCACAAGTTCAGACAAATGAGCCACCTCGCCCTCACACCAAGTTCAGACAGAGGTGCCACCTCGCCCTCACCACAAGTTCAGACAGATGCGCCACCTCACCCTCACCGCAAGTTCAGACAGAGGCGTCACCTCGCCCTCACCACAAGTTCAGACAGAGGCGCCACCTCGCCCTCACCGCAAGTTCAAACAGAGGCACCACCTCGCCCTCACCACAAGTCAGACAGAGGCGCCACCTCGCCCTCACCACAAGCTCGGACAGAGGCGCCACCTCGACCTCACCGCAAGTTCAGACAGAGGCGCCACCTCGCCCTCACCGCAAGCTCAGATAGAGGCGCCACCTCGCCCTCACACCAAGCTCAGACAGAGGCACCACCTCACCCTCACCACAAGCTCAGACTGAGGCGCCACCTCGCCCTCACACCAAGTTCAGACAGAGGCTCCACCTCGCCCTCACCGCAAGTTCAGACAGAGGCTCCACCTCGCCCTCACCGCAAGTTTAGATAGAGGCGCCACCTCGCCCTCACCGCAAGTTTAGACAGAGGCGCCACCTCATCCTCACCGCAAGTTCAGACAGAGGCGCCACCTTGCCCTCACCGCAAGTTCAGACAGAGGCATCACCTCGCCCTCACCGCAAGTTTAGATAGAGGCGCCACCTTGCCCTCACCGCAAGTCCAGACAGAGGTGCCACCTCGCCCTCACACCAAGTTCAGACAGAGGCACCACCTCGCCCTCACCGCAAGGCCAGACAGAGGGGCCACCTGGCCCTCACCGCAAGTTCAGACAGAGGCGCCACCTCGTCCTCACACCAAATTCAGACAGAGGCGCCACCTCGCCCTCACCACAAGTTCAGACAGAGGCGCCACCTCGCCCTCACCGCAAGTTCAGACAGATGTACCACCTCGCTCTCACACCAAGTTCAGACAGAGGCGCCACCTCGCCCTCACCGCAAGCTCAAACAGAGGCGCCACCTCGCCCTCACCGCAAGTTCGGACAGAGACACCACCTCGCCCTCACCACAAGCTCAGACAGAGGCACCACCTCGCCCTCACCGCAAGCTCAGACAGAGGCGTAACCTCGCCCTCACCGCAAGCTCAGACAGAGGAGCCACCTCGCCCTCACCACAAGTTCAGACAGAGGTGCCACCTCGCCCTCACACCAAGTTCAGACAGAGGTGCTACCTCGCCCTCACCACAAGTTCAGACAGAGGCTCCACCTCGCCCTCACCGCAAGTTCAGACAGAGGCGCCACCTCGCCCTCACCGCAAGTTCAGACAGAGGCGCCACCTCGCCCTCACCGCAAGTTTGGACAAAGGCGCCATCGCGTCCTCATCATTTCAGTGACTTCGGTCAAAAATGCCAGCGCGTCCTCAGCATTTCAATGACTTCGGTCACAGGCACCTCCTCCTGCAGGTAAACACAGCAAAGGTATGTCAATAAACTTCAAATGCAAGACATAGCAGTAATAAACACTACATAAAAGAAGAATCCCAGCACGGCATGATGCCTTTCTAAAAAATTCCCACAAATAAAGTTCCATACAGGATCCACAAAATGCGCCATCAAACTCAACTTAGGTCCAGACGCCTTAGAATAGTCTCCCTTAGGTCCAGACGCCTTAGAATAGTCTCAATTTAGGGTCATACTCCTGAACTAAGTCTCCCTTAGGTCCAGACGCCTTAGAATAGTCTCAACTTAGGGTCATACTCCTGAACTAAGTCTCAATTTAGGTCCAGACGCCTTAGAATAGTCTCAACTTAGGGTCATACTCCTGAACTAAGTCTCCCTTAGGTCCAGACGCCTTAGAATAGTCTCAACTTAGGGTCATACTCCTGAACTAAGTCTCAATTTAGGTCCAGACGCCTTAGAATAGTCTCAACTTAGGGTCATACTCCTGAACTAAGTCTCCCTTAGGTCCAGACGCCTTAGAATAGTCTCAACTTAGGGTCATACTCCTGAACTAAGTCTTAATTTAGGTCCAAACGCCTTAAAACAGTCTCACCTAGGGTATAGACACCTTCAAAGAAACTTAACTTAGATACTCCTCGCCTTTCCTGGCCGTCATTCGTAAGCCCGAACCTCGCCCACTAAACGGTAAAACAAACACAATAGGCGCAAATGCCTCCAAACACAAATCCCAAGGCACAAAATGCCTCCAAAACATAAAACACGAAACAAACATCGGCCGTCATTGTAAGTCCGAGCCTTGCCCACAAAACGGTAAACCAAACACCGGCCATCAAAGTAAGCCTGAACCCCTTCCCCAGCAGACAAAAGTCAAACGGGAATTCTTGCAAACCCATACAAGACCACATATCCCCAGCAAATAAACATAAAAGGCGCAAATGCCTCCAAACACGAATCCCAAGGCACAAATGCCTCCACACACAAATTCCAAGGCGTAAAATGCCTTCGAACACCCATCCTAAGGCACAAATGCCTTCACAACAAACAAGTCATTTCCTCGACAGCCATTGTGAGCCCAAACTCTTCCCCAGCGGATAAAACACAAAGGCAAACACGCCTCCCAAAATCAAAATACTTAAAGCACGAGTGCCTTCCCCCCCCCCAAGGCACAAATTACATCCTTGGCTTAAGACACCGACACGTCCATGCCCAAAACCATAGTCAGAGGACATCACCCATCCTCAAACATTTCACAAACCTCGTCAGAGGACATCACACGTCCTCAAACATTCCACTCACAATTTCACCATCACCAGCATGATCCGTAGCCCGGAAGGCTTTAAATTACCCGATCCGGAAGACCGCATAAATCTCCCAAATCATTCTCTACAGCCCGGAAGGCTTTAAATTACCCGATCCGGAAGACCGTATAAACTTCTTAAATCACTATCCGCAGCCCGGAATGCTTTAAACTACCCGGTCCGGAAGACCGCATAAATTACCCAAATCATTATCTATAGCCCAGAAGGCTTTAAACTATCCGGTCTGGAAGACCGCATAAATGTCCCAAAACATTTTCACAAATTAGGTAGACACCCCCAAATAGTCTCACTTAGGTCATACTCCTGAACTAGGTCAAAACTTAGGTCATACTCCTGAACTAGGTCCCAACTTATGTCATACTCCTGAACTAGGTCCCAACTTAGGTTATACTCCTGAACTAGGTCCCAACTTAGGGTCATACTCCTGAGCTAGGTCCCAATTTAGGTTCATACTCCTGAACTAAACCCCAACTTAGGTCATACTTCTGAACTAGGTCCCAACTTAGGTCATCCTCCTGAACTAGGTCCCAACTTAGGTCATACTCCTGAACTAGGTCCCAACTTAGGTCATACTCCTGAACTAGGTCCCAACTTAGGTCATACTCCTGAAATAGGTCCCAACTCAGGTCATACTCCTGAACTAGGTCCCAATTCAGGTTCATACTCCTGGACATGTCCTCATAACGACACAACCTCGGTTAAAGGACATCACACGTCCTCATAACCGACCTAAACGGTTACTCGCAGGACACCACCACGTCCACACACCGAGTCTCAGTCAGAGGATATCACATGTCCTCGTGCACGACAACACTCACCCCCCACACGAACTACGATTGCCTTGATTCCCACTCAGGGATACGTAGGAATCCTATCAAAGGGTCCAGCCGTCCGACCAACCTGATCATCTTCTCTCTCCCAGCAAGCGATCCAGATCAGGACCCTGATCTTATCGACGACCCCACTTCCTTCATAAGTGACGTCGCCGAGGGACTTCTGTAAGTACCCCAATCTGGATCGCTCTCCATCCAAGCATACGAAAAAACCCAAGGGATATCTTCCGAAGGTCATAACTCCTTCATACGAACTCCGATTGAGACGTGCCATATATGGTTGGAAAGCTCTCGACGAGAACTAGCTTGCCATTACAAAAATAATAAAATATTGAGCCTGTAGACTGGTCCATGCGGACCTCTTTGCACCCAGGGGCCTTTCTGGGATTAAAAAGTACAAAATGACTTTTTGGGAATTTTGGAAAATATGGAAAAGCAAGACAAGTCCGTGCGGACCACTTTGTATCCGACATCATAATCACAAAATCCTCTATTCATTCCCCTATACAGTCACCCATTCACTCTAAATCCAAATCTCCTTCTCCTCCACCTCAAAAGGATGCACCTATTAAGGGGAAGACTCCAAAGAGGAGAAAGAAAATGCCAGCAAGGAAGAATTCCAAGAAAGGCAAGCCTGTTGAACCCTCTCCTTCACTTTCTCCCTCACCTTCACCTAAACCGCTTTCCCCCTTTATCCTCCCAATCCACATCTCACTCTCCTCAACATTCAAATTCCATAAATTCCATCCAATCCAACCAAACACCCCCACGTTCAAGTGCCTATCAACCTTGGACCACCAAACCATCTGCTGGCCAAGCCATTTCCAGAACCATTCGCCAAGACCCATCTCCATCACCTCCTCATAACTCAAACCGCTCCAAATCCCATTCACCTGCCAAATCCCCAACTCCTCCCAACTCACCTCTTAGACAAAGAACCCCTCCTATTTCCCCCCACACTACTCTTTCAAACTACCCTACCAAATCCCTTCCTCAAAATATTTCCCCTCAAACCCAAACCGCTCCTACCAAGTCACCTCCTAACCCCTTTACTCAACCTGAAACTACCCATTTCCAACCGCCTCCTACATTCCAAACTGCTTCCACCTCAACCGCCCCTCCATCTGAATACTCCCAAATTCTAAATTCTTTCAACCCTTAACCTAATCCAAAGCCAACTCATAATAAACCAAGGCCATGTTATACAGGTAACCGCTTCAAATGCCTCCCTTCAAGCCTCCAACACCTCCCTCTCTGAATCCAACCGCATCCTCCTTGCCAAGGTGGATTCTCAAACCCTTGAAATGGCCAATCTTAAATCTTATTTGCTTGATTCCATTAAGGGGGAGAGACCTACTGCTCATGCATCCACCTCCACAGATGAAACCGCTTCTGCAGTCAAAACTGCGACTGAAGCATGTTTTCTAAGCTTCAGGGAAGATCTGGCAAATGGAGTTCTCCAAGCACTTGGAGATGCAGTGTCAAAGACTCAACTCCAAGAGATGCTCACTTAACTATCAGATGTCTTCATCAACACCACAAACACTGCTTTTGACACCTTCATGACAACTATCTCTGATGCAGTGCATACCAGACCACCTCATTCTGAGCAGCCCTAACCGCTGAAATCAAAACCGCTCTGGACTCCATCAGAGTAGATATTCTGGAGCAGGTTGACTTTCTTAAAGGGCAATCTGAAGTTAATTTGGAGATTGTGGGAGATGCTTTGAAGGCCAAGCTCAATGAAATAAAAGATGAGTTGAACGACCGCTTGGACAACCTCAAGACTGGATTTAATTCAAAACTTGATTCTGCAATCCATGATCTGAAATCCTCCTTGAAGGTTACCATAAATCTTGAGCCTATGGAACAAGCCTTTGCCACCCAAACTGCTGCAATTAAAGATGAAATCCACATTTTCTTTAATTCATTAAACTCCTCTTTCCATACACTTATCAATGATAAAATTGAGCAAGTTAGAGGAAACTCTAGAGGAGTGGGTGAAGTCAATTTAAGGCTGGCAAAACAAGAAAGTTTTGTGAAGAAACTGGATGCAAATATTGCCCGAACTGCTGAAGAGGTGAGAAGAATGAGAAAAGCAATGCGCACTGACCAATCCGCCCATACTGGACCGCGTCAAGCAGAAGATGAAGTGACCAAGCCGCGTCAACATTAGAACCGCTTCATTGTAATTTCTTTCCTTTTACTAATTTACTTTTGTTTTAGACCGCATTCTCCATGTATTTCTTTTGGTCTATATTTTTGCTTTTGCAACCATGTAATTTCCTTTCATACCTTGTACCTGTAACCGCTTGAGGTATTAATGAAAATTGCATCATGGTTCCAAAACTTTGTTCATATCAAACTGCTTATTTGTAGAACAATGAAACCGCTTATGATTTTAAACCTCATTCAAATATTTTCTAACTTAAAATCATACTTTTGAAATGAAGTTTAAACATTCAGTTTAAACCGCACTTTAAACTTAAACTCATATTTCCATATTTCTTCAAGTGCACTGAATGCCTTTCTATACTTTCAAGTTATAAATTTTTCAATCTTTCAACAGTATAGAAATCTATAGCTTAAGCTAGTATGTGCATTGACTTGGGACATGACTTACCATGTTAATTCTTATGGACATCTTTTTACCAAGTACAATGTTTGCTTTTGTTATAGTAGGTAATGACATCAATCAAATAGGGGGAGATTGTTGGGTATGCTTACTTTAACTGTCACGATCCTAAAATTAGGCACTATTTTAGCACACATTGAGCACGTGGGGTTCGGGTGGTAGTATTTCATTTAGTGAATTTCATGCTATTATATTACTTGCTAATTTTATATGATCATATTATGTTTTTGATGATTTTGTGGAGTTAGGATGTAAATGAATTAATTTTAATGATAAAGGGTCTAAAGGGAATAAAAATAAAATGTGTAGTGAAATTATAATTGTTGGAAATTTTAAATAAAATATTTACTTGAGATTGAGGTGCTTTGTTGTAAGGTTGGATAGTTAAGGTTGTTAGTTTATTTCTTAGGTTGTTAGAGGAGCTTTAGTGTAACATGTTATAATTATCCATGGAATTTGCCAAGAGAAAAATCATTCCCTTTCTTCCTCAGTATCACTTCTTCTCAAAAAGCCATGGAAAGCTTTAAACCCTAACCTCCTTCCAAAAATTCTACCACCTTCATTACTCCTTCATTTTCAAAACCGTTTGCGGATTCTTGTTCGTGGCGGTGAGGGGAGCGCATCTATCCGGTCAAATAATAATGCCATTTTGCACTATTTAAGTAAGTTATTATGATTTTCTTTCAAAAGTGTTCATTTTATGATCATTGTTGTTGTTGTTGTTATGATTTAAAGGAATTTTGGTGTTTTGGAACACTTTTATTGAGAAAGTTTGGTTTTTGGAAAAGTGGAATTGAAATGAGTATGGTTTGGTGGTTGTAGTGGTAATAAAAATGGTTAGGATTGAAGTTAGAGTGTTCATGAATTAATGGAAAGGGTTGCATGGAAATTGGAAGCAAAGTCTTGGTAATAAAATGCTTTTGGGAAGTGTTGTAATGTGTTGGAAGGGGTATAGAATAGATTGGATCTGTTTACTGATGTTTGGGACTAGTTTTGATCACTTTAAAACAGAGTGTATTGGTGTTTGGTTCTTGGGAATGATTGCTGATGTTTGTTCCAGCTCTGTTCTGAATTCTGGACAGAGGGCACGACTCGTGCTCTGTGGCACGAGTCGTCCCTTGGAGTTTTGCCTAAGTCTTGCCTTATGGGGGACCAGTGTATCTGGTGGGATGTATAAGGGGCACGAGTCGTGCACTGGGGCACGAGTCGTGCCCTGCCCTGCAGTCTCTAAATCATTTTCCAAGGCTTAGAAACCTATCCAAACTAGAACCAAAGTGAACCCTCTTTAACTTAGATTAAAGTAGAACACTTTAGCTACATAATGATGTCTTACTTGGTTAAAATGGAATAGTGGAAGTACTTTAAATATTGTTCGGAAAATGCTTGACAGCCTTGATTCGTCACTTAACCAAAGTGAATCCAACTTGGTAATTTGAACTTGGACCTTTATAGAGGTCATGTATTGTTGCATATTGATTACGTAGGGCTGGTTTATGATACCTTATTGCCTTACTTGAGTTCATATTCATTGATTGTGATATATATAGTGTATGAAATGAATGTTGCACTATGGTATTGATTGAATATGAGTATGCTTTACCATGTCATTATATCTTTATCCCTTTGGTGGATTTCATTTCAAGTAACTATTATGTGCTTGAAGTTGTGTTAATCAGCTGATGTTTAGGGGTATAACGGAATATGATCAATTATGGAAAGTGTGACCTAATGTGATCAGATTACGTTATACCTGTGACTGTCCCCTTCTGTGGCCACAGATTGGGGTTATAGCATCTGTATTGGGCCAAAAGCCTTACAGAGTTGCTAGTATCTTATATGGTTCCCTGAAAAACGGGTCTTATAAGATGTGAATATGCTCAAGCAGTTCACAAATGAGTGGAGTTTTATCTCCCGATGTTGTACGACTTATTGGTCAGACGGGAAAAGATAAACCAAGGTAATGTTATGTGTTTATGGCTTTTCCAATGTGTTATATGCACCTTGTATGTGTTGCATCTTACTTGGCATTTGCATTCATAATAGCTTATTGAGATTTATTCTCACCCTTCTCCCTTTAATGTTTTAGATCGGAATGAGAGAGGAGGACCCGGCCAGTGAGGACGGGGAGGAGTTTGTACGAGTATTTTGGGTTGTTGGGTATGTATATGTCATGGTTAGGAGTTGTAGTTATATTTTGGCTTAGCTCCTTGGTGGAGTTGTATATATAAAACTTTGTTTCAAACTTATATTTGTAAAAGTTTGTAATGTGTAACTAAAGTAAGTTGGTTTTCAAAGTTGTTTTACCCTTTTCCTCCAAGTGGAGATGACCCAAGTTAGTATTTGAATGTTAAGGTTAAAGTGTAGTTTCTTTTCAAGTTAATGCAAAAGTTTTTAAAATTTACAGGTGGTCTTTCTTAGTTTGGACTCTCAAGCTCGGGACACGTGTTAGGTTCCGGGTTGGGGTGTCCACAGTTGGTATCAGAGCCTTGCCTAGAGGTCAAGGGTAGATGTCTAGTTTAAGGGGGAGTGTGTGATAACTGACGCCGAGTGTTTGATGCAGGTGTTTGTTCCAATGGCTGGGAATGAGGATGATCAGCATCGGGCACAGGGTAATGTTGGTAATGAAGGGGGTAATAACAATCTGAATGCTGAAATGATGGACATGTTTAGGGTATTCTTACAGAACATGGCAAATCAAGGTAGAGCTCAATAACAACCGGAAGGTAGGCAAGGGCACGAACTTGAGAAATTTGTGAAGATGGCACCCCCAAGTTTCAATGGTGATCCAGATCCGGTGAAGGCGGAGAGGTGGCTTGAGGCAATGAACAAGATCTTCATAGCAATGGAGAGCCCGGATGATGAAAAGGTAAGGTGAGATGTCTTCAAGTTGGAGGGAGCGGCAGATCATTGGTGGCACATAGTCAAAGATAGTTGGGACCGAGATCATACCCCGCAGACATGGGAGAACTTCACATGAAAGTTTCGGGACCATTTTATTCCGATGGTGACAAGAGACAGAAAGGAGGTTGAGTTTCTTCGACTAGAGCAAGGAACAATGACCGTGGCACAATACTCAGCAAAGTTTACGGAGCTAGCTCGTTACTATCCCCATTTGGTGTCGGAAGAAGAGAGACGGGTATATCAATTTGTGAAGGGATTAAGGCTGGAATTCAGGAAACCGTTATTGACTCACGACTTCACGGATTTTCAAGCGGCAGTGAACCGAGCCTACCGAATAGAGAATGACATTGAAGAGCATAAGGGTAAGTCCGAAGGTAGAAGTGGAGGCAAGCAGCGGTTCCAAGGTCAAGGTTCGGGACAAAGTAGAGGACAGCCAAGGTTCTCAAATTCGGGGGTAGCAAGAGGTGGAAGTGTGACGACTTCAGCGGCTCGTACTCCTTCAAGACAGTATGGGATTGTTTGTGGGTTTTGTAAAAAGCCGGGTCACTCAGAAGAACGATGTTGGAGCAAGCTTGGAAAGTGTTTAGAGTGTGGAGCAGATGGTCACTTTCGAAAGAATTGTCCCAAGCTTTGAGGGCAAGTATCCGGTAGTGGTCAAGGTGGACCAAGAGGAGTCAAAAGAGATATTGAGGGAAAGACTAAAGATAAAGTTCAGGGTCGCGTTTTTACTTTAGGAAGAGGAGAAGTTGATCCTAACGCTGTCATTAGAGGTATTGTTCCTATCTCAGGAGTTAAGGCCCGCATCCTTATAGATCCCGGGTCTTCCCATTCATTTGTGGCGTCCCATTTTGCTTTTGCATTGCATAAACTACCTGATTTTATGCCTTATGTGCTTGAGCTTTCGACTCCTATGGGAGAGTGCCTCACTTCTTCTTTGATCTATAATGGTTGTGATGTGCAAATTTGTGGGCATGTATTGCCAGCGGATTTAGTAGAGTTACAAATCCGGGACTTTGATGTTATTCTTGGTATGGATTGGTTGAGTCATTACCATGCCTTGGTTGATTGTCGTAGGAAGAAGGTCTCATTTGATATACCTGATATGCCTACTTTTATGTTTGATGCCGATAAGTTTATGTTTGGCATACATGTTATTTCTGCTTTAAAGGCTAGAAAAATGCTTTCTAAGGGGTGTGCGAGGTATTTGGCTTATGTGGTAGAATCAAGTAAGAAATCCCCTGAGTTAGTTGATGTCCCGGTTGTTAATGAATTTGGTGATGTGTTTTCAAGTGAGTACTCTATGCCTCCTGATAGGGAGGTTGAGTTTTGTATTGATCCAGTGCCCGTTACTTCACCTATTTCTAAAGCGCCTTATAGAATGGCTCCGACTGAGTTGAAGGAGTTGAAGACTCAGTTGCAAGAGTTGTTAGACAGGGGGTTTATCCATCCCAGTATGTCACCGTGGGGAGCTCCTGTTTTGTTTGTCCGAAAGAAAGATGGTACCTTGAGATTGTGTATAGATTACCGTCTGTTGAACCAAGCAACCATCAAGAACAAATATCCTCTCCCGCACATTGATGATTTATTTGACCAACTCCAAGGTTCCGTTATTTACTTAAAGCTTTATTTGAGAAGCGGATACCATCAATTGAAGATCAGACCAGACGACATTTCCAAAACAGCTTTCAGGACAAGATATGGTCATTACGAGTTCGTGGTTATGCCTTTTGGGTTGACTAACGTTCCGGTCATATTTATGGATATGATGAACCGTATCTTCAATCCGTACCTTGATAGCTTTGTTGTGGTGTTCATCGACGACATTCTTGTTTATTCCAAGTCCCGGGAGGAGCACGAGACTCATTTGAGGATTGTTCTTTCTCTTCTTAGTGAAAAGCAATTGTTCGCCAAATTCAGCAAGTGCGAGTTTGGTTAGAGCAGATATCTTTCTTGGGGCATGCGATATCTAGTTCGGGAATATCAGTTGATCCTTCCAAGATTGAAGCAGTTGTCAGTTGGAAGCAACCTTCAACGGTGATAGAGGTTCGTAGTTTTCTTGGGTTGGCGGGGTACTACAAAAGGTTTATCGAGGGTTTCTCTCGCATTGCAACTCTGTTAACTAGATTGACTCGGAAAATGTATCTTTTGTATGGGATTCCAAGTGTGAAGCTAGCTTTAATGAGTTGAAGAAGAGACTGACATCAACTCCCGTTCTTACCCTTCCAGACGGTTGCGAGAACTTTGTCATTTTCAGTGACGCCTCGAAGGAGGGTTTGGGATGTGTGTTGATGCAAGGTGGGAAAGTGATTGCTTATGATTCTCGAAAGTTGTCACCGGCTGAACAGAATTATCCTACACATGACATGGAATTGGCTACGATTATTTTTGCGTTGCACAAGTGGAAACACTATCTTTACGGGGCAAGATTTGATATATTCATGGACCATAAGATCTTGAAGTATTTATTTACACAAAAGGAGTTGAATAATCGACAAAGAAGATGGTTAGAGTTCTTGAAAGACTTTGATTGTGTGATTTCATATCATCCGGGGAAGGCAAATGTTGTTGCGGATGCGATTAGCCGAAAGGCTTATTTGTCAACTTTGAGTTCCCGAGAGTCAAGATATGAGTTAATTTTTGCGAATGTCCGAGTCGTTTCAACTTTGTATGGAAACTTGATGGAAGCTCAACAAATTGACCCGGAGTTGAAGAAAATTTTGGGACAAGTTCAAGATGGTAAAGCCGGGAATTTTGCGTTAAATAGAGATGGACTCCTAACTTTCCAAGGCCGAATTTGTGTTCCTTCATCACCGGAGATCAAGAAGCATGTTCTAGAGGATGGTCATAAGTCTAGATTTGCCATTCATTCGGGTAGTACGAAAATGTATCAAGACTTGAAACGAGGATATTGGTGGAATGGGATGAAGAGAGAGATAGCGGATTTCGTGTCTAAGTGTTTAACTTATCAACAAGTCAAGGCCGAGCATCAAAGACCGGCAGGGCTACTTCAACCATTAGACATTCCAGAGTGGAAATGGGAAGGGATTTCAATGGATTTTGTAACGGGTTTACCTCTTACCGCGAAGAAGATGGATGTTATTTGGGTTATTGTAGATAGATTGACGAAATCAGCTCATTTTCTTCCCACGTCAACTAAGTTTTTGATGGAGAGGTTAGCTCAGTTGTATATGAAGGAGATTTTTAGACTTCATGGAGTTCCAGTTAGCATCGTTTTAGATAGAGATCCGAGATTCACTTTGAGATTCTGGAGGGCATTACATGAAGCTTTGGGGTCCAAGTTATGTTTCAGCACAGCGTTTCATCCTCAGATAGATGGGCAGACGGAACGAACTATTCAGATACTTGAGGATATGTTACGAGCTTGTGTGATGAATTTTCATTTATCTTGGGAAGATCATCTACCGTTGGTTGAGTTCACCTACAACAACAGTTACCAATCTAGCATTGAGATGGCTCCTTATGAAGCGTTGTATGATAGGAAGTGCAGATCGCCTATGTGTTGGGATGAAGTGGGTGAAGCCAAGATTTGAGGTCCGGATTTGGTGAGAGATTCGATGGAGAAGATCAAGGTAATCCGAGATCGGTTGAAGACGGCTCAAAGTAGGCAAAAGAGCTACACCGACAACAGAAGACAAGACTTATCTTTCCAAGTTGGTGACTTAGTTTTCATGAAGATTTATCCGAGGACCGGGATAAAAAGGTTTTGGAATAAGGGGAAACTAGCTCCAAGGTTTGTTGGTCCCTTCAAGATTATAGAGAAGATTGGGGAACTAGCTTACCGATTAGCGTTGCCTCCATCCTTCTCCTTGCTTCATGATGTATTCCATGTTTCGATGTTAAGAAAGTATTGCCATGATCCTTCTCACATTTTGAGTTCACCTCCCGAAGAGATTCAAGCGGATATGTCCTATGTTGAGGAGCCATTGAGAGTATTAGAATTCCAAATGAAAGAGTTGAGAACTAAAAGCATCCCGGTAGTGAAAGTGCTATGGAGGAATCATACCATTAAAGAGGCTATGTGGGAGTTAGAGTCGGAGATGAGAGAAAAGTACCCTTCGTTGTTTGAGAGTACAAGTAAGTTTACCTAAAATTTGGGGCGAATTTTCTTTAAGGGGGAGTGAGTGTCACGACCCTAAAATTAGGTACTATTTTAGCACACGTTGAGCACGTGGGGGTTCGGGTGGTAGTATTTCATTTTGTGCATTTCATGCTATTTATATTACTTGCTAAGTTTATATGATCATATTATGTTTTTGATGATTTTGTGGAGTTAGGATGTAAATGAATTATTTTTAATGATAAAGGGTCTAAAGGGAATAAAAATAAAATGTGTAGTGAAATTATAATTGTTGGAAATTTTAAATAAAATATTTACTTGAGATTGAGGTGCTTTGTTGTAAGGTTTGATAGTTAAGGTTGTTAGTTTATTTCTTAGGTTGTTAGAGGAGCTTTAGTGTAACATGTTATAATTATCCATGGAATTTGCAAAGAGAAAATCATTCCCTTTCTTCCACAGTATCGCTTCTTCTCAAAAATTCATGGAAAGCTTTAAACCCTAACCTCCTTTCAAAAATTCTACCACCTTCATTACTCTTTCGTTTTCAAAACCGTTTGCGGATTCTTGTTCGTGGCGGCGAGGGGAGCGCATCTATCCGGTCAAATAATTATTCCATTTCGCACTATTTAAGTAAATTATTATGATTTTCTTTCAAAAGTGTTCATTTTATGATCATTGTTGTTGTTGTTATGATTTAAAGGAATTTTGGTGTTTTGGAACACTTTTATTGAGTAAGTTTGGTTTTTGGGGAAGTGGAATTGAAATGAGTATGGGTTGGTGGTTGTAGTGGTAATAAAAATGGTTAGGATTGAAGTTAGAGTGTTCATGAATTAATGGAAAGGCTTGCATGGAAATTGGAAGCAAAGTCTTGGTAATAAAATGCTTTTGGGAAGTGTTGTAATGTGTTGGAAGGGGTATAGAATAGATTGGATCTGTTTACTGATGTTTGGGACTGGTTTTGGTCACTTTAAAATAGAGTGTATTGGTGTTTGGTGCTTGGGAATGATTGCTGATGTTTGTTCCAGCTCTGTTCTGAATTCTGGACAGAGGGCACGACTCGTGCTCTGTGGCACGAGTCGTACACGAGTCGTCCCTTGGAGTTTTGCCTAAGTCGTGCCTTATGGGGGACCAGTGTATCTGGAGGGGTGTATAAGGGGCACGAGTCGTGCCCTGCCCTGCAGTCTCTGAATCATTTTCCAAGGCTTAGAAACCTATTCAAACTAGAACCAAAGTGAACCCTCTTTAACTTAGATTAAAGTAGAACACTTTAGCTACATAATGATGTCTTACTTGGTTAAAATGGAATAGTGGAAGTACTTTAAATATTGTTCGGAAAATGCTTGATAGCCTTGATTCGTCACTTAACCAAAGTGAATCCAACTTGGTAATTTGAACTTGGACCTTTATAGAGGTCATGTATTGTTGCATATTGATTACGTAGGGCTGGTTTATGATACCTTGTTGCCTTACTTGAGTTCATATTCATTGATTGTGATATATATAGTGTATGAAATGAATGTTGCACTATGGTATTGATTGAACATGAGTATGATTTACCATGTCGTTATATCTTTATCCCTTTGGTGGATTTCATTTCAAGTAACTATTATGTGCTTGAACTTGTGTTAATCAACTGATGTTTAGGGGTATAACGGAATACTATCAATTATGGAAAGTGTGACCTAATGTGATCGGATTATGTTATACCTGTGACTGTCCCCTTCTATGGCCACAGATTGGGGTTATAGCATCTGTATTGGGCCAAAAGCCTTACAGAGTTGCTAGTATCCTATATGGTTCCCTGAAAACGGGTCTTATAAGATGTGAATATGCTCAAGCAATTCACAAATGAGTGGAGTTTTATCTCCCGATGTTGTATTACTTATTGGTCAGACGGGAAAAAGTAAACCAAGGTAATGTTATGTGTTTACGGCTTTTCCAATGTGTTATATGCACCTTGTATGTGTTGCATCTTACTTGGCATATTGTTGCATTCATAATAGCTTATTGAGATTTATTCTCACCCTTCTCCCTTTAATGTTTTAGATCGGACTGAGACAGGAGGACCGGGCCAGTGAGGACGGGGAGGAGTTTGTACGAGTATTTTGGGTTGTTGGGTATGTATATGTCATGGTTGGGAGTTGTAGTTATATTTTGGCTTAGCTCCTTGGTGGAGTTGTATATATAAAACTTTGTTTCAAACTTATATTTGTAAAAGTTTGTAATGTGTAACTAAAGTAAGTTGGTTTTCAAAGTTGTTTTACCCTTTTCCTCCAAGTGGAGATGACCCAAGTTAGTATTTGAATGTTAAGGTTAAAGTGTAGTTTCTTTTCAAGTTAAGGCAAAAGTTTTTAAAATTTCCAGGTGGTCTTTCTTAGTTTGGACTCTCAAGCTCGGGACACGTGTTAGGTTCCGGGTTGGGGTGTCCACATTAACCCTCCTAGATTAGCTTAAGATTTGATTGATATCATAACCTCCTCTCTATTTTATGGACTTTAGGCCCATATGTAATGAAGCTTAGACTTCAATATTTTAGCTAAGTCCATTTTATAGAATAAGATAAATTAGGCTTGAAGACTGGCACAAGACTCATTGGATATGAGGATGCAGTTCAAATGTTTCAGATCTCCTTGTCAAAACCGCCTGGCAAACCGCTCCAAGCTAAATGCCTTGTGGAATCCTTTGTCTGAAACCGCTCATGAACTCCTAAGTGCAAACCGTATTGTGAACCGCTCTATGCAAACTGCATTGCAGTTCCAACCTTGAGACAACACTTATGAAGTCCTTCTCTGGTGAAACCGCTCATGTCTAAACCGCTCCTCACCAGACCGCTCCAATGATTGAAGACTTGAAGTAAACCACATTTGACCATTGGAATCCATGTCAGCAATATCAAATGTCAACCACCATATCTTGTCACGTGACTACTTATCAGACAAGATCTGCAAGGATCTTGAAAAGGTGACATATGTCCTAACTACCTTATTTGCAGCTGGAGCCTGACCAGCTTTACCTGCAACTCCTGTATCTAAGGACAAAAGTGGTTACTGTGGACCAATGGGAAAGCACCAGTACAGTCCTTGCAACAGCTGTATCCAACGGCTAGTTCCTTGCTGCTTGGGTATAAATACCCCTAATCTTCACCACTTGAAGATTGCTTGAAAAATTGATTTGTGTAAGTATGCCAATCCAATTCGCAATCCCTTTTTTAGGTGCATTTTAAATGATAAAATTGCACTAAGGGGCATTTTGGTAAATTCTCGGTCCGTTCCGAGACTTTCGGGAACTTTTTATAAGTTTCCTGCGAAGGAAGTATATTTTAGTATTTTTCCCGGACAAAAGGACCTAAAAGGAATTAACCAGCTTGGACCTTTGGGGTATTAACCCGGAATGTTCCAGAATCTGGTTTTGGCGCCAGAATCGGTTATTGACTCCTCCAGTCGTGCGACAACTTGAGGCATGGAAATGGGATACGTTGGGTCGTGCGACCAAATAAAGCCTTTTTCCAATTTACGTATAAATGTCAATTTGCCTTCATTTTGTAAAGGAGAGTTAACAACCCACACACAGTCCTCACGCATAAATCTCACCTTCTCTCTCTCTCTCTATACGCAGGAAGCCATCAACCGTCGTCTTCTTCCTCAATCCAACCTCTCCCTCCGGCCAAGACCAATACCACTCCCTTCTCCGATCTCAAAACCGACCGGCGACCTTCAATCCAAGCTTCTCCGATCCAATTTCCCCCTATACCCAAACGGCGAACAATCCAATCCAACCTCCCTCTCCGGCCAAGACGCAGGAACCAGGTGCTCTCTCCCTCACCGGCGACCTCACCCAAGCCTATCCTCTCCTTCTCCGGCCAACCAATCCTCCTTCACATCCAATTCTAACCGGCGACCCAATTCCTCTTGACCTACTCTCTCTCAATCTCCCCTCAACCAAACAACAACCGATCTCCCTCTCTCCAAACAAACCAACGAGACCTCCCCTGTCCAAAACCAATCGATCGGCGACCTATTCTCCCCGGAATCCTCTTCACTGTTCTCTGGTCTCTACCCAAATCCAATCGTCGTTTCCATTGTTTCCAAGCCCTAAGCTGTTCGCCACCACTATTCCATCAACAATCTCCGGCCAATTTCACCTATTAGCCCCCGGTCCTGTTCCAAACCTTCTCCCCTGTTCCTGAGCTCAATTCCGCCCGAAGCACAGTCCGCACCATTAATGGAAGCTGCAAACCACTTAATCTGAGATCCGAACCTGTTCTGTGAAACTGATCGAAGACTCTCTATACCGACTTGGTATAGAGAGCGTGGACTACGAGGGTAACGATTTCCTCACCTTTATCTCTCATTTACTGTTTATTTGTTTCATTGCAAATTATTCCTCGGACTTGATAATTAGACTCTATTCATCCCCAATTATCAAGTCCCAACTGCCGATCTCTCTGTTTAATTGTTTAGCTTGGTTTGGTTGATATTCATTATGTGATTGGAATTCTATTTGTCGTTTGGTTGTCGAGGGAGTGTGGATCTCCCCATATCCACACTCCTTCGACTAATCTGTTGGTGATTCGTTGGTTTCTGAATTGTTTGGTTATTGTGTTGGGATCTGAATTTAATCTCTGTTGTTTCCGTATTTCAAGTTGTAAGGTCCCTGCAGATTGGCTTCGATGTGTCACGCGACACAACTGGCCATCTAAGGTCCTGTGTCACGCAACACAAGTGGCTCTCTGCAGAGACGACATTTCAGTTGTAACCCCTATTCTGTTTGTCCTTGATGTAAAGTGGGACGTGGCCTCCCAGAGTCAATGGCTTACAAATTGTATTTCCCCCATGTTGAGCAATAAAATAAAGCACTCATATGCATTCTTATACATATCTTGTCATGCACACTTTGCACACACGTTTGAATGAATTGAATGTTGAACATAGAAAGACTCGTCTACGGATGAGGCATGTTGGGTGAACTCTCGGTTCTTCCCAACACGTAACTTGACCCCCGAACCCATTTTCTCTTTCAAAAAGGTTTTCAATGTTTCCTCTTAAAACGGCGTGGCGACTCCTTATTTTATTTTTTCGGCGAGCGCACATTCAGTGGCGACTCCTCTGGGGAATTGAAACTTGATTTTCAAAAAGTGGGTCAGACTTTCGTGCTTGTTCAACATTCATTCCATTCATTTATGTGTGCTTTGTTGTGTGACATGTTATGTGTTTAAATGCATTTTACGTGCTTTGCTTTATTCCTTTCCCCCCTTTGTGTCCCATCTTTGTTATCTGTTTTGTTGGTGCTGGGGCTGAGGTATTGCATCGTGCTTGGAAGCTGGGGCTGATTTTGATTGCTGTTCAGATTCTGGAAAGGTGACTCCTTCTGTCACGCGACAGAATATGCCCTCCATGTCCTGTGTCACGCGACAGAAGGTGGTCATTCTGCAAGACTTGATTTCTCTGATACAGGTTATGATTGTGGGGCAGTCCCCCATGATCAATTATTGATCCTTGATTATTGTGCTTTGCGGGGTGTGTGTTGTTTTTTCCCTTTCCCCTTTTTAAAAAAAATAAAAAAAAAAAAAAAAAAATCAAATCATTTTCGCAAATAAAGGAACATAGCCATCCCGCACACTACATCACGTAGATTTAGAACCCTCGGGTGCGAATGATGGCATCGCGGACGGTGATGTACGTCGCCTACGCTTGAGCGCCTAATATCAAACCTATCCCCCTAGCGCATTGTAGGTGGCGCCACACATTTAAACCTCACCCAAAACGGTTGGTTTTGACACGACATTTTCAAAAATACCCTAAAATGAATTGTTTCAAAATTTTCTAATGGACTTTCGTACCTACCCCAAAACCTAGCACGTGTGGGCATGTTGCCATCGCAACATGATTTCAAGTAGGGACATGTCACTCCTGTGGCGTGTTCTAACGAGAGATCATGCCGCTTTGTCAACGTGCACCGACGAGAGGTCATGCCAGATTTTTTCCTTGAAATTCTTCAGGAATACCCGTTATACTGCCCAAATTTCTCCAGAAATTGGGGCTGCTCGTCCGTCCCATAAATGCTTCGGTTTTGATTAGGTACCATTGCCTATTATTAATTTTGACTCAACGCATTTGGTGTATTTTTGGATGATGTGTCCCTAGGTTCCCCCGAGGTCTAGATTGCGTGAAATAAAGGACTAGCCTTTTCCAACCGTCTCTAGGACTTAAAAGACACCGATTTTTACTTGAACATTAATAAGTGTTGCACGAGTCCGTCTCCTTTCCCGCTCTTCCCTCTCCTGTACCTTCTCAAAATTCTCTACCCTCCGTCTACACACCCTCTTCACCTCTGCAAGGCTACGGCAAGTTGGGTGTGCGCTCTCGTTCCCGGCGCTCATTGGTCCATATTCCTGAGGTGGAAGCAGTTCAAGTGCCCGAGCAGTCGTCCATCTGATGCGGAATCCAAAATGCTCGGTGCAGAGAAGACTATGGCCCACAAATCTCGAAATTCATATCCCATGGGTCGGCAGAGTGCAAATGGTGCTTCCATCGAAAAGTGGCGAGCTACCCTTGAAGCCGTTTTTCCTCGCAAGCGAGAGGAACGATTGTTTGCTCAGATTGTTAAAGCTAAGGAGGGCGATTTGTGAAGGACAGAAAGATTGGAAAAGGGTCCTCACCGCACCGATGGCGACGATGTTCTTCCGTCCATCCAATGTTGAAGAAGTCAATCAGTCCTCGTAGGGTCTAGAATGTCCACTGTTGGACATGAGTCTGTCGAGTCCAAGTTGGACCAATTTTGCTTTGCAGTGATAAAATCTTTGATTCTCTTCTTGCTAGACTCGAGACATTACTAGAACACCTGCGTTACACTCGATTGAAATGGTCTTATTCCAAATGATCACTTGTGCTGCTCACCGACCAACGCTTTGAAATGGCTAATGTTTGAATTGATCAGAGTGAGAAAATCGACTGATATCCTTTCCAAAGTGGGGCTTACCAACTCCCTACCTCGATTCCAATATGCTCACATATCTTCCTTCATCCTCATCATCTCGTTGCTCGATGAATTTGCATGGATCTTCTCAAAGTAAGCTTAATCAAGCGATGAAGACTCAATCTCGTTCGGATCATCTGGTGGGGACTTCGGTTGAAACCTTTCACCCATAGGAAAACCATTACCGTACCCTCACCAAACAATACCCCTTCAGTTCAAGATCGGCATGTTTTGAAACCCATTTAGCCATCACCAGAAGAAGAGGGACTATCCTTGAGACTCCTGTGATTCAAAGAAAGATCGACCGTCTCCAAAGTTCAAGAACGACGGAAAACAATGATCCATCCTGGGGACTAACTGAAATGCTCCTCTCAAAGTCAAAATTGAAAAAAAAGAGAGAGACAAAAATACAAGAAAAAAAAAGAAGAAAAAAAAAAGAAAGAAAAAAAAAGAAGAAAAGAAAGAGAGCCTAGTCCCTAGCGATCCTCTCAGAAGCGAAAGTCAAAGGATCCGGTCATTACTCAAAGAGGAGTCTCAGAGTGAATAAAGAGACAGCACGGATGTCCCTCACCACTACCTCAACCAACTCCGGCCATCCTCTCGATTTTAGAGGATATTCCCACTACCTTGACCAATCCCAATTCGTCCTCTCGATTTTAGAGGACACTCCCATTACCCTTACCTTTGCCTTTAGCCAAAGCCAAGATTGACCTCTCATTCTTAGAGGCATTGAAGATGCAATCATGGATTCCCTCACCTTAGAAATCCCAAACACATACCCAAGAGCCAACCTCTCATCTTTAGAGGTACAGCCAGCAAAAAGCCTAGTCGACCTCTCATTTTAAGAGGTCATGATATCCCTAAATCACCCGAAGACTGATCGAAACCCGGAAACCCAGCTACAATCCCTACCTGGAGCAGCGCTTCAAATTCAATATCGTCGAGATCTAAAACAGATTGTTGCTTAAAGAGAAGCCAAATCTATCCCGGCTCAAAGAACCGTCAAGCGAAGATTGTGCAAATTCCATCCGTTCATTCGACGTCGCATGTGAGCATATTTCATTTCTCCTCCGCAAACACCTGCCGTGAATGTCCCACTGGGGCTTCACATCTGTGTCTCCCATCGACACTCCAAGAGGACATGTTCTTTCAATTCTCAAAATCCTAAAAGGTCCTCAGATCCTCGAATTCCAACGTCCATTCTTTTCAATAGGGATAAGCCCGAACTACGGTGACCTGAGCTCCTCCTATGGAGGGGAACGTAGGCAACCATGACTGGTTCGGTCGAAATCACAAACAGATCTCAGAAAATCCGGTCTCCTCAAGGACCATGCCCGTACACTGTCTATCCTTCCGAGTTTGATTCTCGATATCAGTGGGCTTTCTCCTCAGGATTGATAAAAATATTTGCTCATATCGGCTTTGGTGGTTGAATAACCCGAACATCAATAAAGGGTTTTAAGCAGCTTTGTGATCATCACGAATAAGACAGGTTTTCAAGTGTCTCGAAAAGTCTTCTATTGCTACATCATAGGAAGATAGAGCTAAACACCGTTTCGGTCAGCAGGGGCTTCCATACACTTTTCCACACCTTGCGATGCTTATACTCTCTCAAAAGAGTCAAACCTAAAGCGAGAGTGTCATACAGAATCAGGATTCATTTCCCACCGTTCGAAAGATATGCCCCTGCACGTAAACACTTCCGAGTCTTGTCCAGTGACTGATTGACTGCGGTTTGAAATGATGGGTTGCCTCCTCGACAACAAGATGACTCTGTCTGCAATGAAGCTGCATGGAATGTCCTCAAGCTAGGGTTTTGGTTAAAGTATCTCTCCGGCTCTCCTTACCAGATTCCCTACAAGATTGATTTGCACTGTCAACTGGGGCTTCGCCAAGTCAAGATCATTCTCTGCCCCTCTGCTGCTTACTGTCTCAGACGCGCGATGCACTTTGTCCTCACTAGCAATGGACCCGGTGCAATCTGTACTTTCGAGAGCGTCCCCGACTTGCCTAGCCGCGCCATATCATTTTTTCACCTCACGGGAGAGGGTCCACCTCATTATAAACACTTTCGTCCTATACACAATCCCTCATAGCATAATGGCTACCTACATATCTGCTCATCAAGCCGTGCAAAACCCTCCCTACTTCCTATTCTCCCCAGCTGAGATGGACTTGTGCAACAAAAGATTAATAATGCATAAGCAAGAGTCAAATAAAGTGCTAAGTGTCTAGAGTGTTGTGTCTCCCCCGCAAAGTACAATAATCAGGTGATTGTAATTTGATCGTGAGGACGGCCCCTCAAATCGCAACCTTGGACAGGGATTCCAAATCCTGCAGATGTCAGACCTCGCTTTTGTAATCTTCGTCAGGCCCGGACTCATCAGTATCATCTAAAAGAGCCCCAGTTGCCTCAGCCCCCAAGCAGTGCCTGTCAAAGAAAAGAGCCCCAGCTGCCACAAGAATCCAGGCAATAATGCTCACCGGTCTCGACGACTTCAAAAGCCTATTGTGCAAAGACCTTCCCGTGAATGGCCACCCAGCGAACATCGACAAGTGGCAGAAGCCACATCCACCCTCGCAGTTACAATAGCCAACTAAGCATCACCGAACCTCGAAGACCGGCCCTCAGACAAAACCTAGACAAAAAAAAAGAAAAAGAAAGTCTGTGTCCATGTTAGTCTCCCAGGCAGAGCACACCAAGAAGAACAGCCTCCCAAGCAGAGCACACCAAGAAGAGCAGCCTCCCAAGTAGAGCACACTAAGAAGAATAACCTCACAAGCAGAGCACACCAAGAAGAACAGCCTCCCAAGCAGAGCACACCAAGGTCAAATGGTCCCAAAGCATCAGAAGAACCCGCTCCCAAGCAGAGCACAACAAAAACAAGATCAACAGCCCAAAGCACCGAAAGAAGCCGACTCCCTAGAAATGCAGAGTCCCCGGCTCACCAAACCAAAAGAAAGAAGCCGACTCCCCAAAAATGCAGAGTCCCCGGCTTACCAAACCAAAGGAAAGAAGCAGAGCCCAACAGAATCCACGGCCCCAAAACAAAAGGAAAGAAGCCGACTCCCCAGAAATGCAGAGTCCCCGGCTTACCAAGCAAGAAAGAAGCCAACTCCCCAGAAATGCAGAGTCCCCAGGCTTACTGGCCATTAAAAAAAGAAGCCGACTCCTAAATTCCCGTAGTCCCCGGCTCACCAAACCAAAAGAAAGAAGCCGACTCCCCAAAAATGCAGAGTCCCCGGCTTACCAAACCAAAGGAAAGAAGCAGAGCCCAACAGAATCCACGGCCCCAAAACAAAAGGAAAGAAGCCGACTCCCCAGAAATGCAGAGTCCCCAACTTACCAAGCGAGAAAGAAGCCGACTCCCCAGAAATGCAGAGTCCCCGGCTTACTAAGCCAAAAAGAAGCCAACTCCCCAGAAAGCAGAGTCCCCGGCTTACCAAGCGAAGCTCAGGACACAAAAGATAACCGAAGAAAGGAAAAGAGAAAAGACCGTCCAACATTCAGCAAAACCAGTGAACTACCAAGCAAAAGGAAAGCAGTAACGTGAATCCCTCGGCAGCTACACTTATCCCAAGCAGAATCAATGGTAGCATGAAACCCTCGACAACTATCTCCCAACAGCAACGGTAGTCTATGACCTTCCGCAGCTACAGGTGAGAACAGCGCAGGTATGAAAACATGTCTCAGTCAATTACTTTGCTAGAAGATTAATTCCCGGCATGTTGAGATGCCTTCAAATGATCTCGTTTAGGTCAAGAGACCTTAAAATAACCCCTTTTAGGTCAAGAGACCTTCAAATAATCCCTTTCAGGTTGAGATGCCTTCAAATGATCTCGTTTAGGTCAAGAGACCTTAAAATAATCCCTTTTAGGTCAAGAGACCTTCAAATAACCCCTTTTAGGTCAAGAGACCTTCAAATAATCCCTTTCAGGTTGAGATGCCTTCAAATGATCTCGTTTAGGTCAAGAGACCTTAAAATAATCCCTTTTAGGTCAAGAGACCTTCAAATGATCTCATTTAGGTCAAGAGACCTTCAAATAATCCCTTACAGGTTGAGATGCCTTCAAATGATCTCATTTAGGTCAAGAGACCTTCAAATAATCCCTTTCAGGTTGAGATGCCTTCAAATAATCCCTTTCAGGTTGAGATGCCTTCAAATGATCTCATTTAGGTCAAGAGACCTTCAAATAATCCCTTTCAGGTTGAGTGGTATGAGTCCCTCCGGCATCCACGAAGAAGAGGAGCAGCACTAGTGTGAGTCCCTCCGGCAACTACCCTGCACAAACAAAGTGGTATGAGACCCTCCGGCATCCACAAAAGACCCGTTGCAGCATGAGACCCTCCGACAGCTACAACTCATCAGCAGCAGTAGTGTGAGACCCTCCGGCAACTACCCTGCACCAGAAGAAGTGGTATGAGACCCTCGGGCATCCACAAAAGACCAGTTGCAGCGTGAGACCTTCCGACAGCTACAACTCGTCAAACAGCGATAGCATGAGACCCTCAGCCTACTCGCAAATACCGGTTAAAGATGAGACCCTCAGCAGCCTACAACCCGGCACAAAAGGCAGCTACTAGCCAACCGCAGTAGTACCGACCCCTCAAGAAATCAAAGGTAAGCACAGCAAAGGTATGAAGACACATTTCTACCCCTTGCTTGCTTGTAATTCCGAACTACGATTTGGCTTGATTCCCTTCTTAAGGGATACGTAGGAATCCTTTCCCAAAAGGTCCAGCCATTAGATTCCCCAGATTCACCTTCTAGCCCGTCGCCTTATCCCTTGATGCTCATTGGGATTGGGTCTTATTTTATCGACAACCCCACTTTTTCCAAAAGTGACGTTGCCGAGGGGCTCTGTAAGTACGCCAATCCAATTCGCAATCCCTTTTTTAGGTGCATTTTAAATGATAAAATTGCACTAAGGGGCGTTTTGGTAAATTCTCGGTCCGTTCCGAGACTTTCGGGATTTTTTTATAAGTTTCCTGCGAAGGAAGTATATTTTAGTATTTTTCCCGGACAAAAGGACCTAAAAGGAATTAACCAGTTTGGACCTTTTGGGTATTAACCCGGAATGTTCCAGAATCTGGTTTTGGCGCCAGAATCGGTTATTGAGTCATCCAGTCGTGCGACAACTTGAGGCATGGAAATGGGATACGTTGGGTCGTGCGACCAAATAAAGCCTTTTTCCAATTTACGTATAAATGTCAATTTGCCTTCATTTTGTAAAGGAGAGTTAACAACCCACACACAGTCCTCACGCATAAATCTCACCTTCTCTCTCTCTCTATATGCAGGAAGCCATCAACCGTCGTCTTCTTCCTCAATCCAACCTCTCCCTTCTCCGATCTCAAAACCGACCGGCGACCTTCAATCCAAGCTTCTCCGATCCAATTTCCCCCTATACCCAAACGGCGAACAACCCAATCCAACCTCCCTCTCCGGCCAAGACGCAGGGGAACCAGGTGCTCTCTCCTCACGGCGACCTCACCCAAGCCTAGCCTCTCCTTCTCCGGCCAACCAATCCTCCTTCACATCCAATTCTAACCGGTGACCCAATTCCTCTCGACCTACTCTCTCTCAATCTCCCCTCAACCAAACAACAACCGATCTCCCTCTCTCCAAACAAACCAATGAGACCTCCCCGTCCTCCAAAACCAATCGATCGGCGTCCTATTCTCCCCGGAATCCTCTTCACTGTTCTCTGGTCTCTACCCAAATCCAATCGTCGTTTCCATTGTTTCCAAGCCCTAAGCTGTTCGCCACCACTACTCCATCAACAATCTCCGGCCAATTTCACCTATTAGCCCCCGGTCCTATTCCAAACCTTCTCCCCTGTTCCCCGAGCTCAATTCCACCCGAAGCTACGCCCGCACCATTACCGGAAGCTGCAAACCACTTAATCTGAGATCCGAACCTGTTCCGTGAAACTGATCGAAGACTCTCTATACCGACTTGGTATAGAGAGCGTGGACTACGAGGGTAACGATTTCCTCACCTTTATCTCTCATTTACTGTTTATTTGTTTCATTGCAAATTATTCCCCGGACTTGATAATTAGACTCTATCCGTCCCCAATTATCAAGTCCCAACTGCCGATCTCTCTGTTTAATTGTTTAGCTTGGTTTGGTTGATATTCATTATGTGATTGGAATTCTATTTGTCGTTTGGTTGTCGAGGGAGTGTGGATCTCCCCATATCCACACTCCTTCGACTAATCTGTTGGTGATTCGTTGGTTTCTGAATTGTTTGGTTATTGTGTTGGGATCTGAATTTAATCTCTGTTGTTTCCGTATTTCAAGTTGTAAGGTCCCTGCAGATTGGCTTCGATGTGTCACGCGACACAACTGGCCATCTAAGGTCCTGTGTCACGCGACACAAGTGGCTCTCTGCAGAGACCACATTTCAGTTGTAACCCCTATTCTGTTTGTCCTCGATGTAAAGTGGGACGTGGCCTCCCAGAGTCAATGGCTTACAAATTGTATTTCCCCCATGTTGAGCAATAAAATAAAGCACTCTTATGCATTCTTATACATATCTTGTCATGCACACTTTGCACACACGTTTGAATGAATTGAATGTTGAACATAGAAAGACTCGTCTACGGACGAGGCGTGTTGGGTGAACTCTCGGTTCTTCCCAACACGTAACTTGACCCCCGAACCCATTTTCTCTTTCAAAAAGGTTTTCAATGTTTCCTCTTAAAACGGAGTGGCGACTCCTTATTTTATTTTTTCGGCGAGCGCACATTCAATTTGCTGTGAGTTCATAAGAAGCTGAAGCTTTGCCCAGAAAATTCTTAGTCCTTTGAATCTTCATCTTCTACTTCAAGAAAAATATCCCAGCCCAGAAATCAAGTCTTAACACCATCAAGAATCATTGTGCTCTACATCTCATAGATCTAAAGAGCCTTGATCTTGCTTACACACACACACCTCACTTGTTTAATCACATAGATTATTTATTTGAGATACACCAATTATAGTCTAGGATTTGTTCTTCATAGAATAGATTTTAAATCTGCGTATTGTACTTTGTACTTTGTAATCTCTCATACTCAATATAAAATCACTCTTAGAAAATCCAAGACTAACCATCTTGGTAGTTGACGTAGATCGTTTATCGATTGAACCACTCCAAATATTGTGTTCTTTATTTCTGCATTTAGAATTTCTTGTGCTTATTAATTATCTATCATTTTCTCTGTTTGATCTTATTTGTAGTTATCCATTATTGTGAATTGTGTTTGGAGTTAACTTTGTCAAAACCTCACTTTTATGTTTTTAAACTACACTCTCAAAACCGCACTATAAACCGCTTTAAAAATCGCACCTCAAAATCGCTTTGTATCTTCAAATATTCCGTTGTGCATTTTACAACTCTACTTGCAGTTTCTAACACACTACAAGCGGTTCTGTAAGCCTAGAGGTTTAGTTTTAAAAAGAGGGCAAAAAATTTGTAACAGCTATTCACCCCCCCTCTAGCTGTTTTTCACCCTTGTTGCCACATTTGGGACCAACATTAAAATCTCTATATATATTAAAGGAAGCAAGTTGTAAATGTTGCCACAAACAAGGGCAAATCTGTCATTTTCATTGCTTTGAATAAGACAAAACATTTATCAATCCCCATGGCTGGCTGATGCACATTTTTACATGTTTTCTTGCTGTGAATGACAAATGTTTGAAGAAAGAAGACACGTGTTTGAAATTCAATACCACTAAATTCAAAATAAATCAATGGATTATTAGGTGGTTTCGAGACATCGATTAGAAGAGGATTCTAGATTCAAAATTTGCTTATAAATATCACATCAAAGAAGCTTATTCAACATGCTCCACCATCAGGTCAAAATAGCCATAGACACCATCACCATACCGCCTACAAAACCCTACAACCACCGCACTACACACAGCTCAAATATGGCTTGAATAGAAGACGAAAAGTAAAGACAAGGTAGAAGGAGGTCGGTCAAGACAAAAATGAGGTCAGAAGAGGGCGAGACAAGTCGGAGGAGGCGACAGTGTAGTAGCATGAAAATGGATCGGCAACATCGAACAAAGAGGGGGTGAGATGAGGCGGAGGCACGGTTGGATAAGGCGGAATCGTGGAGAAGGCATGGTGGATGTTTAACGGAAGATGTGTATGTAGAAGTTGTTTAGAAAAGAAAGAGATGTTGATTTAGTAACATGAATAAACCTTTTGTTGAATTGTAGAGAAAGAGAAAAAGAATAAAGAGCTTTGAAAGAGGAGAAACTAAAGGAGTTGAGAGAGAGAGAGAGAGACTGAGAGACCTTTGAAAGGGGTGGGTTTGAAAGGGGTGAGCTGAACATGTCCTTCAAGAGAAGATTATTATTTCATTAAATTCTATTCAAATACCATGCAATAATTGTTGATATAATTTAAATTTTGAAAATAGGGAGATAAATGAATCAACTTATACCCTTTCTCTCTCCTATTTCATAACTACTCCTAAAATTACTCCAACCATCAATTTAATAGATTTAGTTATAGAAACTTGATAGGAAGCGGGAAAGTGGGCTAGGCTAATTTTTTTTAATGTTTTACATCTTCATTTTATTTACTTTAAAAAATTATAGATAAAACATAAACAATGTTTATGCGTTGGTCATTTTAATGTTTTTATTTTACAAGAGCTGTGCAAGCACCAAACCTATATATTGTACGAGGCTTATAGTAACCTTTAATATCATCTAGCAGGTTATTTATAATATACTCCCTCCGTTCCTAAATGTTTGTCCCATTTGACTTTTCAAACATTTTAATTTAGTGATTTTGAAGTTTTAATTTTGGTTTTTTTTACGAACGCTTTGAAAGTTATTGATAATATACACCACCGTTATGTAATACTCCGTCCCTAAATGTTACAAGTTTTGAAAATTTAGTGATTTTGAAGCTTTAATTTTGGAAATGAGACTAACTTTTTGGGACAAAGGAAAAGGGGAAATGGGACAAACATTTAGGGACGGAGGGAGTACATATTTAGAGAGTCAAAATTGATATCAAGTGATTCATGAAAAGCTGCAACCTTGACCAACGCATCAGCCACCGCATTAGCTTCCCTATAAGCAAAAGATAACCAAAGCGTCTCACTCTCTTAAATATTTTTCTATTCTAAGTTTGATACTTTAGGTTTAGCAAATTTCTTTACGTAAATTAGATTTTCTTTAGTTATTTAATATTTTACATCAATAGTGGTTCTTAGGAGTGTTATACTTTGATGGGTTATATACCCGTGCGATGCACGGCGTAATTAAATTCTTTGGGGAAGATAAAAAGTTACATTATTGCTTAAGGGGTTAATGCAATTTAGGGCATGAAGTATAGCACAAAATCTAGGGAGAAACGCGTTTCTCCATAAGTTATGGAGAAACGGGTCCTGACATGTCGCGCGACAATGAGCTAGATAGCCAGAAACCTATGAAAGTGATATCCAGAAACCTTCAAATGAATATCCAGAAATCTTCAAAATGTTGCTGGATATACATTTGAAGGTTTCTGGATATCCAGAAACCTTCAATAGCAATTTCTGGATATGCCCTAACACATTTCTGGATATGCACCTAACAGCTTTTCGGATATGCACCTAACAGCTTCGGATATACATTTCACATCCTTCAAGGCTATCAAATACAAAGCTTCGGATATCAACTGCAAAGCTTCTGGCTATCAAATGCAAAGCTTCTGAATATCCAGAAGCTTTTGGTCTTGGCCTTGGGTTTTTTTTTTCTGGTTATCAAATGTAAAGCTTCTGGCTATGAAAAACATGTTTCTCCATAGTTATGGAGAAACGCGTTTCTCAGCAGACGCACTCGAAGTATAGGGGCGATACTACATTGGGGCTTGAAGTCTTAAAACTATCAATTTAGGGCCCAAGCTTACAATTTTGATTAAATTAGGGCTTTTTGACGAAAAACGTTAAAAAAGACCGTTAAGTAACCATGTGCTAGACATGTGACATTCAGTGAGAACATTTTGATCATTTCATAAACTTCAGGCCCTAAATTGAAAGTTGTCCTATTTAAACCTTCTTCCTCTTCATATCACCACCACCATCTCCACCAACCTTCCCCTTCATATCACCACCACCATCTCCACCACTGACCAAACCAAAAAAATAAAATAAAAATAAATAATTAAAAATGAAGCCACCAATATCTGCCCTCCTCCTCTCACTCCTCTTCTTCACCCCATCATTCTCCTCTTAAGTCTCCATCTCTCTCTCTCCGTCACAACTCTCTCCAAAGTCCGGCGACCCAGTTATGATCCACTGCTCCGGCGTTGATTCCCCCTCCAAGCAAGACTAGCTCGGCATCTACTCCCCACCCAACAGTGATAACATATTTCAATGAAATTGCAGATCTGAAAATGAATTCCACAAATCGAATTGTCTTCTCCACCGTCACTGATAAAATGGAAGATATAATTGTACATGAAGAGGCTAAGTTGAGAAGAAGAGAAATGATGCTGTCAATTTCGAAGTAATTTCCCAGATCTTGGCTCGAACGGATTCACGAAATGAAACTGAGAAATGAGGGGATGGTGAGTCGCCAGTTGGGGGAGCCATGGAAAGGCAGAAATGGATGAACCAATTTGCAGGTGTGGAGAGAGGCGGGTTAGGGCTAGCAGTTGAGAGAAAGGGTTTGTTTCTTTGATTTTGTTTAAGCTATGAATTTGGAGAGGAGGGGACGAAGGGTATGAGAGTAGACTGAGAGTAGAAATGGATTTTTTTTTTGAAGGGGGAAAAGAAACTCTTTTTTTTTAGGCTTTGACCAATTAGTCCCTCAGTTAAATAAAAACTACCTTTAAGAACTTACATTATCAAAACTGTCAAAAAGTCCCTACATTTTTTATGGACCAAACTACCCCACACCTCACCTCACGCGTTGGAACAGCTGGAACAGCGCTTCTTCATATTTTCTTATCTACTTTCTTTCTCTCTCCTTTTCTCTCTCTTCCCTTTTTTCTTTTAAATTTTTAAAATGCAATATCTCAAAATCTAAAAGTTGAAAAAATAATTCAAAATCACTGTTTTAATCGCATCGCCGAGACGAATCAAACAAGTTTACTCATCACACTACAACAAAAACAGGTTTTTGTGTCACTTTTTTAAGTTCCACAAATGAGAAAAAAGTGCCATAAAAGCTATTTCCGGCACATTTTCCGGCACTTTTATAAGTGCCGTAATAAGTCGCGTCGGCAATACTTCCCGGCACTTAAAAGTGCCACAATTTTCCGGCACTTTGAAAAGTGCCACAATTTCCGGCACTTTCAAAAGTGCCACAATTTCCGGCACTTTTCAGAAATGCCATAATTTTCGGCACTTTTTTAAATGCCACAAAAATTCAGTGAGCTCAATTTGCAGAGAAGGTGAAGTATGTTCTGTTACTCCTTTGTGATTTAAATCAAATGATCTTGTACTGAAAATGCTGCAATATCTTGATTTTGATGGGGGCAGATTTGGGGAATTTGTGATTTAAATCAAATGATCTTGTACTGGAGCCATGAAATACAATTGAGTTAATGTTAAATGGCATTTGGTCATGAAGAACATAGAAATCAGAACTGGAACTATGAACTTTAATGATATCATTTTATCACACCCTTAAAAAGTAGTCATTTATTTAGTCTCAAGCAAATAGACATCTAGCAGCACACACCAGAGCATTACAATCAAGAAATAGCCAATACAACATGACATTTGAACACAAAATAGTATCAAGATATTGCAGCATTTCCAGTACACAATTCATTGCCACAAACCCTAAATAACAATTGGAATTACATTAAGAACAACCCAAAAACACGAACCCTAACAGCAGCCACAGCTTCCACTAACCACCGAAACCATAAAACGTCCATGGCCGTCATCGTCTTCCGCCTCGCGTGCTCAGTATACGTCACCGCATCTCTAATCACATTCTCCAAAAATATCTTCAGAACGCCTCGAGTTTCTTCATAGATCAGCCCGCTGATTCTCTTCACGTTACCTCTTCTCGCCAATCGACGAATCGCCGGCTTCAATTCGTGATGCCCTGGATGTTGTCCCGGAGAACTTTACGATGGCGTTTTGCTCCTCCCTTTCCTAATCCCTTTGCCTCTGCCTGACATTTTTTGATTGTGAGGGATTGAGTGAAGAATTATTGATTTCGATGGAAGTGATGAAATTGGGTCGTCGACGTTGGTTTGATGGTTGGGATGGCGAAATGAGGGAGACAGAGAGAAAATAATAGAGAGAGAAATGAGGGAGAAAGAGAGAAAAGAATAGAGAGAGAAATGAGGGAAGGTGGTAGAGTTTTGTTAGGTTGAATTTGGACCATTAGATGGGTGTGATTAATGGTCCAGATTGATTTAAAAATCAATCCATGTGAAATTAGGAGAGCCAATCAAAGGAAGTGTATTTGTGTTTTTGTTGGATGAACTTGGACCATTGGATTCATTTATATTTGATGTATTTAATGGTGAAGATATTGCTTGGGGTAGTGATCTATGTGAATATATGTGTTCTAATGATTTATTGCCACATTTTATGTTTATTTGTTTATTACAAATATCTCTTAATGACCATAATAATTAGTAAAAATAATTATTAATATAAAAATTAATTTAAAATGTAAATAATATTTAATAATAATAATAATAGTAATAATCATTATTAATAAAACAAATAAATATAAAAAATAAGAATATTTACTAATATTATTGAGAGGTAATAAATAATAATTGATTTATTGATAATAAATAATAATTGACATTTTTCATCTTTCCTTAAGTCATATTTCTACCACTAAACTCTCATTTCTACATAAGTCGGTCGGAAAATAACTGCAAATTACTAAAAGTGTAAGAAACTAGCGTCACTTTCGATAAAGTTTCGGAACTTCGTGGCACTTTTAAAAAAGTGCCCAAAAATTAGCGGCACTACTTTAAAAGTGCCGCTAATTTTCCGGCACTTTCTTAAAAGTGTCGAAAAATTTGCGGCACTTTTTCAAAAGTGCCGAAAATTTAGCGGCACTTTTAAGAAAGTGCCGGAAAATTAGCGGCACTTTTAAAGAAGTGCCGGAAAATTAGCGGCACTTTTATAAAAGTGCCGGAAAATTAGCGGCACTTTTGTAAAAGTGCCGGAAATTAGCGGCACTTCTAAAAAAGTGCCGGATATTTGTGGCAGTTTCTGAAAAGTGCCGGAAATTTGTGGCACTTTTTAAAAAAGTGCCGGAAATTGGTGGCACAAAATTAAGTGCCGGATTAAAAGTGCCGAAAAAAACCATTTTTCTTGTAGTGTCATATATTTCAAATTTTATAAATAAAAGAAAATTATTTTGTCACTTGTAAAAACTGAGAAAATCATTTATCATTTGTTCACACATGAGTATAAAACTGTACAATGATTTTCACATTTATAACTGAGAAGTCTATTTCACTTTTTTGATGTAAAATAATTGTACAATGGTTTTCACATTTATAACTGAGAAGTCTATTTCACAGTTTTGATGTAAAATAACAGTACAATGGTTTTCACATTTATAAACTGAGAAGTCTATTTCACAGTTTTGATGTAAAATAACTGTACAATGGTTTTCACATTTATAAACTGAGAAGTCTATTTCACAATTTTGATGTAAAATAACTGTACAATGGTTTTCACATTTATAAACTGAGAAGTCTATTTCACAGTTTTGATGTAAAATAACTGTACAGTGGTTTTCACATTTATAAACTGTGAAGTCTATTTCACAGTTGTCGGTATAAAAATTGACTGTGAAATTGACCTCACAGTTCTCAGTTTAGAAAGGTCAAAAACCAAACAATTTCACATTCATAAATAACTGTGAAACTGACCTCACAGTTTTAGAAGTGTGAAAAACATTTCACTGTTATTCACATCACAACCAACAACTGTAAAATAGACCTCACTGTTATTCTATAAAAGAATGACATAAAAACAGAGAAATCTATCACACAGTTATGCACAATAACTGAGAAAGTGACCTCAATAATCATAACTGAGAAATTGACCTCACAGTTGTGCACAAACATTCATGAATAACAGATAAATTGACCTTACAGTTGTGCCAAAATATCAGTTTAAAAACACTTCTCAAAGCCCAGGTTTTCTCCAAGCATGAAAACAGTCGCTCTATGACTAAAATACAGTTCCAACTTACAGCCAATCCCCTCACGAAAATCTTGACTAGCTAGGACAGGCAAAAAAAAAACATGCTAGTATAATAGCAATGTTTAAAACATAATATTGATAGCTAGTAGAATAAGGACACAAACATTAGATTTACAGTCATCTGGTCTGTAAGACTGTAATACTGGTTTTTTTAAGACCAGATAAAATTTCACAAGTAAGATTATCGGTGCCTAGTTCAACCCACCTATTTCAGGGAATAAAAGTCCAAGCTCAGCCCTATTCTCCTAATTGATATTCTGTGTTATCAGACCAGGCAGAATATATCACTTACTTTCATTGCATCCATGTACTCCCAAACATCATCGATGTCGTAATTACTTAGTATATGATCTGTTGAAAACTCTCGCAATATTTGTAAGATTCTGGCAAGATGAACTTCTGACGTACTACCATCATCACCTGCGTGTACCCACTCAGTCATGTGAGTGCTTAACTAGATAAGATCAGACTGTAATATGGTGTAACTATTAGAGACAACCTGAGGAACGAGATTGGGAACTACTGAATTTTTGTGCAATCAAGTGATCATACACAAGCGCTCCAATGGCACGCCTAATCTCTGCTGGCTCATCAATCAGTAAATCGTATAATAAGCCTAGTTCTTCATCAGGAACCAAGTGGTGTCTGCAATTACAAGCCCATTGTACAGCATCAACAAAATGAAGCCACGATAACAAGATTACAGCTGATTACTCATATGCTTAAGTAAATCAAATGAAGCAGTTAGCAGATTCTTAGAAATTCAAAATTTAGTAGTTAGAGAGAATCAAACAGCATTGTTAATAACTCAACCATTGCAGATTTCGGGTCCTTCTCATATCGTTCAACCCACGTCTTAACCATTTGCGGGATAACTTTCCCATTATATTTTATGGCATCTGCAATAGACAGACCAAAACATCTATCTTATCAATGTGTGCAATAAACTTCACATGGGAAATGTGATGGGTAATATGCAACTAAAGATGAAACCTAGCATTATAAGAACCAGATGTTCCAGTTATTGTCAGCTAGGATTGGGGTGGCAACAGGGAGGCACTTGGAAGAGCTGTTGGCTCCAACTTTTCATTTACACCATTAAATTTTTTTTTTATCATAAGTAAACCATTAAGAAATTTGATTACAACAAATGGATTGAGAGATCTGAAGACACCAATTCTTGGTAGATTAACTTGGACACAAATTGACCCATGTTCTCCAAAGCTCTCATGTATTATATGTGTGTGTGTGTGTGTGTGTGTGTATATATGTGTGTGTAATATCTATAAAAGGTCGAGCGTAATCCACAATTGGAAACGCAAAAGCAGCCCGATGACTAATGTGGGAAATCATTAACCACCATGTATGTGCTCCTAAACCCCAAAACATAGCATGCCGTGAAGCTTACTTCTTTCAAAAACTAGTTCTCAGCAGAAAAGGAAAATGTTGAGGAAAACCGATAGCCGGGTTCTTTACTTGAAAGACAACATGAATGCAAAAGTTTCTAGCACAAAGATATGCACCATACAAATTTCAAGCATAGCAAATTTCTTAGCAAGATAATTTTGCCATAAAAACGCAGAAGACGATGATTACTTTAAACAATATCTTCGCACAGATGCACTCGTGAATATCTAAAGAGTGAAATTAAACAAAAATCTTGAGAAAACATTGAAAGGATAGTTTTTTCCTGATAATTAGCACGAGGCAAATGCAGAAGAAATGTTTTTTTTCCTTTCAGAGCAAAAATGTCGAAACAAAGATCACTGAAATGTGCATCTCTGATTTTCACTAAGGCATATCATTGAGATAGCAATCAAGGTGAAATTGAGCAAAAAGAAAACAGAACAAATCCACCCCAGCTGGGATAAATCAAATATGAGATATGATGCATGTTGGGATCGCTAGCAATTACTCACCACACGAAGCTATCACAGGGAAATTAGGGTGCCGTACAACTGATCTTATACTCCCAGCACATTTTCCCAAAGATCACTGAAATGTGCACCTCAACAATATCTTCGCACAGATGCACTCGTGAATATCTAAAGAGTGAAATTAAACAAAAATCTTGAGAAAACATTGAAAGGATAGTTTTTTCCTGATAATTAGCACGAGGCAAATGCAGAAGAAATGTTTTTTTTCCTTTCAGAGCAAAAATGTCGAAACAAAGATCACTGAAATGTGCATCTCTGATTTTCACTAAGGCATATCATTGAGATAGCAATCAAGGTGAAATTGAGCAAAAAGAAAACAGAACAAATCCACCCCAGCTGGGATAAATCAAATATGAGATATGATGCATGTTGGGATCGCTAGCAATTACTCACCACACGAAGCTATCACAGGGAAATTAGGGTGCCGTACAACTGATCTTATACTCCCAGCACATTTTCCCAAAAAGCATCCCAACAGTTTCCCTACAAACAATAGCAATATGAAATTGATCCCAACAGGGATCAATTTCAGTAAGAAATCGTGAGAGCAAGATGAAATTGAATTCGAAAACATAGAGTTGGGAGAAATTACCGTCTCGTTTGAGGGTTTTGCAGTGAACGCCGACGAAGAAGGGGAGGATGATGCACGGTGCTTCTGGCTGTTGTCGTTGACAGGCATGGAACAAGAGAAGATTTCGTTCAACGTTCTTCGTTGCCCCTCGTTGCCCCTGCCGCCGAAATTGCAATTAGAGAGAGAGGGGGAATAGAAAGAGGAGGGGCAGTTTCGCCATTTAAATTATTATAAATAGGTTCAGGGACTCTAAGTTTAAGGTCGTTTTGATTTCAACTTTAGGATCCTAAGGTAGAATTCGATATATACTGTTTTTAATGATAAATTCCACCGTATCTCATGGTCTTATTGATAAAAATCTCTTTTTTTTGTAAAAAAAAATTATTTTATAATTTTCTTATTCATTATATAATTATTTATTTTTATATGATTATTTTAAAATCAATGAAATAAATATATATTCCTTAAAAAAATGAAATATTTAGCTTTAGTTTAAATATAATAATGCTACTAAAATAATTTATTAATGTTCCAAAAAATACTTTATAAATTGGATAATTTACTAATTATTTTTTGTAAAAAAAAAAACTAAATATTTTTATTTATTATTTTATAGGAAAAATGACAATTTAGGGCCTGAAGTCTGGACTGAACGCGAATGACCAAAATGCCCTCACTGAATGTCACATGCCTCGCACATAGTCACTTAACGGTTTTTTTTTAACGTTTTCCGTCAAAAGGCCCCAAATTGATCAAAATTGTAAGTTTGGACCCTAAATTGATAGTTTTAAGACTTCAGGCCCCAATGTGGTATCGCCCATATACTTCAGGCCCTAAATTGTCATTAACCCTTGCTTTAAAAGAAGTTTCATCGGAAATTGAGAGATAATATGAAATATAATTATTATTTTATTCAATAGAATCAATTAATAAATGCACAAAGTCCAATGTACAAATAAAATTTAATTAAAATTTAATTAGAATTAATTAAAAATATTTTTAGTCAAAATATGATTATTGTAACAAAATTTAATTGAACCTAGGAAAGTCTTCACGTAATATGGAAAAGTTTATCAATAAAAGTATAAATAAATAAAAAAGAGAGATATGAAATAATTTTATTTTTTTTAGAAAAGATACGGAGTACTTTAGGATGATGTAAAACATGTTTTGTTGGTGATTTTAGTATCATCAACTTATTTTATTGTAATGGTGATTTACTAAGAGATCAATGTGATTCGTATTAGACTCGGATACGAGTAAGAAAAAGTTTGGAGTACACACTCGTTTGAGCTAATACGAAGTCAACCTCGATAAAGAAGTAAAAGTTAAAGGGTAGCACATTTTGCTGATGTGCTCGACAGAGCAGAGTCCTTGACTCGGCCGAGCAGAGCTTAGCAGATTGGCCAAGTTTCTGGAGTGTCTTGCTCGGCCGAGGCATGTGCCTTGCTCGGCCGAGCAGTATGAACAACACTACTGCAGCAGCTCATAAGACACGTCCGTGCACTGCAGAATTTCACTAGACGTATGTGCCTCGGCCGAGCGAGTCCCTTGACTCGGCCGAGCAGTTCCTGAACAGGTGCCTTTTCAAAGTGAAAAGACACATTGCTTGGCTAAAGTCATGTCTTTTGAATGTACCCTTTTACTGATACCTCTCCATCTGTTTAAATACAGATGTTTGATCTCATTTGTAACACACATAACATACAAGAGTGATACAACAATATAACGAAAGCAAACAATTCTCAAGTTTTAGATTTGTTCTCTTTGCCTAGAAACAAATTGATGATTGTCTTATCCCAATAAGGATTTCGTGTAACCCAGGCAATAAGGGTCGAAATACTTTATTCGGAAAGTGGATTATACACGATTCAATCACATATCCGGCCTCAGTATCAAGATCAAGACCCTATATTTCCCCTACAAACGAATAAAGTATTTGTGATACTCATGGCTGGTGGAAGTACTTTGAAGGAGATGACAACTAAGTTTGGAAAGCTGGACAAATTTGAAGGACAAGATTTCCGGCGTTGGCAGAAGAAGATGCACTTCCTTTTAACAACGTTAAAAGTGGTGTATGTTCTATCTACCCCTATTCCAGAATTGCTTGAAGATGACAACTTGGAGGCAATCAGACGTAGATCGAAGTGGGAAAACGACGACTACATTTGCAGAGGACACATATTAAACGGTATGTCTGATTCTCTATTTGACATCTATCAAAATGAGGAATCTGCTAAAGAGTTATGGGATTCTCTTGAATCCAAGTACATGGCAGAGGATGCTTCTAGTAAGAAGTTCCTTGTGAATAATTTTAATAATTACAAGATGGTCGATTCAAGACCTGTCATGGAACAATTCAATGAACTCCTTAGAATTCTTGGATGGTATACACAGCATGGGTTGAAGATGGATGAGTCAATATCTATTTCAAGTGTGATTGATAAGTTGCCTCCCTCCTGGAAGGATTTCAAACACATTTTGAAACATGGTAAAGACGATCTGTCTTTGGTTCAACTTGGTAGTCACTTGCGCATAGAGGAATCTCTTAAAGCGCAAGAGGATGACAAAGGCAAAGGAAAGGAAGTTGCTGGACCCTCGGTCAATATGATTGATGAGGGTGGAAACAATAAAAACAAAGGAAAGAAACGTAGTTTCAATGACAATGGTTCTGGTTCCAACAAGAAGCCTAAATTGGCATGTTGGAAGTGTGGCAAAACTGGTCACTTTAAGAAGGATTGTCGTGTTGGAAACAACAAGGAAGGCGCAAGCACAAGTAGTTCGGGAAAGGGGTCTAAGGACCATTCTGATGACCAAGGATGATGCTATTGCGTGGTGGATTGATTCCGGTGCCACAACTCATGTTTGTAAAGATCGTTGTTGGTTTAAGACATATGAACCAATGGAAGACGGATATGTCCTTTACATGGGTGATGACCATTCCGCTCCTATTCAAGGAAAAGAAGTGTGGTATTGGAATTCAGTTCGGGAAAAACTATTTCTTTGTTTAAAGTATTGTATGTACTAAAACTTCGTTTCTGGTCCTGTATTGAACAAGTGTGGATACAAACAAGTATATGAATCCGATAAGTTTACCTTATCGAAGTTTGGTGTATTTGTAGGATTTGGTTATAATGGGATGTTTATGTTGAATTTAAATAAAATTCCTAGTTCTATTTATATGATTTCTTCTGTTGTTATCAATTCTTCATAATGGCATGCTCGGTGGAAAATGTAATATTTCAAAAGGCTTTCAATTCTTAATGTAAGATTATCCCATTTTGAACATAGCCACCATCATTAGATGCGTTGTGAGTTTGTTCAAATGCATAGCCACGCATTTAATAATGTGTTGTGAGTATGCGGATCTACTTGCTTTGGTTGAATATTTATTCACCATTAAGTTAAGAATTGATAAGTATTTCGGCTGAATCTCAAATGAATGATCATTTGATTGAGGTACCAAGTGAGACACCCGAACCTCGTAAAAGTAAAAGAGCAAGGAAAGCTAAATCATATGGTTCTGATTTTCAACTATATTTAGTTGTGGGATCAAGAGATCAAATTGAATCTCAATACTCTTACTGTTATAGTATAGAGGAGGATCCAAGAAACTATGATGAAGCAATAAAATCTCGAGATGCTGGTTTTTGGAAAGAAGCAATCGATGATGAGATTAGTTCTATTATGGAAAATAATACATGGGTTTTGTCTGATTTACCACCAGGCTGTAAACCTTTAGGGTGCAAATGGATCTTCAAAAAGAAGATGAAAGTCAATGGAACTATTGACAAGTTTAAAGCTCGATTGGTAATCCAAGGCTTTAGACAAAAGGAAGGGATCGATTACTTTGATACCTATGCACCAGTTGCTCGTATCACTACTATTAGATTTTTTATAGCTTTGGCAGCTATTCAGAATCTATTGATCCATCAAATGGATGTCAAAACAGCATTCTTAAATGGTGATTTGGAAGAAGAAGTGTATATGAAACAACCTGAAGGATTTGTTATGCCAGGTAATGAGCATAAGGCATGTAAGTTAATTAAGTCATTGTATGGGCTGAAGCAAGCACCTAAGCAGTGGCATCAAAAGTTTGATGAGGTTGTTTTGTCGAATGGTTTTGTATTAAATCAGTCCGACAAATGTGTATATAGCAGATTTAATGAATCCGGTAAAGGTGTAATCATCTGCCTATATGTTGATGACATGTTGATTTTTGGCACATACCAAAATGTAGTTGATAAAACTAAGAAGTTTTTGTCATCAAAGTTTTCTATGAAGGACATGGGAGAAGCCGACGTAATTCTTGGTACAAAGATTAAATGGATGAACAAGGGAATTGCAATTTCACAATCTCATTATATTGAGAAAATTCTCAAGAGGTTTAATTGTGATGATTGTTCTAAAGTTAGTACTCCCATGGATCCTACTGAGAAACTTGTATCAAACACTGGTGAACCTGTGTCACAGCTCGAATACTCAAAAGCCATAGGCAGTTTGATGTATGCTATGACGGGCACTCGATTCGATATTGCTTATGCGCAGTTGGACGATTGAGCAGGTTCACTAGTAATCCTAGTAGACAGCATTGGCATGCTATAACAAGGGTGTTCAAGTACTTAAAAGGTACTATGGACTATGGTTTGTGTTATAGTGGACATCCTTCTATATTAGAAGGTTACACAGATGCTAGTTGGATCAACCAAGAAGATTCATCTTCTACTAGTGGTTGGGTGTTCTTGCTTGGAGGAGGTGCCATTTCTTGGGCTTCCAAAAGCAGAGACATGTATTACACATTCTACAATGGAATCTCGAAGTTTCAGAAAGTAGCATTGGCTGCTACTGGAAAAGAAGCGGAGTGGCTTCGGAACTTGATATATGAGATTCCATTATGGTCAAAAACCGATATCACCAATGTCTATCCATTTCGTGATAGTCTTGCCACCTTGGCTAGGGCCTATAGTCAGATTTATAATGGCAAATCTAGACACTTGGGTGTCAGACATAGTATGATTCGGGAGTTAATCATGAATGGTGTGATATCAGTTGAGTTTGTTCGGTCGCAACAAAATTTGGCTGACCACTTGACGAAGGGGTTAGCCGTGAGACTTGGTAAATAAGTCTGCAATGGGAATGGGATTAAAGTCCATTTAATCCTCTAATTGTGAGATACCCAATTCCCTTCTAATACAACGTTAGAAGCTTGAATTCAATGTGGAAAGCTCGCGAGTTGGAGATTGGAACACATGTTATTATCTTTCCCAAGGTATGTGTTCGGACACACGCAAGTAAAGGTTAGGTTGAAGAATATCTTCTTAATAGTTCCTTTGAAAAATTGCAAATGCAGGTGCAAGATTAAAAGGAACTACCTATGTGGACATGAAGTTTTGCCGCTTCAAGAAGCTAGGACTTGGCTTCCTATATGTTCACTATTGGATATGGACCATGGCTTGTAATAGTGTCAAGGTTAAACAAAGAGAATTGTATCGAACTTATGTGGTATAGTATCTTCAGGTATTCATATGAGTTGACGGGTTCAATCGTTACGACACCCCGATTCTCGAGTATTTGAAATGTGTATTATACTAAGATGAAAATTCAATCGCAAGACATTTTCATTTATGCATTCGTTTGTTTCGTTATTTATAAAGTTTAGTAAATCAAAGGATTACACTAAAATGGAGGGGATTTGTTGGTGATTTTAGTATCATCAACTTATTTTATTGTAATGGTGATTTACTAAGAGATCAATGTGATTCGTATTAGACTCGGATACGAGTAAGGGAAAGTGTGGAGTACACACTCGTTTGAGCTAAAACGAAGTCAACCTCGATAAAGAAGTAAAAGTTAAAGGGTAGCACATTTGCTTGATGTGCTCGGCGAGCAGAGTCCTTGACTGGCCGAGCAGAGCTTGCGATTGGCCAAGTTTCTGGAGTGTCTTGCTCGGCCGAGGCATGTGCCTTGCTCGGCCGAGCAGTATGAACAACACGGCCGTGCAGTTCATAAGACACGTCCGTGCAGCTTGGCAGAATTTCACTAGACGTATGTGCTCGGCCGAGCGAGTCCCTTGACTCGGGCGAGCAGTTCCTGAACAGGTGCCTTTTCAAAGTGAAAAGACACATTGCTTGGCTAAAGTCATGTCTTTTGAATGTACCCTTTTACTGATACCTCTCCATCTGTTTAAATACAGATGTTTGATCTCATTTGTAACACACATAACATACAAGAGTGATACAACAATATAACGAAAGCAAACAATTCTCAAGTTTTAGATTTGTTCTCTTTGCCTAGAAACAAATTGATGATTGTCTTATCCCAATAAGGATTTCGTGTAACCCAGGCAATAAGGGTCGAAATACTTTATTCGGAAAGTAGATTATACACGATTCAATCACATATCCGACCTCAGTATCAAGATCAAGACCCTATATTTCCCCTACATGTTTGTGGATTGAAGATAACTTTTTTATTCGAAAAAAGTTATTTCCTTTTTTTTTTAATGTAGCAAACGTGTCCTTCAAAAGAAGATTATTTTTAAAAAAATATTTTTCGTATGAGAAAATAAATACTTGCGCATTTTTGTTTGAGAAGAAAGCATATTTTTATAACTTAAAACCATTATTTAAATATAAATTTTAGACACATTATTCTTTTTTTCTGAGAAGGGAAACATCATTCTTTGAAAAATATATGAATGTAATTTTTTAACCAATAAATTTGAGTTATTAAAAATTGCATCAAAGTTCAAATATATGTCAACTTCTTTTTAAAAATTTTGAAAAAAATATTTACAAACTATGTGATGATGGAAAGACCAAATTTCATTAAAATTTAAAGCGATCATCACATGATTGATTTTGTTTATTTCGTTTTTCTTTTCTTTTTTTTTTTTTTTATCTTTTTTAACCAATAAATTTGAGAGTAATTTTTCTTATTTTTTATTAATATATTACTTTGCTTTTATTTATTTATTTATTTATTTTTGTTTATACATTATTATTACTTTTTATATTTGTTTAATAAATAATAACCTTAATATAAAATAGAGCTTTTTTGTCTGTGTTAATTACTCAATAAAGAATTTAATTATGCCGTGCACGCACGGGTGTACAACTAGTAAAATAAACAACAACAAAGTCATATTTTCATTAAATTTAATAGTTATTTTTTTCAATTTTTAAGTGACTGAGGCAAAATTGTATTCGGGTCAATCTATTCGGAATCAACGAATCAAATATCTAAATTTGCCTTGAATAGCTTAAAACAGATGGAAAAACAATAAATTAAGTCGGGGATTCACCGCCGAATGTCCTACGATGTGAGAGTAAAAATATGTTTAAGAGAGAATAAGAAAAGAATAAGAGAAAAAGATTAGACAGTAAGAATAGACCTGATTTTGGCGATACAACATCTCATTTATAGGTAGGTGATGTAGTAATTCTCAAGAATAGGGATTTGATAGTTGAATTGGATTAGAAAAGTGAATCTTGGCTAGGGTTTAGATCACGGAATAGACTAGAATCCTTATTAGAGTAGGACTGTTCGAGTAGAACCCTGCTCGACCGAGTAAGTCTCTCTTTCGGTTATACGAGGGGTAAGATTTCTCTGGGGCCTCCAAGTCCCTAGTCAAGTGAGGCAAGGGCTCTTTTCCTGGGCCGAGCTCGTGCTGGCGAGCTTGACGAGCTTCTGTCTCGTGACCGTTTGGTAACGGCTGGTGAGACCCCAAGCAAGGGGTTGGGCCCCTTGTGGTATGAAACGAGAAGGGACTTGGTTTATTCTGTTCAGTGGCCTTCTGTCTACTCGAGTAAGGAGATAGTAGAAAGCATAGAGATTGACGCTGTGCTCGATTGGTTGCTAGGCTATGATCAAGTGAGCACCGGTGAAGAGGTGGAAAACCAAAAGGCATTGTGAGGGTAGACTATGGGGGGAATAGCTGGCGCCAATCTCGAGATGTTTTGAATTTTTTAAAGGCACCATCATATCTTTTCATCACTATAAAGCGGGAAACGAGACTGACATTCGTCTTGGGAAGGAGCGCGACATTAAATGATGGCGTATAGGTTGTGTATAGGTTGGGTACCTGACCCATTAACCCAATCCTTGACCCGCGAACGTGGAAACGGGTCAAAGTATAGGTTTCGCTCCCGAGTTTTAAAGGAAGAGAAAAGAAAGGAAGAGGAGAGAAGAGAAGGGAAAAGAAAAGAAGAGGAGGAAATTTAATATTTTTAAGACATGTTCCTAAGTTAGAAAGGAAGAGAAAGGAAATTAAAGTAAATTACATTTATACCTTTAATGAAATTAAAAAAAAATGTTATATTTGAAGGGTTAGGTATAGCAAAAAGATTTGTTAATGAAATTTTATTTCCTTCCAAATCCTCCCACTTTTGAAAGGAAAGTGTAAAAGAGAAAATCTATAAAATATTCTTTTTCTTTCCTTTCACTTCTTTCCTTAAAAAACTCGAGAGCGCATCTTGAAAATTTTTTTTGTTAAATTTCCTCCCCCTTCCTTTCTTTTCTCTCATTTTTTTAAACTCGGTAGCACACTCATAATGTCTAAAACCTTCTCCCCTTCTCCTTTTTACGCTTCCAGAATTGTTGAGAGAGTATTGAGAGCTTACATAAGGCGATTTCAGGCCATCGTGTTCTTCATTTTCTGCTCAAAAAATTCTGACGGTTTCAAGGCATTTTCCTCCATCCAATCTTCTAACTTTAGGTAATTTCTGTTTAATTTCTCTTTTGACTTTTTTTCATTTGAATCTTCTAGTATTCTGGGTAGAGTGAACATCACCGGTGAAACCGTCACCGGAGAAGATGAATTTTCCGACCACAATGTGAGGTTTTTGAGTCATTTTCTTTTGATTTTCCAGAGTATGACGCCTGAATTCATGAGCACCGTAGGAGATTCCTTGTATTGCTATCACGAGAGGACCAAGTTAATAAATAAGAGTGTATCCAACGGTTGGGAAAAAGTTTCCCTTCCTGGCATTGAGGCCATCCTAGTCGTGTATCAATTCTTCATAGAGGGTCATAGGATGCCTTGGATTGGGTGTGAGGAATGGTTAAGGACCGAGCACTATGCAGTAGTCAAGTTTGACTACTACAACGAGTTCATCAACCACATAATCACCTACTATGTAGTGGGTGCTAAGCCTCACTTGACTTGTGTAGAATCAGGGGCAAGAATAGGAGGGGGGTCTGGCCTTACCACGAGCTCAAGCTCACCAACTGACTTAGGGTCTGCCGCCTTCTATTCTTACAGGTATGACAAGAAGTGATGCTAGTGATGATTCGCAGAACTCCCAACTCCCTGATCGTGGTTTTGATAAGGGCGATGACAGCCCTGTTGGAAATGGGTAACGAAAGTTAAGTTTGACTTGTCGTTGACCTAACTTTCTAACGGAAGTTCGTTAACTTCCAACGGAGTTCGTTATTTGTTAACGAAGTAAGTTACAAAATGTATTCTACATTTAGGGTAGATAATGAAACTCATTCATTGTCTCAAAACCATTTCCGGGTGAATGAGAAATTAATGACAAAGATTTGTAACTTAACGAGAGTTGTTTAAAGGGTTTTTTGATGTGGTTTGATGTGCTCGGCCGAGCAGAGTCCTTGACTCGGCCGAGCAGAGCATAGCAAGTTGGCCAAGTCTCTGGACAAGCTTGCTCGGCCGAGGCATATGCCTTGCACGGCCGAGCAGTGAGATTGACACGGCCGTGCGAGTTACTTGACTCGGCCGTGCAGCTTGGCGCTCGGCCGAGCGAGTCCCTTGACTCGGCCGAGCAGTTCCTGAACAGGTGTCAATTCAAAAGAAAAGTTGTGCCTTTTCAAGGGAAAAGACACAAACCCCTTAACTCTCCTTATATACTTTCCCTCCGAATTTCAATTCATACATACAGTCATTTGAGCCTCTCTACCCACATTTGAGATAGATTAACATAGCCAAATCATATCATCTTGTTGCATCAAATTCCTTCAAGTCCAAAGTTCCAAACTTTCTATTGTTCGTTAGAATTGTTAATTTGGTGTGCTTCTATTAACAATTAGAAGTCGTTTCATCTCATGAGAAGTTTGTCATCAACCGTAAGCACCTGTGCGGGACAAATACTTCTTACGGAAATTGTGTTAAACACAAGACTCGACTATTTGTGGTTTGCTTTTCAATTTCCGTTATAATTTCTGTTATCTTTCTCATCCTTCTTTGTTATTTCCTTAAGAAGCCTAACATAAAATCCCTACAATCGTAAGAAGTATTTGACGTTTCTTAAGGTTTTCTTTCAATGACAAGTGAGAAAGACACCTCCGAATCATCCGGGCTTACTCCTCCTCAAGGCGATGCAACGCTCAAGAATATTGCACCTCCATCTTCTCACTCGGTTCATGGTGAGAAACCCCCAAAGTTTACCGGGGTGGATTTCAAGAGATGGCAACAGAAAATGCTATTCTACTTGACCACTCTAAGTTTGCATCGGTTCTTGAAAGAGGATCCGATTGTTGCAAAGGATGATCCCGACCCTCAAAGGCTTATGGCCAAACAGGCTTGGGACCATGGTAATTTTTTGTGTAAAAATTACATCTTGAATGAACTCGATGATGCACTCTATAATGTGTATAGTGCCGTCGAGTTAGCCAAGGCGTTGTGGAATACCTTGGAAAGGAAGTACAAGATTGAAGATGTCGGGTTAAAGAAGTTTGTCGTCGGCAAATATCTTGACTTCAAAATGGTGGATTCTAAGTTGGTAACAACTCAAGTTAATGAGTTCCAACTTATATTGCATGGTCTTGATGCCGAAGGAATGATAATGAATGATCCGTTCAAAGTGGCATCAATCATAGAGAAGTTGCCGCTTTCATGGAAGGACTTCAAAAATTATCTCAAGCATAAGCGCAAGGAGATGACTTTGGAGGACTTGGTTGTTCGTCTTCAAATTGAAGAGAATAATCGAGACAATGAAGCCAAGGCTACCAAAGACAAGATGGAGGCAAAGGTCAATCTCGCCGAGGCAAGCACTAACGGCACCAAAAGAAAGCATTCCGGGAATGCTAAGAGAGGGAAGAACAAAGGCTCCACAACCAAGAAGTTCAAAGGAGCATGCTATAATTGTGGCAAGCCGGGCCATTTAGCAAAGGATTGTTGCCACCCAAAGAAGGAGGCGAACAATGTCGAAGATATGGATCTTGACTTTGCTGCGGTGATCTTCGAGGCAAACGTGGCAAACTTGGATGACAATCCAAAGGAATGGTGGATAGATATCGGGGCTACCCGCCATATTTGTGCTAATAAGGAGAGTTTCTCTTCTTATACTCCCATTTTCGGAAGGAAATTGTACATGGGAAATTCAGCGACTTCCGATGTTCAAGGCATTCGAAATGTTGTATTGAAGATGACCTCGGGGAAAGAAGTGACCTTGCTTGATGTGCTGGATGTTCCGGACATCCGCAAGAATCTAGTTTCTGGTGCTTTGTTGAGTAAAGCCGGTTTTAGATTAGTTTTTGAATCCGACAAGTTTGTATTAACCAAGAATGGTTTATTCCTTGGAAAGGGTTACCTCGAGAAGGGACTTTTCAAGATGAATGTAATGAATGTTATCTGCCAAGGTGCGAAGAATAAAAATGTTGTTTCTTATGTTTACTTGTCGAAAAGTCCCTAGTTTATGGCATGATAGATTGGGTCATGTAAACTTCGACACTATTAAGAAATTAGTGAAACAAGATTTAATCCAAATGACTAAATCTGATTCAACTAATAAGTGCGAAGTTTGCGTTGAGGCAAAAATGACGAAGTCGCCATTTAATGCCATACAACGAAACACAACTCCTCTCGAGTTAATTCACACCGACATATGTGGTTTAAAACTTGTGCAAACTCGAGGAGGTAAAAAGTACTTCATTACATTCATAGACGATTGCACTAAGTATTGTTATGTTTATCTCTTAAGAAGTAAAGATGAAGCCTTAGGGGCTTTCGAAACTTATAAGAAAGAAGTTGAGAATCAACTTAACTTAAAGATTAAGAAAATTAGAAGTGATAGAGGAGGAGAATATGAAGCTCCGTTTGAAGGATTATGTTGGAAATCCGGCATAATTCATCAAACGACGGCTCCATATACCCCTCAGTCTAACGGAGTTGCTGAACGCAAAAATCGTACTCTCAAAGAGATGATAAACGCATTTTTGATAAGTTCAGGCTTACCCGACAACTTGTGGGGGGAAGCTATACTCACTTCTAACTATATTCTTAATAAGATACCCAAGAAAGGTATTGATAAAACACCCTATGAATTATGGCATAATCGTAGGCCGTTATAAATACCTTAAAGTGTGGGGTTGTCTAGCTAAGGTTGAAGTACCTAAACCAAAGCAAGTAAAGATCGGTCCCAAGACGGTTGACTGCATCTTTATCGGATATGCCAATAACAGTAGTGCTTATTGATTCATAGTGCACAAGTCAGAAATTCCTGATATGAATGCAGGAATGACAATAGAATCAAGGAATGCAGTATACTTTGAAAATATCTTTCCTGCCAAGGATAGGAAAGAAGGTAATTCTCAAAAGAGAATATATGAATCTACAAACGGTCCATCTCAAATAGAAGATGAAGGACCTAGACGTAGTAAAATGGCAAGAGTGCAAAAGTCTTTTGGTCCTGATTTTCTTTCATTTATGTTGGAAAACGAACCAGCTACTGTTAAAGAAGCGTTATCTGGACCAGATTGTACGTTCTGGAAAGAGGCTATTAACAGTGAGATAGAATCCATAATGCTTAATAATACTTGGGAGTTGGTTGATCTTCCTCCAGGATGCAAACCGTTAGGTTGCAAATGGATCCTTAAAAGGAAGTATAAGGCAGATGGATCTATCGATAAGTACAAAGCCCGGCTAGTAGCCAAAGGGTTTAGACAAAAGGAGGGATATGTCTTCTTCGATACATATTCTCCTGTCACAAGGATCACATCTATACGTGTTCTCATAGCTATTGCAGCAGTGCATAATCTTGAGATATACCAAATGGATGTGAAGACAGCCTTCCTAAATGGAGAGTTAGATGAAGAGATTTACATGGAACAACCCGAAGGGTTTGTTGTTCCAGGTAAAGAGCAAAAGGTGTGTAAACTTGTAAAGTCGTTGTACGGACTAAAACAAGCACATAAGCAATGGCATGAAAAGTTTGACCGAACTGTGTTGTCAAATGGATTCAAGATTAATGAATGTGACAAATGTGTCTACATTAAAGGAACATCTGAATCATTTGCAATAGTCTGTCTTTACGTGGATGACATGTTGATAATGGGAAGTAATCATGAATTGATCATGAATACCAAAGGCTTGTTAAGGAAGCACTTTGACATGAAAGATATGGGATTAGCCGATGTCATATTAGGAATAAAGATTTCTAGAACATCAGAAGGAATAGTCCTGTCACAATCCCATTATCTGGAAAATGTACTTCGAAAATTCGATGTCATTAACAGCCCTCGCTAAGACACCGATAGACTTAACTCTACACTTAGCAAAGAACGAGAGGGAACCGGTTTCTCAATTAGAGTATGCAAGAATAATCGGTAGTACCGATGTACTTAACGAATTGTACACGTCCGGACATTGCATATTCAAAGTGAGCAAACTAAGCGAGTTCACGAGTAATCCCAAGATGCATCATTGGAAAGCACTAATGAGGGTATTGAGATATTTAAAGTATACTATGAATCATGGGATACTTTATAAGAGATATCCAACGGTATTAGAAGGATACTTGTGATGCTAGTTGGATATCGACACAAAAGACTCTAAATCCACAAGTGGATATGTATTCACAATTGGTGGAGGAGCAGTGTCATGGAAATCCTCCAAACAAACATGTATAGCCAGATCCACGATGGAATCTGAGTTTATAGCTTTAGATAAAGCTTGAGAAGAAGCAAAATGGCTTAAGAACTTTCTGGAGGATATTCCTTGTTGGAGTAAACTCGTGCTCGTTATGATACATTGTGATAGTCAATCAGCAATAGGAAGGGCACAGAGCAGTATGTACAATGGTAAGTCTAGACATATCCGTCGTAGACATAATACCATTAGACAGTTGATCAAGAATGGGGTTATCACAATTGACTATGTGAAGTCAAATGATAACATAGCGGATCCGTTTACAAAAGGTATAAATAGAGATCAACTGTATAAACTGTTAAGGGGAATGGGCTTAAAACCCACAATAAAAGAACTCATAGTGGACACTCAACCTTGAGAATTGGAGATCTCATGCCCTTGGTTCAATGAGACAACCAAGCTATAAGTTCTAGTAGAATCACTTGGAAACAACAACTCGGTTGAATGACCTGGAGATGTTGAATACTCATTCCCAGAACATCCAAGTATAAGCACCTGCAGTAGTGGTGAGGATAGTTGAGAAAACTTTTAATGATTCCTATACCTACGGGTGGAGTAGTGCAGGATACTCCTAATAGTATGAATCACCTATATAAGTGAGAAGTAACATGGCCGCTTCTAATGTGAACGCGTATGAAATGCCGAAATGGACAAAACGTGAGAACAATAACTGTTAGAGCTATTATTATGTGAGTATTGTTGTCTTGGTATACATTATACAATCACTGGTTCAAAGCGACTCGCTACCAAATGGCTAGTATATCCGATAATATTTCACTAGGGGAGATTCAAAGCCATAAGCTATCTATCCCGATGTAATAATGGTTCGCCGGAACTTTTGGACGAAATTGCATACATGCATTAATTGTCATTCATGTGGGGAATTGTTGGAAATGGGTAACGAAAGTTAAGTTTGACTTGTCATTGACCTAACTTTCTAACGGAAGTTCGTTAACTTCCAACGGAGTTCGTTATTTGTTAACGAAGTAAGTTACAAAATGTATTCTACATTTAGGGTAGATTATGAAACTCATTCATTGTCTCAAAATCATTTTCGGGTGAATGAGAAATTAATGACAAAGATTTTAACGAGAGTTGTTTAAAGGGTTTTTTGATGTGGTTTGATGTGCTCGGCCGAGCAGAGTCCTTGACTCGGCCGAGCAGAGCATAGCAAGTTGGCCAAGTCTCTGGACAAGCTTGCTCGGCCGAGGCATATGCCTTGCACGGCCGAGCAGTGAGATTGACACGGCCGTGCGAGTTACTTGACTCGGCCGTGCAGCTTGGCGCTCGGCCGAGCGAGTTTCTTGACTCGGCCGAGCAGTTCCTGAACAGGTGCCAATTCAAAAGAAAAGTTGTGCCTTTTCAAGGGAAAAGACACAAACCCCTTAACTCTCCTTATATACTTTCCCTCCGAATTTCAATTCATACATGCAGTCATTTGAGCATCTCTACCCACATTTGAGATAGATTAACATAGCCAAATCATATCATCTTGTTGCATCAAATTCCTTCAAGTCCAAAGTTCTAAACTTTCTATTGATCGTTAGAATTGTTAATTTGGTGTGCTCCTATTAACAATTAGAAGTCGTTTCATCTCACGAGAAGTTTGTCATCAACCGTAAGCACCTGTGCGGGACAAATACTTCTTACGGAAATTGTGTTAAACACAAGACTCGACTATTTGTGGTTTGCTTTTCAATTTCCGTTATAATTTCTGTTATCTTTCTCCTCCTTCTTTGTTATTTCCTTAAGAAGCCTAACATAAAATCCCTACAAGCCCGTCCACGAGCTCGAGCTCGGAAAGGACCATTGACGATTCTGAGCAGGCCAAGCTGGTTGACTAGGTGACTGTGGAAATTGCCGCCCCTGAGCCACGGGAAAATGATGGCAACAATATAGTCGAGGAAGATAGTGATAGGATTGTGATTAAGAGATTTCGCTCATTTGGTTACCTCCCACGGAACCCACAGCCTGACGCTCCCATATGCGAGGAGACATTGGAGGAAATTAACTTCACTAGGAAATTTTTCTTGGAATTTAACATCAACTGTGACGACTACAAAGTCACTTATGTTAATAGGGAGAGAGGGAATGTCGAGATCGTCACCTTCATCGGTGAAAGAGAGAAAATTGCCTTCTTTGTGGGCCAACTCAAGATCGGACTTATGTTTCCCTTAGATCCCTTCATCTCATCTTTCCTTAGTGAATGCAAAGCGGGCCTAATTCAAATGGTTATGAATACCATGAGGACGGTTAACATCTTTCTAGTCGCTTGTCGGCTTCTAGGTTATGAGCCCGCGCTAGAAGCTTGTTGTTACTTTTTCCGTATTTGCCGTACTCAGAGAAAATTGGGCAATCCTACATACCAAATCCTTAGCTTGTCTAACAGCTCAAGTAGGCTCAAACTCCAGTTTAAGTTTCTGAGCAAGCTCAACACCTTTGATAGAGATATGGTGGTGATAGATAGCAGGAAGGGATGGGGCTTTTATTACCTGCAAGGTGACCTCCACAAAATCATAGATCCCTGGTTGCCTGAGTAGAACGATGAGTTAGTCGATGCTCTCAAAAAATTATTGACTAAGAATAACTAAGACTGGGTCATTGAGTGGTCCCGATTGGAAAATGTCTGCAAGTACTTCGCTCCGGCCGGGCCGAATGTAACATTGGTGGAGGGCGTGGAGCCTATGGTCACGATGAAGCCCGAGCGGTGTGACCCTTTTTGGTGGTTCATGAGAACTTCTGTTTTGAGATTGACCGCTCGGCCTACACGAGCACAGGCGTTCATTGCCGCAATTTTTATTACTATGGAGGTTCAATTCCCTTGTCTTTTTATTGTATTGGCCTTATTAACATACTACTTCTTTCTTTAATTACTGTTCATTCTTGTTTCATGCAGCAATGAGTCGTCACGGCAACGAGCGCCTGACCAGGGCACATGTTGACGAGGTGGAGCCCCTCTTTTGACCATCCGAGGCGGCAAAATGCCTCAAAAATGTTTGAAAATCAAAACAGCAAGGCCGGTTCATCAAAACGTGCTTGTAAGGAAGGGCCCGACCGGGGTCCCCGTTTGCACTCCCGACGGTAAGCATCATTTCAATCATGAGGGCCTCAAGAAAAGCCCCGGGTGGAGGGGCCAAGGACGTGGCATTTGACCGGTCGAGCTCGGCCCGGATGGTGGCGACTTTTGTTTCCCACTCTCACTCGCCCACCCGTATCTAGCCGTGCAGGGACTTGGCTACTCGAAGAGGGGACTTGGCTAAGACTATTGATGAAGTGGACGAGCTGTGCTAAAGGCTTAACGATGTGTCCATATTTATGAGTCTCCCTCTTTTACTCGAGGATGGCCCTCGAGTGAGATATGGTCATGTAGTGATCAAGCGCTCGGTGGACTATGATCGTATCAAGGAATACGAGGAGGAAGATGCTCCTTTTGACTTGATGAATGATCAAGTCGGCCTTCGGCTCTGTGAGGTAGGTGTTGCTCGTGTTTTATTTTTGAGTTACGTCTGCGCTGTTCTTAGGATATGTTAATGACGTTTATTTTGTTGTCATGCAGCTATCCTCCACGATTAGGTATCTCAACCGAAGGGGTGAGAAGCTTGAGGGGGAAGCGGATAAGCGAGCAGAAGAGCTTAAGAACAAGAGTTCTCAGCTCGAAAAGGCCCAGCTAGACCTGGACGCGGCCAAGTCCAGCTCGGGTAATGGGGACTCTCAAGCTTTCTCATAAGAAACCGGAAGAAGGAGAGAGAAACTCAAGGCTGCCGTCGAGCATGCAAATGAAAAAATTATGAGCATGGAACAGGAGGTACAGCTCTGCTCGAGGCGTAATGCTGTGCTAGGCGGGCAGCTCAACGAGGTCCAGGAAAAGCTGAAGGCGAGAGAGGAGGAGCTGGCCGCTGCTCGGACGGCTCCGCTTGATGAGGTTGATGTCATTGCTCGTTATGAGTAGACTCGTGCCTACAAGGTCAAAGTTTTGACTTAGGCTATGGGGTACTTCGACAAAGGTCTCTTGCGGGGAGTAAGAGAGTCCTATGGGTGCGACCACCTTCCTCAGGATCCTGAGGTTCTTGCTGTCATAGCTACAGCTCCCCAATTTAGTGACTCCGTTCGTGCTGCCCATGCCATGATCCCGTTTGATGAAAACGAACTGAGGCAGCTTGACGCCCAAGACCACGAGGACGAGCTGGCCCTCTGATTAGACATGGGCAAACCGGAACCGGAACCGGGCGGAACCGGAGAACCGAACCGGAACCGGAACCGGCAGAACCGGAACCGGCGAGAACCGGAACCGGCTAGAACCGGAACCGGCCGGTTCCCGGTTCAATCTCGGTTCGTACTTTTTGAAAACCGTGGAACCGCCGGTTTTGGAACCGGAACCGGAACCGGAGAACCGGAACCGGGGAACCGGCGGTTTTTTCAGAAAATTCAAAAAAATTCAAAAATTTGCCCGTTTTTTCACCTTTCACCAAATTTGCCGTTTTTTTGACTTTTTAGACAATTTTCAGTAATTAAAAATAAATAAAAAAATAAAACAATCCTTACCTTTCACCTATAAATACAAATTCACCTCCACCATTTTATTTTCACAAAACTCTCTTAACTCTCTCTTAATCTTTACTCTCTCTTAACTCTCTCTTAAGTTCTTAACTCTCAAGTCTCAAGATCAAAGCCTCAAATCACTCACCAACATTCATATTCCATAATCCATAATTCCATCCTCATTTTCCATATTTTCATCCATTTTCATAGTCATCATCACTCATCACTCATCATACACACCAAATCACCAATACACCATCATGTCTTCTTTCCTTAGAAACTTAACAAAAAAACGGGTAGCAAGAGCAAAAACAACCAACCTTCTTCATCTTCTCGACTACCACCACCACCACCACCACCACCAATTCCAAATGATATTCCCTTTTATGATGGGGGAATGGCGGGGAGAAATGAATGGGAAAATTTAGAAGATGAGGAGGAGGTTCAAGTTGGAGACCAACAATTTCCAATACCGCCTTTCATGTCACAAGAACCACAATTTGTAGGAACTCCAAGTACTGAAGAAAGTGATGCACATAACCTACCACCACTTGCACCAAGAGGAAGGGGTCGCGGTCTTCGTGGAGGCGGTCGACAAGGTCAACCGCCTTCTCCTAAAATTCGTGAACCGAAGTCCTCAATTTTTATTCGTCACTTTAGGAAGGAGCTCGGAGTGGACAAACATGGTGAGGAGGTTTGGAAAGTGATATGTAACTATTGTGAAAATGTTTATACTTGGAAGGATGGCAATGGATACGGCACTTATACCAAGCATGTTCGAGTTCATCATCCTACCGAATTTGGCATAGATCCAACTCAAACACAACTCCAAGGAGTTTCGACTTCTTCGATGGGCGCTGTAGGTACGTCTTCTTCTTCCACTACATTTCATTATAGTGAACAAAACCATAGAAGAGGTATGGCAAAATTTGTTTGTGTTAAATGTCTTTCCTTTAGTTTTGCCGATGATGAATTCTATGAAGATTTTGCTAAACTCTCTCTTAACCCCGCTGCAAAAAGAATACCACGTAGAACTCTCACACGTGATATTGCAAAAATAGTCGGGGAATATAAATATGGTTTAATACAAACATTTGCTAATTTATCTCAACAAGTTTCTATTTGTTCGGATATATGGAGTGATAACCGTTGTGAACATTTTTATATGGGAGTAACTTGTCATTGGATTGACAATTCTTGGACCATTCAAAAGAGATTGATTGCATATAGAGATTTTGATGATGAGCATACCGCACACAATATTGCACTTAAACTACAAAGTATTTTACAAGAATATAATTTAGTTACTAAAATTTTTTCAATGTCTTTTGATAATGCTAGCTCTAATACTGCAAGTTTACCGGAACTAATTGGTATTTGTAAACCGGTATTAGGTGGAAATTTTTTTCATATTAGATGTTTTTGTCATATTTTAAATTTATGTGTGCAAGATGGTCTATACCGCTTTACAAGATTCAATTATTCCTATTAAACGAGGTATACAGTTTATTATGAGAAAAAGTTCCAATCAAAGAAAATGGAGAGACTATTGCAAGGCAAATGATATCCGTCCCAAAAAATTTTCAATGGATGTTACAACTAGGTGGAATTCTACCTATAAACTTTTAGCGGATTCTTTTCTTTATAAGGAACAAATTTGCTTGTTTTTGTCTTCCGTTGGTTACAAATACCCCCTATTTCCTCATCAATGGAATGCTTGTGGAAGCATGATCAAATTGTTGAAAAATTTCAAGGATGCCACTGTCATGTTATCCGGTACGTATTATCCTACTTCTAACTTAGTTGTTGATCATAGTACTATTATTTCGGGTACATTTTGTGAATTTAAAGATGATCCCATAATTGGTCCAGACCATTGTTAGCATGAAGGAAAAATGGTTGAAATATTTTGAGACAATTCCAAGTATTTTTTAATTGCAAAAATTTTAGATCCAAGGGTTAGAATGGATGGTTTGGAACAACTTCTTACATATTACTATCAAAATTTGTTTGATGCAAATGATCCCCGTTTTCCAAATATTGATCAAATATTGTCCGATGCGAAAAATGAATTTTTAAATGTTTTTAAAGAGTACAACTCAATTTATGGTGGTGCTAGTACAAGTGAGGCTCCTCCTCGTCAAACTAGCGAAACGGACAACTCTTTTTTGACTTCTTTTTATGGAAATAGAAAGCGCTCTAGAGGAAGCGGTTCTAATGCGGAATTTGAAAAATATTTGAACACGGAATTTGAATATGATGATGAGGTTGAATTTTGCATTTTACATTGGTGGGCCAAGAGGGCGAGTTCTTATCCTATTGTTTCTAGGATAGCAAGAGAAATATTTGCTTCTCCCGCATCAACGGTTTCGGTTGAGCACGCTTTTAGCATTGGTGGAAATATTGCGGATCCGCAACGTGCAAATTTAAGCTGTTGAAAATTTAGAAAATCAAAATTTGTTGAATGATTGGGTCAAAGCGGAGAAAAGAGATCAAGAGCCAAAGTTTTCCTCATCCGATGAAGATTTCTTTGATTCAACATCGGGAAGTGACGAGAACAATGACACAATCCCAATGGCCCAAATGTAAGTTGATGTAATTTATATAGTTTAATTTGTATAATTTAATTTGTTGCTTTGTTTTATTTTATATATTAGGTTTTTTTTGTTTAGATTAGATTGTTATAATTTAGATAAATATTGTAAAATACTAAGAACGAGGTTAAGGCTCCTTATGTCCTCCCTTACTTATAAAAGGGCAAGGTTGGTTGTCCCCTCATTGTAACATTTTAACAATTATTAATAAAATTTAAGGGTACCGTCCCTTTTTCTTTTATAAAATATGTTAAAATAATTTGTTTATTATTCATCTTCATCCAAATTTGTTAGAATCTTAACAGTTTTGATGGCTTAAAAGAGAAGAAAAGGAAAAGGAAGTGACCAAAGTGCACTGACCAAACTTTGGGGTTGCTGGAATTTGGCATGGGCGGTCGCCCACATCTCTATTGGGCGGTCGCCCATGTGTGCAGAGAGTTAAACATTGCTTGAATTTGGATATGGGCGGTCGCCCACCTCTCTTGGGCGGTCGCACACCTGACAGCTTTTCAAAAAAAAAAAAAAAAAGGCCAAAAAAGGAACCGGGAAACCGTGGAACCGGAACCGGAACCGGCATCAAGGAACCGGAACCGGGAACCGGATTTAGGCGGTTCCGTCCCGGTTCCTCCCTACCCCGGAACCGGAACCGGGAACCGGATGCCCATGTCTACCTCTGATTCTGTCCTGAGGTATTACCTGTCAACGTTGTTTCGGTTCTACAGAGGCGAGCTGAGAAGGTGAAAAAAGTTTTGGAGGGCTGAAGGCGACGAGGAGAATGAGGAGCTTTCCGCTAACGAAGCTGAGAAGAATGTAGACCAAGAGACAGAAGCCAGGAGGACTGATCCCGTTAATGAATAGTTTCCATGTGTAGGCTTGTAGCTCATGGCCTCATGGGGCGTTTTAAGACAATCTTCTTTTCAACTCAAATATTAGCTGGAATAGTTCTAGCCCATTGTAAGGGGTTCTATACGATCTCAAACTCATTTTACTTTGATTACTTTTTATGAAATTTGCTATACCCATAGATCGCTTTATATTCGTGCATACCTTTGCTTCGTGTTTTTTTGATAAAAGCGTGAGCTCGGTTCCCGAATTGTACGTGAGCTAGCTGTGTTAGATTGAGTTGGTTAGTCCCTCAACTCATTTATAATGGGTAGATTGAGCTCATGCTTTGGATACTAGGCTTGGTCTATGTGCTCGTACGGGTGCAACTGGTCGTTAATAAGTGTTGACGACCAACTTAGCTGCAGGCCGAGCTGAATTCTGACCACGCACCTAACTCGTTAGCAAGTGTTAAGTTGAGTCCTGACCACAGATTCAACTTAGTAGTAGGCCGAGCTGAATGTTGACCACGCATCCAGCTCGTTGGCAAGTGTTTAGTTGAATCATGACCACAGATTCAACTTAGTTGTAGGCAAAGCTGAATGCTGACCACACATCCAACTCATTGGCAAATGTTAAGTTGAATGTTGACCACAGATTCAACTTAGTTATAGGCTGAGCTGAATGCTGATCACGAATCCAGCTTGTTGGCGAGTGTTAAGTTGAATTTTGACCACGGATTCAACTTAGTTGTAGATCGAGCTGAATGCTGACCATGCATCCAGCTTGTTGGCAAGTGTTAAGTTGAATTATGACCACGAATTCAACTTAGTTGTAGATCGAGCTGAATGCTGACCATGCATCCCGCTCATTGGTAAGTGTTGAGTTGAATCCTAACCACGGATTCAAGTTAGTTGTAGGCCGAGTTGAATGTTGACCACACATCCAGATCGTTGGCAAGTGTTGAGTTGAATCCTGACCACGGATTCAACTTAGTTGTAGGCCGAGTTGAATGTTGACCATGCTTCCAGCTCGTTGGCAAGTGTTGAGTTGAATCCTGACCACGAATTCAACTTAGTTGTAGGCTGATTTGGATGCTGACCACGGATGCAGCTCGTTGGCGAGTCTTCGATTGTGCTCTATGGAAGTGTCAAAGATGTCAGTAGTAGAGAAGCGGACTACCCGTTATAATAATAGAATGGGTTATAATAATAGAATGGGTGTTATCGAAAAACTATCCCCTATTCAAAAACAGAACTGTCACGGGTGCTCGAAAAGAGCTATCCCCAAAAAATTAAACATGGAAAAATGATCGGGTGCTCGAAAAGAGATATCCCCAACAAACCAATTCCAGGAAACATGAAAAAATTAAATGATGTAAAAGGAAAAATTGTCACCGATAGTATTGATGAGGAGATCCGAATGCCAGGGATTCTTAAGCTCTTTCCCTTCTGGTGTCTTCAGGATGTAAGTTTCTTCCTTAATGATGCGGACCAAGTGAACGCACCTTCCGAGTAAGGAGAAAGCTTATTCCACTCGGTCTTGCGCATAGTTGCCTCAAATTTTCATGGTTCCCAATCGCCTTCCTTGAAAACTCTTTTGTGTACTCTTCTGTCATGATACCCCTTCGTTTTCTGCTTGTAATTGACCGACCTCGAGTGAGCTTCTAGCCTTCTTTCTTCTATTAAATCCAAGTCTATCCGTCTGCTCTCCTCGTTTTGCTCCTCCGAGAAGAATGCTACTCGTGATGTGGGAATGACCAGCTTCGCTGGAGCCATAGCCTCTGACCCATAGGTAAGCGCAAAAGGTGTTTCTCCGGTCGGTCCGCGCTTGCTCGTGCAAACTCCCCATAATGGTGCTGGTAATTCATCTATCCATCTCCCTACTTTCCCGTCTAGGTTTCTTTTCAAGGCGTGGAGCACTACTTGTTTGCCGCCTCCGGTTGTCCATTTCCCTCTGGTCGTGACATCGATGATTGACAATGCTTTCCTTCTAGCCTCTTGCACTCGTTGGTAAAGGTGTCTGAAGACTAAAGTCCGTGGTCGAAGACTATTGCCCGAGGAATCCTGAACCTACACCAAATGAAGCCGTGGACGAAATTGATCGCATTCTCCTCAGTGATGTTGGCCAATGGCTTGGCCTCAATCTACTTTGTGAAGTAGTCTATAACGACTGCGTACTTGAAATTTCCTCGTGCGGCTAGGTAAGGGCCCACAAGATCAATCCCTCACATATCGAACGGCTAACAAACTACCACGGCCGTCTACTCGGTTGACGATATTCGTGGTGGGCCTGCGTATCTTTGGTACTTGTCACATTTCTTCACTTATACAGGCGTATCATGTCTCATGCTCGACCAGTAGTACCCCATGGTTATTATTTTATCTGCCAAAGTCCGAACTCTCAGGTGTCCTCCACACACTCCCTCGTGAACTTCAGTTAGTACGTCCTCCATTTGGTTGGGAGGAATGCATCTAAGTAGAGGCTTTGTGAATGATCATCTAAACAAGGATCCTTTCACGATGGTAAACCTAGTTGCTTTCTTCTTGATTGATTATGACTCATTTTCATCGTCTGTGAGTATTTCTCTCTTGATATAATCCTTCAGTCAATCGATCCATCTTCTGCTCGGTGTTTCATTGACCTCCATTTATATAGGGCCGGTTAATAGCGGGCTCGTCCAAAAATTCAATCCATTTACCTTGATCAAGGTCTTCGGCGTCGATTGTGGCCATCTTGAAAAGCAGGAATGCTCGTCTGTTGTCTAAGAGCCCTATTTGCATGATAGCCCAATACTCCAAGCCTTGTGTCAAACTCCTCACCATTTTGCAATAACAGGCGAGCACGAGATGTACATCTCCATACTCTCCTCTAACTTGGTTCACAATGAGCTGAGAGTCAATGTGAGCCGCATATTTTTTGACTTCCATTGAGTGAGCAAGCTCTATCCCTACGATTAGTGCCTCGTACTCTACTTGATTATTAGAAGCGGGGAATTTGAATCGTACCGCCTTTTCCACTACATGTTTACCCTCAGGGGAGATCAAAATGACTCCTGCTCCGCTCGTACTCTTGTTAGCTAATCCATCGGTATAGAGCATCCAGCAGTTGGCGAGGAGCTATGGTGGTCCTACCTCCTCCATCTCGGTCGGGTCATGCACAGGACGCTCGTTGGTGAAAGTGGTCTCTATAAGAAAGTCGACCAATGGCTGAGCATGCAACGTTTTCCTCGGTTGATAGATGATGTCGAATTCAGTGAGCTCGATAGACAAATTAAGTAGGTGACCAGAGCTCTCTAGACGGTGCAAAATCTTTCGGAGTGGAGCATTGGTGTAGACAACGATGGGGTGGGCGAAAAAGTATGCACGTAGCTTTTGAGCAGCAACGACCAACGAGTAGGCTAGCTTTTCTGCATTGAAATATCTTCCTTTCACATAATTTAGAGCCTTGATGACATAGAAAACGGGCTTCTGCACTCCTTCCTCCCTAACGAGGATCGCAGCAACCGCCGGATTGGTTACCGAAGGGTTAACATAAAGGGTTTCTCCGTAGATGGGGCTGGTAAGTAATGGTGGTTGTCCAAGATACTCCTTTAGTTGTTGATAAGACCTAGAGAATTATTTTTTCCATTCAAACGACTTTCCCCCTTTAGTTTCCTGAAAAAGGGAAGGGATCTCTCAGCGGATTTGGCGATGAAGCGGCCCAGTGCGGCTACTTGTCCGTTTAACCTTTGAACCTCTTTTATACTAGTCAGCTCCCTCATATTAATCAAAACGGCTATCTTCTCAGGGTTAGTGTGACACCATAAAATCGAGGAACTTTCCCGCTGTTACACCACACACGCACTTGCTCTGATTTAGTTTCATGTCATTGTGCCTCAAGTTATGGAAAATCTTGAGGAGACCGGCAATGTGATTGTCAATCTTCGTTTTAATTACCATGTAATCGATGTATGCTTCCATGTTCCTGCCTATTTGGTATCCAAAAACTTTGTTAACCATCCTTTGATATGTTACACCTGCGTTTTTAAGACTGAACGACATCATTTGCTAACAGTAAGTTCCTCCGGCTGCCATGAAAGCCGTGTATTATACGTCGTGCTCGGCCATTCGAACTTGATGATATCTTGAGTATATATCCAGGAAACTTAACGTACGGTGGTCAGAGATGGAGTCAACCAAGCGGTTAATTCGGGGAAGAGGATAGCAGTCTTCGGGGGAGGCTTTGTTCAGATATGTAAAGTCTACACACATTCTCCATTTGTCGTTCAATTTCTTGACGAGGACCACGTTTGGCAACCAAGTGTGATACCTAACTTTGCATAATATCCCTGCTCGTAAAATCTTGTCAATCTCCTCCTTTAATACTGCATCATTCTCTATCCCGAACGTCCTACATTTGCATTGAACGAGCCTAGAGCTAGGGTCGATCTTGAGCTCATGCACGAACACAACTTCCTTGACTTCTCTCATATCATCGACCTGCAAGGCAAACACGTCTAAACTCTCCTTCAACAAATCAATCAGTCCCTTTCGTTCCTCTTCGGACAATTGACCAATTTTGATTTTCTGCTCAGGGAAAAAGCCGGATTCTTCACGACCTCCTTGAGCTCATCCATGGCCTCCAACTCGAGACCATCTCGCACTTGCAATGTCTCTACTTCAATCTCCACTGGCTTCCGTTTGGTTAGTTTGTTCATCTCGTCATTGCCTTGTCCCTTGCTATCCTCGGTATAGGCTGTGCCGAACTCACTCTGGTCCATCTCGTCGGCAACAACCATGTTGATATTAGAACCGTGCCATGTTTTAACTGGCTTTGAAATGACAATACTCTTCTATAGAGTCTCAATTTCCAACTTTCTCCCACGACATACTCCAAAAATTCTTTTGCTTGTCCCTATAAGAAACCAATCCATGCAGGTGTGTGAAATATTATTCGGTTGTGTGGGAGCGAGGCCACCATGCCGAACATGACCTTACTTGGGATCCCCAAAATGATGTGGTAATCGTTATTCACATCTATGACCATAAAGTTTACCTTTTATTCTGCTCGGTACGGAGGTTTATCGAGTTTAACCATAATCTCAATCCTTCCCATAACTGTCACTTTGTGGTTTATGAATCCTTCCAACTTGCCTGCGTAAGGGGAAAGCATCATATCTGGTAACTCCATCTCCTTGAACGTTTTGTAATAGAGGATGTCCCTGCACACTCCAGTGTCCATGAATCTGCCCGGAATATTAGAACCTGCATAACAAACCATTCCCAAAGCTGCTGCCCAAGTGGAATTTTCACCCCAGTTTCTCAAAACCTGGATAAAAACCATTCCCAAATACATTTCATATGTCCCAAACACAATCATATACATATTGGCCTGATTTTCGCCACATTTGCACAAAAAATTGCCCCGAGGCTCAAGTAACGTGCCAAGTCGTAATAATAACAACAAATAATAATAAACCGAGTCTTGCCTCTTCGGGCACTCGTCATGAAGAGATGGGGAACTACCTAACTGTCTCGCCCACTCCCGGGCTAAAAAAAAAAAGAGAAATCATTATCATTACAAGTCTTTGCCCACTCCTAGGCCCCCAAATAAAAATAAAAAACAAATTGTTTTGTGTTCCATTTTCTTTCTCTCTCTCTCTCTAACCTAAGTGCAGGAAAAAAGGACCCTAAGCATCAGACTCCTCGTCGCTGCTCAACTCATAAAACTCAGGGTCCTTCATCACATCCTCCCCATCGCTCACATCCGACAAATCAACAGGCACATGCTCATACTCCGCTAGCTGCTCCAGAATGTCAGTATTAGGCCCACGCCCGTGAGGCACGCCGCTGGTCGAAGATGATGGGTGTCCCGAGGTCAATGACGAAGAAGCTCCACCCCCGAATGGAATAACGTTTTCTCCCAAAAATCCCTGTTATCTCCAAATGGAATAACGTTTCTCCCAAAAATCTCTGTTATCTCCAAATGGAAAAACGTTTTCTCCCAAGAGTTCCCGTTGCTCCGAATAGAATAACGTTTTCTCCCAAAAATCCCCGTTAATTCCAAATGGGATAACGTTTTCTCCCAAAAATCTCCGTTATCTTCGAATGGAATAGCGTTTTCTCCCAAAAATCCCCGTTATTTCCAAATGAGATAACGTTTCTTATGAAAAATCCCCGTTATTTCCAAATTGGATAATGTTTTCTCCCAAGAATATCCGTTATCTCCAAATGGAATAACATTTTCTCCTAAAATTCCCCATTATCTCCGTTATAATGGATAATGCTTCCACCTATCGAATGTTTTCCGTCATAATACAAATAAAATCAGGCGACCCCTCCAAATTGTCAAATCAATCAGGTGACCCCTCCAAATTGTCAAACCAATCAGGTGACTCCTCCATTAACCGTCAAAACTCCGAGAATCCTAGACATGTTGCTCAACTGTCTAGCGGTTCTCCTAAACTACGATCATGGCTTGATTCCTCCCGAGGATACATAGGTAGCCTTTCAAAGGTTCAGCCATCCGACCACATCGGTCACCCCCTTCCTTTACCATCTCCCCAGCAGTTCGGAATTACGATCGTGGCTTGATTCCCCCAGGATACGTAGGTAGCCTATTTTAGGTTCAGCCAATCCGTCACACGCGACATCCTTTCTCCAGCGGACCCAGAACTACGATTCGGCTTGATTCCTCTTCGGGATACGTAGGTAGCCTATTTTAGGTTCAGCCAATCCGTCACACACGACATCCTGTAGACACCCCATTCTGAACTCATAATTCATGATTACACTACTCTTCGTCTCGCTTTTATGTTTTAGGTTCAGTTTTGTCATGTTTTGTTAAGTTTCTAACTAACCTTGTTAGTTTTGGGCTTAACTGACTAACGAAATAACTGAAGAGGACAAAATAGTCAACCGACTAGTTGTCCCGCGCGGGACACACGTGTCTCGCGCGAGACAACCCCTCGGCAAGATGTGCAGAATCACTTTCCTTCTCCGTTTCAACCTCTTTTCTTGATAAATATCATCTAATCTAGGTCTCTACTGACTAGAGGGTTCTGGAAGCTTCCTTGGGAGGAGTCCCAATCCACTTGAGTCTCCTAAACTTGATGACCAAGTCATTCATCCACCTCTTAAACTCCTATAAATACTGGATGACTTTCAGTGTTTCAGAGGTCCCCGATCCCCGATCGAAAACACATAACACACACATTTTGTTGGTTTCTTTCCCTGAAAGATTCCTACAAAATCACCCCTAAATTACCTTAAGTTTGTTTATCAACCTTGTTGATCAACAAACATCGAAGCCTGAATCAAGGATTGAGGCGAAGCCCTGTCCGTATCAAGATCCGAATCATGGATTGAGGCAAAGCTCTGTCTGCATCAAGATTCGACTCTAAACTTGAGTCGAAACTCTGTCCAAATCTCTTCTCAAAAGGTAATCATCCTTTAAACTTTCGTTTCTCTTCTCAATCCCTCTATTGATTTTAGAGTAGTGTAATCCCATCAAAATGATTAGCCTAGAGTCCCTTCAATTCATGAAGGCAATCTCGAAGCATACAATCCGACATTCCTAATTAATTTTATTTCCTTTTATTGTTCATAGATTGATTAGATTAATAACACCCAATTAGCAAGACCAATCTTCGGATTGGATGGAATAGATGCTCCTTGACCTACCCATTCCATAACTTAACCCCCGAACCCTTGAATCTCTTGAAAATATCAAAAAAAGTTTTTCTTATTGTTTTCCATCAATAAATAATAAGTGGCGACTCCTAGATGTTAAAAATTCACGCATCGCTACAGTGGCGACTCCGCTGGGAACAATTAATTAAGAGGATTAGGCTTGCGTTACAATTGGGTGTTATTAATTTTTTCAATTTTCTGTTTGAAATCTGATTTTTCTAATTTTTTTGGAATTTTTCTACACTATTTTCGTCAAAAAAAATTACTGTCAGATTGCTTGTCCAGCGCGGGACAAAGTAGTCCCGCACGATACCAAGGTACGGCAGAACCAAAGCCCAAACGTGAATTTCTTGGTTGGTTCAGTTGACTTTCTTTAAAATTTTAAAGTCTGAACACACAAAAGCAATTTAAAATAAACCTTAGTTGACTTTTTATCAAAAGTTTGACCATTCAAAAAAAAAAAAAAAAAAAAAAAACAGTTTCAGAAAAAAAAATTCAGAAAAATCAAAAATAAATTATTATTTCTATTTTGTTTGTTCTAACTTTATTTTGCAGGGTAGAATAATTAATTTATGACTAGAACTATATATCTGCGTGCGATTGGTTTTTTAATTTAAAGTCCGGTCCATGGAGGATTCGGGAGTTGTAATTTAAATTAGTTAATTTATTTATTTCTCTCTCTCTCCTTTAAGTGGAACTACGACGACCTGAGTCTTCCTAATTTGGGAGAAACGTAGGCAATCACTTGGTGCGGCCACTATCTGTTTTCTTTTAGTTTTCAAAAAAAAAAAACTTTCTATTTTACTCTATCACTTAGATTGACTATCACACACACGCACTCATATTATAACTGTCATTGCACTACATATCCCGATTAACCCGGGACCCACACTAAGGACGGATGACGGTAACCACCTAGTCGCCGGTCTCTTCGAAGTTGGATCATCTCACTCCGCGTATTCAATCCACCTAGATTGTCATATCGCGGGAAGCCTAGCCTTCCAGCCCTGCATCGCCACATATCATGTAGTATATTTTCTAGGATCACTCCGTGATCGGTCGGTTTTGACTCGGTGATCTTTCCTGTCTTTGACCAAAATAAAGCTATGTGAAATTGACCATAAAGAAGGACTCGGAAATGACCCTTCAGAAAAAAAAGTCCCTTCGGCAAAAAGAAAAAGTCCCTTCGGAATGACCCTTTCGGAAGTCCCTTTTAAAGAAAAAAAAATCCTTCCGGTCAATTTTACGTGGCTTTACTTTACAAAGAATGGTCAATCATCGAGTCCCTAGGTTTGGTTCGAATTATGTATGCCTAGGATGCTAGATAGAAAACGGATCTTTGTCCGTCCGACCATGAATTTAGGAAATAAAAAGAGGAAAAATTCATCTTTCCGAATGGTTGTCTCGTACGAGATGACCTTGTCTCGCGTGAGACTTTATTTGCAGAATATGTGTTTGTGATTGATAATCGATGTGCGCTCCCTCCTTGAGTCAAAACTCCGTCTCTAATAAAAATAAAACTTAAAAAAAATCACTCGTGAGGTAATTTTAACCGTCATCCTTTTCTCCATCTAGGATCATTTGGCGCTAATGTTCTAAAAGGCGTCTCGTTGGGATATCTCTAGTTCATCTCTAAGGTCGTCAAGCTCCCTTAACCTCTCCAACGGTAACAATTCAATTTCTTTCCAACGCAATGAATTTCGAAGCACTCAAGAAGGAAATTGAGGATCAAAGGATTCGATATGAAGAAATGCTACAAGCCCAAGCCGATGAAATGGAGGCCCGATTAGAACTTGAAAGGAGAATCCAAGCCGGGGAAATGAAAGCCATGGTTAATGAACTCCGATCCACGAGACTAAAAGTGGCCGAATTAAGCTCAAAGAAGAAAGAAAGTAGGACCTCTTCCGATGATGAAGTATCATACACTAAGAAGGCTAAAAGCCACCGCAAGCACAAGAAAAAGGTGTATGAGTCTAGCTCATCATCTTCCTCCTCCGATGACGAAAGCCAAACTTTCAAGAAGGAAAGTAAGGAGGAAAATAGAAAGGCAAGTGAACCCCTTACCATGGCAATGCTAGAAAAGAAACTTGCATCACTCGATGTGAGCAAGGGAGCCTCGCTCTCTATTGACTATGATACCCTTCGTCAATCCATGTCAAAGCTTCCTCGAAAGTACAAGACACCCGACATTGCAAAATTTAATGGCACTACTTGTCCAAAAATCCATCTGGAAACCTACTCTTGGGCCATGCTACCTATGGGTGTCGATGACAACTTGCTAGTTCAATGCTTCCCTCAAACCCTTGCTGGTGCCGCTAGAGATTGGTACATGACTCTTCCTCTCTCCACAAGGCTTGATTGGCCACTCGCCAGTCGTACCTTCCAAAAGCAATATGAGGACAACTCCACTTACCGCACCACTAGAAGGGATCTCGAAAAAACCAAGCAGCTTCCAAACGAATCCTTCACAGACTTCGTCAAAAGATGGAAGACCAAACTGACTGAAATCGTTGATAGGCCAAGCCTAGACGAACAAATTCATATCCTACTCCAATGTCTCCACGAAGAGTACCATGAGAAGCTTGTCGGCAATTACTTCCCTAGTTTCCTCGAAGTCCATAAATCAAGCATTAGAATTGATGAATTGATCCGTCTTAGAAAGAATTCAGAAAAGGAGAATCGTCCAACAAAGGGGAGCACCGGTCGTACCTATCATGATTTTGGTGAGACTACTCTTAAGGAAATGTTCGATGATCTAATAGGCCAAGGAAAATTGAAGCCGATGGAAGACTATCATCCTAAGAAAATGAGAGAAGATTGGGACCACGACAAATTTTGCGATTACCATCAGTTTAGTGGTCATGACACCAACAATTGCTATGATTTGAGGGATGCCATCCAAGACTTGTATGAAGCCGGGAAGATCAACTGAAGCATCACCACCTTGGGGCTCCGATTGTCCTTTCCCTTTTTCCTTTGAAAAAAAAAGAAAATAAAAGAAAAGAAAAATAGATTAGGACAACTTTCTAGTATGATTCTCGAAGAGTCGTTCTATCATTCTAGTCCATCTCTATCCTCTCTAGTTTGTGTCAAGTGAACTATCAAGTCTGTTTCGAATTTCTGTATCAATAAAAGTTATCTATTTATCCTAAACACTTTTCCAAGAGTTATTTTTCTTTATGAGTATCATTTGATCCATACCAAATAGTGGACCTTGATTCCTTAAATTGTCACGAAAAAAATAGAAACTTCTAAACAAGTTTGAAATGAAAACTATCCTTAGAAGGCTTAAGGCTAAACATTACTCATGTTGAAAGTTGAAGGTCAACAAACGAAGGAAGCCAAAGGCGCTGCTATCAACATTCATCCCAATTAGAGTGGGGCTACTCAATTCAAGGCTTTGAGAGTACAAAAATAAATAAAAAGCTCGCTAGGTCGAAACTCCTCAAATCATCCTAGGCAAAAATTAGAGCATTAAAAATAATAAAAAAAAACCTCTCAAGCCTTCATCGCCCCACAACAAGGATGGAATTTCAACAAAGGCAAGAAGGACTCTCCCACAGAGAAAAAGAGTCAAGTAAAGAGGATTCCTCAACATCCTCTTACCATGAAGCCTGAATGGCAGCGCAAATGAAGAAGACTTTCAACATCAATCCATAAAGAAAAATGTTTAGCCTTAAGTCGTGCCATGATTGGCTTTCTTTTCAAACTCGTTAAGAAATTTCTAGATGATGCAAGGTCCATTAAAAGTAGAACAACTTTTCTAGACCTTTGAGCCATGTAACGTTCTTTGTTGAGTCTAGGGGCTTCCTATTAGCCACTCTCATACACACTCTTGAAATTCAAGCATCAAAACTGGGGCTTCCTATCCTTTCCTCCCCCAGTAAATCTCTACTTCAACTCTTCAAAATAATCAAACCTGCATTAGGAGCTTTCACCTTTGCTTCTCACTCTCATCATTAGAGAATATACTCCCCCAAAAAAAGAGTCAATGCTTGGATCACCTTCCAAAGAAAAAATAGAGTCCGTCTCTCCTCAACTAAACTTGAGATCTCATCTTTCTCCTTAATGAGATTCTTCCAACTGAGTCCCCTTCGAGTAAACATACTTTTCAAAAAAAAAAAAAGGTGGCTCGCTAGGTTGAAAACTCGTAAAGAGCGGCCTAGGCAAAAGTTAGAGCACAAAAACAAAAGACGCAAAAGAGATGCCCGCTAGATTGAAAACCTGAAAGGGCAGTCTAGGCAAAAACCAGGGTGTATCACTAAAAAAAATCAAAGGGAAAAAGGAGGGGATCCTTCTTCAATTCTCGCAGCCTCACAAGCCTGTTCACGAAGTCATCTACAGCATACAAGAAGTCTTGGGGCTTGGTGTCAAGAGAAGCCTTGGAAAATACGTGCTTTGGAGTAGGCAACATAAGTCCTACATAGCAAAAGCCATTGGAGTGGTTTAGACCTTGTTCAGTCAATGATCATCACATGAGAAACTTAGGGGCTTGACGATGGAAAAGTCCTACGACAACAAAAAAAAAATTCCTAAAAGTATCCTGAACCTTAGCGTTGAACTTGGGTTATCTCAACGGAATCCTATTATACGATTGTCTCATTCGATCTTTAGATGGACCTCGCGAGTTGGTCTTCTAAAACCAAAATCTAAATCACACAAACAATTTTCAATTCTCACATAATAGAACTCATTCTCCCCGCTGATCTTTGGAGTCGAGTGCACATTGATCGTCTTGATCAAACAAATGCTTAAGTGAATATATGTTGTTATGAAAATGCTTTCACTAACCCTCTTGCAGGAATTAAAGTGCATAAAAGCACGTCAAGTGCCTACTTTCAGATCAAACATGTTGAGTGTTTGGATTTCGCTTACCATCTATCAATACATCCAATTAAGTGCATCAAGCATCTCTTCAAGCGTCAAGCATCTTTATCACGTCAAGCATCCATCACGTCAAGTGCCATGCGTCAAGCATATTCCAACACAAAAATCCCGGTCTTGAATCGCCAGGATCGTCACCAATTAGGTGTGTCAAGCATCTACAGGTAGTATGTCGAGTACTCACCAACAAAAAGCTCGGTCTTGAATCGCCAGGATCGTCACCAATTAGGTGTGTCAAGCATCTACAGGTAGTATGTCGAGTACTCACCAACAAAAAGCTCGGTCTTGAATCGCCAGGATCGTCACCAATTAGGTGTGTCAAGCATCTACAGGTAGTATGTCGAGTACTCACCAACAAAAATATCGATCTTGAATCGCCATGATCGTCACCAATTAGGTGTGTCAAGCATCTACAGGTAGTATGTCGAGTACTCACCAACAAAAAGCTCGGTCTTGAATCGCCAGGATCGTCACCAATTAGGTGTGTCAAGCATCTACATGTAGTATGTCGAGTACTCACCAACAAAAAGCTCGGTCTTGAATCGCCAGGATCGTCACCAATTAGATGTGTCAAACATCTACAGGTAGTATGTCGAGTACTCACCAACAAAAAGCTCGGTCCTGAATCGCTAGGATCGTCACCAATTAGGTGTGTCAAGCATCTATAGGTAGTATGTCGAGTACTCACCTCAACAAAAAGCTCGGTCTTGAATCGCCAGGATCGTCACCTCAACAAAAGCCCGGTCTTGAATTGCCAGGATCGTCACCTCAACAAAAGCTCGGTCCCGAATCGCCAGGATCGTCACCTCACTTCAGTCTCAAAAGACAAATCGTTTGAATGCAAAGGACCGGACAAGTAAATCTTTGTTTTCTAACATCTTTCCCCGCAGGTTCGTAGCAAAAACAGGCGAATCTTCAGACAAACAGGTATATTCAGAATTTGGTCATGATTTGATTCCTCAATATGGATTTGCCTTTTAAAAAATAAAATCTCCTCGATTCTCAAAAGAATTTTCAAAATACCTAAAGCAGCCTTTTCGTGTTTTGGAGTCGAACTACGTTTGGTCTGATTCTCCGATAGAGATACGTAGGCAGCTGTGCGGCACGACCATCCCAGTGTTCAGAATGATGTCTTTTCTATCGACGACACTTCTTCTTTCATAAGACCTGTCGCCGAGGGGCTCTGTAGACACCCCATTCTAAACTCATAATTCATGATTACACTACTCTTCATCTCGCTTTTATGTTTTGATGAAAGCATATCAGTTTCGTCATGTTTTATTAAGTTTCTAACTAATTTCGTTAGTTTTGGGCTTAACTGACTAACGGAATAACTGAAGAGGACAAAATAGTCAACCGACTAGTTGTCCCGCGCGGGACTGTGAATGTGTGCCCAATTTTTGTGTTGGATTCACGCGAGTTTGAAGACATCCGGTTTAATTTGAAAAACGGAGTCGCCACGCCATTTTGATTACCTCAAAACTTTGAAAAAAAGGTTTTTATGGGTTCGGAGGTTAAGTTACCCCTTGGGAAGAACGGATCGTCGTTCACCCAAGGTGCCTTGCCGTAGCAAGTCTCCCAAGATTCCATTAACCGTGCTTGCTTGCGTGCTTTCTTGTGTGCATGTGTTTGAAAATAAGGGGAGAATGTCCCAAGTTATCTTTCGGACGTACAAACCATTTATTGGTTGTCGCTCGGGATTTCTTGGATTTTATGTATTTGGGATTTTGATCCCTTCCTCATCTTGGACTTGTGATCATCGCTTTTTAACCTCGGGACTTGCGTGATCGAGAAAATGACTCCCATTATAGTCAAAGATAAGGTTCTTTAGAAAAGGAGGGTCCTTAGCCCATCAATCCTACGCTTTAAGACGGTCGAGCTCATATAGATGCTTCATACTCGTCTTAAGCGATAATTAGAGATATAGGGTTCAAGGTTGTCCCTTTCTAAAGAGATTATGAAACCTTTATGGAAGAAACGATGTAAAGATAGGATCTTTACACCGGTCCGTTCCAAGGTTGCTAATGGGGATACGGGGGAAATGCATGATTTAATATAAAAATGACATTTTTAATGAAAAGATGACATTTTTGGGTTGCAAAGGATGCATTTTGATTTAAAGAAGTGATCTTTATTGTAAATGATGCATTTTTGAATGTAAAGACATGATTTTTATGCAAAGGATGCATTTTTATGAGGAAATTAGGGCTTAGTATGCAAAGGATGCATAAAGATTGCATTTTGAAAAGCATAGGATGCTAATTTAGGATAAAGATATGATCTTTAATGCAAAGGATGCATGAAAAAGGATTTTATGCGCAAAGGATGCATTTTTATGATAAATACTTGATCTTTATATGCAAAAGATGCATTAAGATGACATTTTTATGTAAAAATGGGGTTTTTAGGTGCAAAGGATGCACCTTTATATATAAAGATTATATTTTTAATGGCAAGGGATGCCTAATGCATGCAAAGGGGAAGGGGGATGATAAAGATATGATCTTTAAACTACCAAGTCCCAAGCAAAGATAATAACAATATATGAATGCAATGAGCAATTTAATTCATATAGAGCAATTAGGATGCAAGGTTAGGGTGTGAGAGGTTACCAATGGTTTCCTCTTCTTCTTTGGATGGAGCTAGGAGGAAGGATCGATCTTGGATCTTCAAGGAGGAGGGAGGAGGCTTCTTGGCTTTCTTCTTCGCCTTCTTGGACTTCCAGCAGCTTCTTGGAGTGTATTTTTCGTATTGTGGTGATATTGTGTTTTTTGTTGATGATTAAAATGGGTAGAGGAGGGCTCTATTTATAGTCAATCTGGGAAGAGCGAATGAAGCCGTGCGGCTAGGGGTCCTTGGCTAATGCAGCCGTGCGGCATTATCCACAATGACTCAGCACTTCTAGAATCATGCAAGGTGGCAAATTCTAGAACTTTCTTCCCAATTAAGAAAAACGTGTTTCTTAATGGATAAGCCTTCCTTTCAGCCCTTAATTAATTTGGAACAGTTCCGGAATATTTTCGGAACACTAGGAAGGTTCGGGGAATTACCGGAAAACTTACCGAAATTACCGGAAAGTTTAACCGGAAGGCATGAGCCAGATTTGGGTACTTACAGAAGCCCCTCGGCAACGTTACTTGCAAGGCGAGTGGGGTTGTCGATAGAAAAGGATCCAATCTGGTGAATGCCGAGACGGATCGAGAGACCGAGGTGGTCGAGTGGCTGAACCTTCGGAAGGCTACCTACGTATCCCGAGTGGGAATCAAGCCAGGCCGTAGTTCGGAAAAGATCCGCTGGGGAAAGGGGGCGTCATATGTGACAAATTGGCTGAACCTACAGGAGGCTACCTACGTATCCCGGAGGAATCAAGCCAGGTCGTAGTTCGAGCTTTTACTGAGTCGAAATGTTATTCCTTCATCATGGAATAACGAAGATCGAAAGAGAGAGCGAAATGTTATTCCTTCATCATGGAATAACGGAGATCGCGATAGAGGTCGAAATGTTATTCCTTCATCTTGGAATAACGGAGATCGAAAGAGAGAGCGAAATGTTATTCCTTCATCATGGAATAACGGAGATCGCGATAGAGGTCGAAATGTTATTCCTTCATCTTGGAATAACGGAGATCGAAAGAGAGAGCGAAATGTTATTCCTTCATCATGGAATAACGGAGATCGCGATAGAGGTCGAAATGTTATTCCTTCATCTTGGAATAACGGAGATCGAAAAAGAGCGAAATGTTATTCCTTCATTATGGAATAACGGAGATCGCGATAGAGGTCGAAATGTTATTCCTTCATCTTGGAATAACGGAGATCGAAAAAGAGCGAAATGTTATTCCTTCATCATGGAATAACGGAGATCGCGATAGAGGTCGAAATGTTATTCCTTCATCTTGGAATAACGGAGATCGAAAAAGAGCGAAATGTTATTCCTTCATCATGGAATAACGGAGATCGCGATAGAGGTCGAAATGTTATTCCTTCACCTTGGAATAACGGAGATCGAAAAAGAGCGAAATGTTATTCCTTCATCATGGAATAACGGAGATCGCGAGAAAGGTCGAAATGTTATTCCTTCACCTTGGAATAACGGAGATCGAAAAAGAGCGAAATGTTATTCCTTCATCATGGAATAACGGAGATCGCGATAGAGGTCGAAATGTTATTCCTTCATCTTGGAATAACGGAGATCGAAAAAGAGCGAAATGTTATTCCTTCATCATGGAATAACGGAGATCGCGATAGAGGTCGAAATGTTATTCCTTCATCTTGGAATAACGGAGATCGAAAAAGAGCGAAATGTTATTCCTTCATCATGGAATAACGGAGATCGCGAGAAAGGTCGAAATGTTATTCCTTCACCTTGGAATAACGGAGATCGAAAAAGAGCGAAATGTTATTCCTTCATCATGGAATAACGGAGATCGCGAGAAAGGTCGAAATGTTATTCCTTCACCTTGGAATAACGGAGATCGAAAGAGAGCGAAATGTTATTCCTTCATCTTGGAATAACGGAGATCGCGAGAAAGAATGGATTTTGTAAAGAAGTAGGAAGGACTCGATGATTTTTTTGTAAAGAAAAGTGGGACGTACCCGGATAATTTTTGTAAAGAAAAGTGGGACGTACCCGATGATTTTATTATTTGAAAATTGAAAATGTTAAGGGCAAATAAAATGAGCCACAGGGATAAATTTGAAAAATAGGCCACGGGGGCACTGGAGGGAAAATTGGATTGGAAATGCCAGGGGCACAAAGGGCAAAACAGGCCTATGGGGGACAAAATTGTAAAATTGAGCCTACAAGGGCAAAAATTGTAAAATCCAGCCACATGGGCTAAGTATGTCGCACGACTTTGTATGCCAAGTGGCTAGGTTTGTCGCGTGACAAAGGTAGCCTGAACTGTACTTTACAGAACCTTTGGAATTGGACTGGAATTGCCGACACGGGTTGGAATTGGGTGACCAAAGAGGTCACAAACCTGATCCCTTCGGGGCAATGGCAAAGAGATATTGGTCCCTTACTATAAGAATGGAAACGGGGTGACCTAGGAGGTCAAACGGCCAATCCTACTAGGAATGTGCCAAATAAATAAAAAAAAAGGGGGTGACCAATGTGGTCATAAAATTGGACTTTTATGAAAAGCTTACGCACCATTGAGGAATGGGAAAAGAAAAAAGGTGACCAATGTAGTCGGATGGCTGGACCTTTATGAAAGGCTACCTACGTATCCCGGAGGAATCAAGCCTTGATCGTAGTTCAAGCATCACTAGATAGTTAGGAACGATGTCTAGGATCCTTGAGGTTTTGACGATTAGTGGAGGTTGTCACCTGAGGAAGCTAAAGCTTACGTCACTATCGAGTAGATAGAGGCAGCTATAGCTGGAAAACTTGAGCATACTTCTCAATCTGTGATAGAGGTAGCTAAAGTCGGATTTTTGACAATTAGGAAACTGTCACCTGGCGTTATCTCGTTATAACGGAAGTAACGAAGGCGCTTTTGGGAGAAATGTTATCATTAGCAATCGGCACGTTACTTGAGCCTGGGGGTGATTTTTTTCTTGGAAACATGGTAGGGACTGGGTCTGGATGTACATATGGGATGTGTTTGGAAATTGTTTAAGACGGGTTTCAAGCAGGTGGGGTCGTATCCCTTGGGTGCGACTCGAAGCTTGTTATTCTTGAGATGTTGTCAACGTGGAATTCCCTCTTGGGCCGAGATCGGGTTTAAACCTCGGGTCTCGATGAATGTTCCTTTCTCACACTCGGCATTTGAAGCCGATGCCGATGTGCTTTTACCACCAAAGACTAAAGCAGATGTCGAAGTGACCAAACCTTTCTTCGAGGGGTGGATGCAACTTATCGAAGCCCCGGTCTAAGGAAAAACTTTCTGCAAAGCCCCATGCCTTATTAAAGCAAGGAAAGGTCCTTTCATTTGGCAAAGCCCCGGTTGGATGAACTGAGTAGGCGAAGTTTTAGGTTACAAAGAAGTGACTTGGTGAAGCCCCAATCTGATGACCTAGCAAAAATCCCAATTTGATTGGTACTGCAAAAGTGATCCTGAGGTTGATCTGACCAAGACTGAATCCATCTAGGGACCTAGTGAAGAACCCGATGCGAACCCCAAAAATGGCTAAAGAAGCCCCAGTTTAAAGGAATGCTTTGACAGAGTTTCGAGGCAGCCCTAATGCGAATTGTGGCAGAAGAGGGAAAACCTATCCTTCTCTCTCTCTTTTTATTTTTTATTTTCTTTAGTCAATCAGTCAACCTTAAGAAGAAAAGATTCTCAGAAATTTATACATGCAGGGGCATATTTTTCGAAAGGTGGGAATGGATCCCGATTTTGTGTTATTTCGATGGCCTTATTCGATGTAGGCACAAAACTCGCTTTGGGTTTGACTCTTTTGAGAGAGTATAAGCGTAGAAAGGTTTGTAAAAGTGTATGGAAGCCCCTGCTGACAGAAAATCAGTGTTTAGCACTATCTTTCCTAAGATGTAGAAAGAGAAGACTTATCAAGACATCTGAAAACTTGTTTTATTTACAACGATCACAAGATTGCTTAAAACCCTTTATTGATGTTCGGGTTATTCAACCATTAATCTCGATATGAAGAAAAACATTCTTATTAATCATGAGGAGAAAGTCAACCACTGTCGCGGATCAAGGTTGGCTGGTGTGAAAGAAAAGTTTGTGTATAGGGAGGTCATTGATGAGACCTGGTTTTCTGGAATCTGACTGTGTTTATGGAAGAGGCCACTGATGAGACCGAATTTTCGGGAATTTGAATGTGTTTATGACCGGACCATTGCTGGTTGCCTACGTTCCCCTCATTGTGAGGAGCTCAGGTCGCCGTAGTTCGGCTTCGGCCGGACTGTTTCAGGCTTTGGGATTTGTGGTTCCTTTAGTGAAAAGGTTTGGATGAGAAGACTGGATGATGAGGCGTAGGCCTCGGGATGATTCCTTGACCAAGTCATTCTTGAACGGCTGCTTCTGATTGCTTCCTCTTTCATTGGGGGAGAAAGGATTTACACGTGCCTACAGGCTTACGAAATACTTTTGGCTTTGCTTCGACCGCCCGATTGTTATCGACAACTTTCATTCTCTGAGCTTTGATTTTTGCCTGTCCGTCAAGCTTTTGATTGGCGGTGCTGGGTCCTTGGCCTCATTTTTTTTTATATATATATGTGCAACCCTGTTTTTTGCCTAGACTGCCCCCTTTTTGGGATTTTCAGCCTAGCTGGGTATTACTCTTTTTGCACTGCATTTTTCTCTTTTTTTATATGTGCAACCCTGTTTTTTGCCTAGACTGCCCTTTTTTTTTGGGATTTTCAGCCTAGCTGGGCATTACTCTTTTTGCACTACATTTTTTTTATTTTCTGAAGCACTTGAGGGCCAAGGCGAGCCCCTGCTTGAATTTTTCTTGACATCCTTGAGGTCGAAGGCAGGCTCCTAGGTTGTTGTCGACACGGGGTCAATCTTTCGAATCTGAGTGGCCTTTTGTTGTCCCTTGACAATGCCGCCGTCGTTGACTTGGTCAAGGTGATGGTGAGGACATGATTGGGAGGCGTATAGCTTGATGAAGGCTTTTTGTGAGGTAAGGAAAAGTGTATGGGGAAGGCATTAGTTGACTTTCTCACACTGATTAATCGGAACGTGGATTATTTCGAGAGATTATTTGTTGAGCAATGCAAGTGATCATATAAAATAAAACCATTTCATAAAATATAATGTAGGTATGCAAATAATGTCTTAAGTCTAGCAAGAAAAGAAGAAGACTCTTTTATAGAAAATTAAAGATTAATTACAATGTCCGTGGAGGACTTGATTGAAAAAGAAAAGTACTAGAACCTACGAAGGTTGACTGAGAGACTATATTCTTTTAATCTTGCTTAAGGATAGGTAATCCCTAGACTAGCTACTCTTCGCTGGTTGGACTGCCCAGGAACTTGAGCTTTCCTTCGTAGATCAGCCATTGAATTTCTTTCTTCAGATCCAAACACATGTCTGTCACGTGACCATAATGCTTGTGGTACTCACAGAACTTGGTTCTGTCAACTCTTCCTGGGTTTCTCGACTTATAATTCTCGAGAGGTGTGAGAAGGCCTCGTTTCACCAAATCGCCAAAAATTTTGCTCATGGGCATCCCAAAATCATGCTGACGTTTCTGACCTTGCACCCCCTGAATTGACCTCTTATCATAACTTTCTGTTTTTGGCCCATGGAGGTTCTCGAGCTTCCCGTCTTCTATCAACTTCTGGATCTCATGCCTCAAATAGCTGCAATCATCAGTGTCGTGCCCGGGGTATTGATGGAAAAGACAATGCTTAAACTCATCCAACTGAACGTTGGGGTTCTTGGGCTTCCAATTCTCCAGTGGCTTTATCAGCTTTTCTTTTATCAGCTTCTCCAGCATCTTGCTTAAAGGCATATCCGTATTGTGGAGTTTTCGGGAGACATTGTTGTTCTCAAGACTCGGATTTCCATTATCCAATTGGTTCCATTGTTGGATTTGGCTGAAGGAGGCTACGACACTCTTTCCTTTGTGAGGAACCGGTGCTGATATGGGTACGGTTGCTGTTTGGTGCTGGTGGCATTGGGTTAGGCTTGGTGGAGTCATTTTCTTGCCTGGTTTGACATCTTGGGTCAAGGGAGTATTGATGAGGTCAAGCTTTTCTTGCATCTGTTTCACTTGCTCCATCAATATTGCCACATGGGGGTCAACGGGGACTCTCGAGTTACTGGAAATCGCAACAGGACTTGTATCGGCAGAGGGAACTATAGTAGCAAACTGGTGAGACTGATGGTTGAATTCATTAAGTCCGGTAGGTGACAGCTGAAAACTTGAATCATCCTTTGGCAACTCGTGATTGCATTCAGGTGGGTATAGGGGCTTCAGAACATAGCCACATAGCTCGAACTGATTATGTGAAGCTGGAGTATAGACTGGCAGGTATTGCTGAAACTGAGGGACATGTGGGGTGAAGTTCAATCCGTTATGAGGAGCTGAGGGCGATGGGGCCCTGATGAGCTGGGATGTTGGAAAGGACTGAGGAGGAGTGATCCGTGGCAAGGGATCGTATGTGGATGGAGGAAGGTATTGGCCGTAGGATGGAGGTCTTGGTTATAGGATGAAGGGACTGAAATCACTGTTTCCGAAGTCTCATCTTCGACTACCACCAGAGAACCGTTTGACTCAACTGTTACCTGAATTCCATGACGACGGAGTGCGTCGATAAGCATGGCTTGCTGTTCCTCATGAACCTTATGGGCATTTTCCAAAGCCAGGACTAACTCTTCCTTCCTAACCATTTGATTTCCTGCACCCTCACTGTTTTCTGTCAAATCTGCCATTCTGACTTTTTGACGATTTTGCCTAAGGTTTTCTGCACTGAAAAGCTGCTGACCCGGTATTCTCGCACACTTCTTTTTCGATGCGGGAAAGGGACAGGCAAGGTTTAGACTCGGGGATAAGGTAAGGTTTAGACTCGAAAGTAGGTAAGATTTAGACTCGGAGGTAAGTGTTTAGGCTAAAGGCTCAAGTAACATGCACTTATCGCTTAAGTTTTACTCAAAACACATTTTCTCCTAATCCTAATTGATTGGAAAAGATGAGACCTTGAAAGGTCAAGATTGAAAATTGGGGATCAGACCGAGGAGGTCTCGACTAGGGATTTGACCGCGAAAGGTCGAGATCGGAAATCGGACCGAGGAGGTCTCGATTAAGGATTTGACAATGAAAGGTCGGGAGATGGAAGATCGGAAATCGGACCGAGGAGGTCTCAATTAGGGATTTGACCATGAAAGGTCGAGATAGGAAAATCGGAAATCGGACCGAGGAGGTCTCGATTAAGGATTTGACCATGAAAGGTCGAGATAGGAAAATTGGAAATCGGACCGAGGAGGTTTCGATTAGGGGTTTGACCATGAAAGGTCGAGACAGGAAAATTGGAAATCGGACCGAGGAGGTCTCGATTAAGGATTTGACCATGAAAGGTCGGGAGATGGAAGATCGGAAATCGGACCGAGGAGGTCTCGATTAGGGATATCAGAGATAGGACCATGCAATTATGATTACATTAATTGTTCAAGTTTACTTAAAATCATGTCTTTTATTAATTTCTATTTGGTTGGAAAAGGGGGGTTTGCCCTTCTTTTTCGCAACTACTCTAGATCCTGGATCAGTGGGTTCCGTCACAACGTCTATAAGCCCCTCGTATTCCACCTGTATTTCGACCTCCCAGGGCGGACAGCCCTAGGCGAGGGTCCTATAGGGCACACGGATCCCACCGACCGAGAGAGAAGAACGCTCCTAACGGGTCTAGCGGGTCATAGGAACTTTTAACGCGCGAGCGATGCGAATTATAGTCAAGGCAATACCGGGAAAGTCTCGTCTTTCTGCCTTAACGAAATTTTGGCAGAGTTTTGCTTGAGCGAATGACGTTTTGACTTTCGGTAATGTCGGAGAAGATAATAGGCATGGGTCGGGCGGCAAAAGCCGGATGACACAGTGTCACATTGAACTTCGTTGCATACGCCGGGCGTGAGTCAAAATCGAAGTCCATGCCGGGTCAAGATCTTGCCAATTTTTTCCTTGTCGGAATTTTGGCAGAGCTTCGCTTGAGCGAAAGATCTTTGGACTTTTCTTGGCAAAGACTCGGTCTCGACTCTTACGCATTCCGTGCAGGTCAAGGTCAAAGTCAATGTCGGAGTCAAGGTTCTACCAATTTTTCCTTGTCGGAATTTTGGCAGGGTTTCGCTTGAGCGAGAGACCTTGACTTCCGTTATGAACTAAGGCTTGACCTTTACGAGGGTATGCAACTGGGCTATATGACACGGACTAGACCAAAAACCAACCAAAAGTCACGGTTTTTTGAAATGTGTGACACGGACTGTGCATTGGTCGACACTGGCTGCCATGGGGAGTTTGGGGTGATTCCGTGCGCGTCCGGGAGCATCGTAAGGCTGTCCGTGACTGCAGCTAAAAAACCACCCCGGGTTTAAAGGGATGTGCGTGCAAAGTGTACAGGATATATAAGGTGCGCGTAGTGTGCGGTCTCCTAAAAATGTTCCTTTTTGAGTTAAAATTCCTTTTTGAGTTAAAACAGAGATTTTCATAAATGTGTTTTAAAGGAATGATTTTTGGAACGGGGGAAAATGCAACAGTTAAGCACGTAAATTTTCTGGGAGCCCCAGTCAGTCTTGGAACTGAATAGCCCCAAGCTGCTAGGACTGCCAGATTAGCCATAATTTTTCCTGGTGGAATCGCCACTGAGGTCGCCCGGTCAGAATCCAGGGAGGATTAAGCCGTACGACTGCATGGATCAATTTTCCAGGTTCCACTCCTTTGCTATTTCGGGTTGTTTCCCGTTCAAAGTATGCACAAATCCCAAGATGCAAATGATGCAATGCAAGGCAAATAAAGCAAGCAAAATAAACGGAATCCGCGATGGGAGTCTAACCCGCTCAAAGGGAAAAGCTTTCTTTTATTTTTTTTCGAAAAGTGATACCGGTACGTGGGATTGTTAAACCACCGTTTATCCCAAGCCCCGGGTTAGGGAGCGATACAGGAAGGTTAAGTGGTGTCCACCTATATACCGAGTATCGATTTTTTTGTTTTGAAAATAAAGCTTTTCTCCTTTGGGATATCCCCAGCAGAGTCGCCAAACTGTGAATGTGTGCCCAATTTTTGTGTTGGATTCACGCGAGTTTGAAGACATCCGGTTTAATTTGAAAAACGGAGTCGCCACGCCATTTTGATTACCTCAAAACTTTGAAAAAAAAGTTTTTATGGGTTCGGAGGTTAAGTTACCCCTTGGGAAGAACGGATCGTCGTTCACCCAAGGTGCCTTGCCGTAGCAAGTCTCCCAAGATTCCATTAACCGTGCTTGCTTGCGTGCTTTCTTGTGTGCATGTGTTTGAAAATAAGGGGAGAATGTCCCAAGTTATCTTCCGGACGTACAAACCATTTATTGGTTGTCGCTCGGGATTTCTTGGATTTTATGTATTTGGGATTTTGATCCCGTCCTCATCTTGGACTTGTGATCATCGCTTTTTAACCTCGGGACTTGCGTGATCGAGAGAATGACTCCCTTTATAGTCAAAGATGAGGTTCTTTAGAAAAGGAGGGTCCTTAGCCCATCAATCCTACACTTTAAGACGGTCGAGCTCATATAGATGCTTCATACTCGTCTTAAGCGATAATTGGAGATATAGGGTTCAAGGTTGTCCCTTTCTAAAGAGATTATGAAACCTTTATGGAAGAAACGATGTAAAGATAGGATCTTTACACCGGTCCGTTCCAAGGTTGCTAATGGGGATACGGGGGAAATGCATGATTTAATATAAAAATGACATTTTTAATGAAAAGATGACATTTTTGGGTTGCAAAGGATGCATTTTGATTTAAAGAAGTGATCTTTATTGTAAAGGATGCATTTTTGAATGTAAAGACATGATTTTTATGCAAAGGATGCATTTTTATGAGGAAATTAGGGCTTAGTATGCAAAGGATGCATAAAGATTGAATTTTGAAAAGCATAGGATGCTAATTTAGGATAAATATATGATCTTTAATGCAAAGGATGCATGAAAAAGGATTTTATGCGCAAAGGATGCATTTTTATGATAAAGACATGATCTTTATATGCAAAGGATGCATTAAGATGACATTTTTATGTAAAAATGGGGTTTTTAGGTGCCGAGGATGCACCTTTATATATAAAGATTACATTTTTAATGGCAAGGGATGCCTAATGCATGCAAAGGGGAAGGGGGATGATAAAGATATGATCTTTAAACTACCAAGTCCCAAGCAAAGATAATAACAATATATGAATGCAATGAGCAATTTAATTCATATAGAGCAATTAGGATGCAAGGTTAGGGTGTGAGAGGTTACCAATGGTTTTCTCTTCTTCTTTGGATGGAGCTAGGAGGAAGGATCGATCTTGGATCTTCAAAGAGGAGAGAGGAGGCTTCTTGGCTTTCTTCTTCGCCTTCTTGGACTTCCAGCAGCTTCTTGGAGTGTATTTTTCGTATTGTGGTGATATTGTGTTTTTTGTTGATGATTAAAATGGGTAGAGGAGGGCTCTATTTATAGGCAATCTGGGAAGAGCGAATGAAGCCGTGCGGCTAGGGGTCCTTGGCTAATGCAGCCGTGCGGCATTATCCACAATGACTCAGCACTTCTAGAATCATGCAAGGTGGCAAATTCTAGAACTTTCCTCCCAATTAAGAAAAATGTGTGTCTTAATGCATAAGCCTTCCTTTCAGCCCTTAATTAATTTGGAACAGTTCCGGAATATTTTCGGAACACTAGGAAGGTTCGGGGAATTACCGGAAAACTTACCGAAATTGCCGGAAAGTTTAACCGGAAGGCATGAGCCAGATTTGGGTACTTACAGGGACATACGTGTCTTGCGCGAGACAACCCCTCGGCAGGATGTGCAGAATCACTTTCCTTCTCGGTTTCAACCTCTTTTCTTGATAAATATCATCTAATCCGGGTCTCTACTGACTAGAGGGTTCTGGAAGCTTCCTTGGGAGGAGTCCCAATCCACTTGAGTCTCCTAAACTTGATGACCAAGTCATTCATCCACCTCTTAAACCCCTATAAATACTGGATGACTTTCAGTGTTTCAGAGATCCCCGATCCCCGATCGAAAACACATAACACACACATTTTGTTGGTTTCTCTCCTTAAAAGATTCCTACAAAATCACCCCTAAATTACCTAAAGTTTGTTTATCAACCTTGTTGATCAACAAACATCGAAGCCTGAATCAAGGATTGAGGCGAAGCCCTGTCCGCATCAAGATCCAAATCAAGGATTGAGGCGAAGCTCTGTCCGCATCAAGATTTGACTCTAAACTTGAGTCGAAACTCTGTCCAAATCTCTTCTCAAAAGGTAATCATCCTTTAAACTTTCGTTTCTCTTCTCAATCCCTCTATTGATTTTAGAGTAGTGTAATCCCATCAAAAGGATTAGCCTAGAGTCCCTTCAATTCATGAAGGCGATCTCGAAGCATACAATCCGAAATTCATAATGAATAAATTAATTAGGGTTTATTTATTTCCTTTTATTGTTCATAGATTGATTAGATTAATAACACCCAATTAGCAAGACCAATCTTCTGATTGGGTGGAATGGATGCTCCTTGACCTACCCATTCCATAACTTAACCCCCGAACCCTTGAATCTCTTGATTCTTCTTCGGAATACGTAGGTAGCCTTTGTAAAGGTTCAGTCATTTGACCACTTTGGTCACCCAATCCAAATCCATCTCGACAGTTCACCAGATTGGATTCTCACTTTTATCGACAACCCCACTTGCTTCGCAAGTACCGTTGTCGAGGGGCTTCTGTAAGTACCTAAATCTGGCTCACAGCCACCAATCCGATTTTCCTAGCAATTTCCCAAACTTTCATGAAGTTTAGGGGCAATTCGGGAACTTTTCATGACTTCCGAGCAAGAAAGGACCTACCAGGAATTACAAAACTGGATAGGTGTAATTACGCCAATCCAATTCGCAACCTTTTCGATGCATTTTAACATAATAAAACTGCATTAAGGGGCGTTTTGGTAAATTTCCGGCCTATCCCGAGACTTCTGGAAACGTTCCATGAGTTTCCCGCGAAGGAAGTACCTTTTGGTACATCATTCATGCCAAAGGACCCCTTGGGAATAAAACCTGTTGGACCTTTTGGGTATTTTCCCAGAATGTTCCAGAAACTGGTTTTTTGCGCCAAAAGCGGTTGAACCACCTTGTGTCACGCGACAGCTTGAGGCATGGAAAGTGGACGCGTAAGGTCGTGCGACACACTGAGGTCACTAACTTCAGCCTATAAATAAGACCCTCTGCCTCTCATTTCTGGATCCCTTTTTCGACACCCTACTGTCACTCTGCCAAATTCACACCAGAAACCAATCTCTCTCCTCCTTACACCTAAACCTACCCCAATTCCCTTCCAATTCAACCTCTCTACTACCTACACTACCCAATTGCCTTCATACAACCCTTACCAACTGAGGATCTGAAGCCAAGTACCACATCTGAGCTCAACTCCACGTTCAGAAGCTGAATCAAAGGCCAATACACCTAACTTGGTGTATTGGTGGTGGACTACAAGGGTAACGATTCCTCCACCTCCCTCTCTCTCTTATTCACTTGCTTAATTGCGATTTCTCTCTTCCACCTGGTAATTGAGCTCCATCTGCTTCAATTATCAGGTGGCAACTGCCATCTCTCTGTTTAAATTCGATGTGCTTGGCTTAATTGAATATTCATGATGTGATTTGAATTGTATTGTTGCTTTGAGCCCCCAAGGGGGTGTGGATCTACCCATATCCACACTCCCTGGGTCGATTTGGTGTTATTTCCATATTTCGTTCATAATTCAGTTAATCCTTTAGATCTGTGTGGCTTTCTGTTGATTTTGTGTTCATTCTGTAAGTCTCCTGCAGATGGCCCATTTGTGTCACGCGACACCTTCGTCTCCATGTGATCCTGTGTCACGCGACATATGTGGTCACTGGTGCGATGTGTCATGCGACACACATGACCCATCTGCAGTGACCTCTTTCCAATTGTAATCTGTTCCTCCTCTCTGTAACATGGGATGTGGCCTCCCTTGATTGGTTCACAAGATGTAATCCTTTCTTTTGAGCAATAAAACAAAGCACATTTATGCATTTCATACATATTCTTGTCACATACACTTTGCACACACACTTGGATAATTTGATTGTTGAACATTGAAAGACTCGTCTACGGACGAGGCGTGTTGGGTGAACTCTCGGTTCTTCCCAACACGTAACTTGACCCCCGGACCCATTTTCTCTAAACAATAAAAGGTTTTCAATGTTTCCTCTTAAAACGGCGTGGCGACTCCTTCCTTTTCTTTTTTTTTTCGGGCGAGCGCACATTCAGTGGCGACTCCGCTGGGGACTTGAAACTTGTTTTCAAAAGTGGGTCAGACTTTCGTGATTGTTCAACATTTATTCCATTCACTTGTGTGTGCTTTGTGTATGACATTATATGTGTTTAAATGCATTTTACGTGCTTTGCTTTATTCCTTTCCCCCCTTATACCCCATCTTTGTTGATTGTGTTTGATGCCGGGCCGAGATATGACATCGTGCTTGGAGGCCGGGCTGATTTGATTGTCTTGTTCGGATTATGGCATTGTGACTCCTTCGTCACGCGACAAGATATGCCTTTGATGTCCGGTGTAGCGCGACAGAAGGTGCCACTCAGCAGGATTTTTATTTCTTTGATACAGGTTGTGATATGGGGCAGTCCCCCATAATTAAATTCTTGATCTCTGATTATTGTATCTCTGTGGGGCGTGTGTGTGTTGTTTTTCCCTTTATCACCCCTTTTCAAAAAAAATAATAAATAAAAAAAAATCATTTTTCGCAAATAAAGGAACATAGCCATCCCGCACACTACATCACGTAGATCTAGAACCCTCGGGTGCGATTGACGGCATCGCGGACGGCCATGAAATTCGCCTACGCTTGAGCGCCTGAAATCAAACCTAAACCCCTAGTGCGTTATAGGTGGCGCCACACATTTAAACCTCACCCAAAACGGTTGGTTTTTGACACGACATTTTTCAAATACACTAAAATGATTTTTTTCAAAATTCTTAATAGACTTTCGTACCTCCCCCAAACCTAGCACGTGTGGGCATGTTGTCAACGCAACATGGTTTCACGAAAGGACATGTCGTTCCCACGGCATGTTCTAACGAGAGATCATGTCGCTTTGTCAACGTGCACCGACGAGAGGTCATGCCGGATTTTTCCTTGAAATTCTTCAGGAATACCCGTTATGCTGCCCAAATTTCTCCAGAAATTGGGGCTGCTCGTCCGGCCCATAAATGCTTCGGTTTTGGTTAGGTACTATCGCCTATTATCAATTTCGACTCAACGCATTTGGTGTATTTGTGGATGATGTGCCCATAGGTTCCCCCGAGGTCTAGATTGCGTGAAATAAAGGGTTAGCCTTTCCCAACCGTTCATAGGACTTAAAAGACACCGATTTCTACTTGAACAATAATAAGTGTTGCACGAGTCCGTCTCCTTCCGTATTCTTCCCTCTCCCGTACCTCCTCAAAGATTCTCTATCCTCAGCCTTATACACGCTCTCACCTCTTTACCTTTGCAAAGGTTATGGCAAGTTGGGTATGCGCTCTCGTTCCCGGCGCTCAGTGGTCCATATTCATGAGGCGGAAGCAGTTCAAGTGCCCGAGCAGTCGTCCATCTGACTCAGAATCCAAAATGCTCGGTGCAGAGAAGACTATGGCCCACGAATCTAGAAGTTCATATCCCATGGGTCAGCAGCAGAGTGCAAATGGTGTGTCCATCGAAAGCGAGCTACACTTGAAGATATTCTTCCTCGCAAGCGAGAGGCCCGGGTGCTTGCCCAGACTGCTAAAGCCAAGAAGGAAGACCTATAAATGACAAAGAGATCGAGAAGGGTACTCATCGCACCAATGGCAACGATGCTCAACGTTGAAGAAGTCAATCAGTCCTCGTAGGGTCTAGAATGTCCACTGTCGGACGTGAGTCTGTCGAGTCCAAGTCGGACCGATTTTGCTTTGCAGTGATAAAATCTTTGTTTCTCTTCTTGCTAGACTCGAGACATCACTAGTATACCTACGTTACACTCAATTGAAATGGTCTTACTCCAAATGATCGCTTGTGCTGCTCACTGACTAATGCTTTGAAATGACTAATGTTTTAATTGATCGGAGCGAGAAAATCGACTGATATCCCCATCTTCAAGGCCCCATATGCTCACACTTCTTTCATAATCTCGTTCGATGAATTTGCACGGATCTTCCGCGAAGTAAGCTTAAGCCAGCAATGAAGACTCAATCTCGTTCGGATCATCCGGTAGGGACTGCGGTTGAAACCTCTCACCCTTAGGAAAACCATCACCTTGCCCTCACCAAATAATACCCCTTCATTTCAAGATCGGCATGTTTTGAAACCCGTTTAACCATCATCAAGAAGAAGAGGGACCATCCTTGAGGCTCCCGTGATTCAAAGAAAGATCGACCGACTCCAAGCTCAAGAATAACGGCGGAAGGCAATGATCCATCCTGGGGACTAGCCGAAATCCTCCTCTCAACCAAAAAAAAAAAAAAAAAAAAAAGGCGAAATACAAAAAAAAAAAAAAAAATACAAAAAAAAAAAGACAAGAAAGAGAGCCTAGTCCCCAGTGATCCTCTCAAAAGTAAAAGTTCAAGGACCCGGTCGTTACTCAAGAGGAGTCTCAGAGCGAACAAAGAGACAACATGGATGTCCCCTCACCATTACCTCTAACCGATCCCAAGCCGTCCTCTCGATTTTAGAGGATATTTCCATTACCCTCACCTTTGCCTTTAGCCAAAGCCAAGATTGACCTCTCATTCTTAGAGGCAATAAAAGATGCAATCACAGATTTCCCTCACCTTAGAAATCCTAAACACCTACCCAAAAGCCAAACCTCTCATCTTTAGAGGTACAGCCAGCAAAAAGCCTAGCCGACCTCTCATTTTAAGAGGTCATGATATCCCAAATCACCCGAAGACCGATCGAAACCCTGAAGCCCAGCCGCAGTTACTACCGGATAGCAGTTTCATTCCAATATCGTCGAGATCTGAAACAAATTATTGCTTAAAGCGGAGCCAAGTCCATCCCGGCTCAAAGGACCATCAATCGAAGATTGTGCAAATTCTATCCGTTAATTCGACGTTGCATGTGAGCATATTTCGTTTCTACTCCACAAACACCTGCCGTGAACGTCCCACTGGGGCTTCGCATCTGTGTCTCCCATCGACACTCCAAGAGGACACGTTCTTTCAATTCTCAAAAATTCTCGAAGGTCCTCACATCCCCGAACTTCATCGTTCATTCTTTTCATTCGGGATAACCCGAACTACGGCGACCTGAGCTCCTCCTATGGAGGGGAACATAGGCAACCTTAATTGGTCCGGTCGAAATCATAAACAAATCTCAGAAAATCCGGTCTCTTCAAGGACCATGCCCATACACTGTCTATCCTTCCGATTCTCGATATCAGTGGGCTTTCTCCTCAGGATTGATAAAAATATTTGCTCATATCAGCTTTGGTGGTTTGACTAACCCGAACATCAATAAAGGGTTTTAAGCAACTTTGTGATCATCACGAATAAGACAGGTTTTCAAGTGTCTCGACAAGTCTTCTATTTCTACATCATAGGAAGATAGAGCTAAACACCGTTTCGGTCAGCAGGGGCTTCCATACACTTTCCACACCTTGTGATGCTTATACTCTCCCAAAAGAGTCAAACCTAAAGCAAGAATGTCATACAGAAATTCGGGATTCATTTCCCACCTTTCGAAAAGATGCGCCCCTGCACGTAAACACTTCCGAGTCTTGTCCAGCGACTGATTGACTGCGGTCTGAAATGATGAGTTGCCTCCTCGGCCACAAGATGACTTTACCTGCGATGAAGCTGCATGGATTTGTCCTCAAGCTGGGGCTTTGGTTAAGGTGTCCCTCCGGCTCTCCTTACCAGATTCCCTCCAAGTTTGCTTTGCACTACCAACTGGGGCTTCGCCATGCCGGGATCGTCCTCTGCACATTCTCTACTGCTTGCTGTCTCAGACGCGTGATGTACTCTGTCCTCACCAGCAATGGACCTGCTGCAATCTGTACTCTAGATAGCGTCCCCGACTTGCCTAGCCGCACCATATCATTTTTCCACCCCACGGGAGAGGGTCCACCTCATTATAAACACCTTTCGTCCTATACACAATCCCTCATAGAGCAATTGATACAGATACATCTGCTCACCAAGCCGTGCAAAAGAAAAAAAAAAAAAAAAAAAAAATCATCCCTACTTTCCCTATTCTCCCCAGCTGAGATGGACTTGTGCAACCAAAGACTAATAATGCATAAGCAAGAGGTTAAATAAAATGCCAGGTGCCTAGAGCGTTGTGTTTTCCCCCCGCAGGGTACAATAATCAGGTGATTGTAACGTGATCGTGAGGACTGCCCCTCGAATCACAATCTTGGACAGAGATTTCAAATCCCGCAGGTGGCAAAAGGCCCAGAACTACGAACCGGCTTGATTCCCTTTTAAGGGATACGTAAGAACCCTTTCTCCAAAGGTCCAGCCATCTGATCTTACCAGCATCATATAATAAGAGCCCCAGCAGCCCCAGTCTTCAAACAATGATTGTCAAGAAAAAGGGCCCCAGTTGCCTCAGCCCCCAAGCGGTGCTTGTCAAAGAAAGAAAAGAGAAAAGAGCCCCAGCTGCCCTAGAAACCAGACAACAAGGCTCACCAGTCTCGGCGACTTCAAGAGCCTATTTTGCATGATAAACCGAGACAAAGAGCCGTACCTATGTTAGTCTCCCCAGAAATGCAGAGCACCGGCCCCAAAAGGAAAAGAAAGAAGCCGACTCCCCAGAAATGCAGAGTCCTCGGCTTACCAAGCGAGAAAGAAGCTATCTCACCAGACAAGAGCAAGAGTCCCCGGCTTCCCAAGCGAAGCTTAGGACACAAAAAGAAAAACAAACAATCAGCAAGTACCGTCCAACAACAAGACCGACAAGAGAACAACAAAAGAGCAGGAAAGCAGTAGCGTGAATCCCTCGGCAGCTACACTTATCCCCAGCAGAACCAATGGTAGCCTGAGACCTTAGACAGTTACCTACCAACAAGCAGTTACGGCCTAAAACCCTCGCAGGTACAATAATCAATTGAGTCCCAAAGACTGGCCCTCCGACCAAACTGGAGAAGAAAGAACAAAGCAAAAAAGGCATGTGTATCCGTGACATCCCCCAAGAAGAGCTCAACAATACCAGCAGCCCCACAATCCCAAGAAAGAATAGCCTCCCAAGCAGAGCACACCCAAGAAAAACAGCCTCCCAAGCAGAGCACACCCAAGAAAAACAGCCTCCCAAGCAGAGCACACCCAAGAAAGAACAACCTCCCAAGAGAAAGAATATCCTCTCAAGCAGAGCCAAACCAAGAAAAGCCTCTCAAGCAGAGCCAAACCCAAGAAAAGCCTCTCAAGCAGAGCCAAACCCAGAAAAGCCTCTCTAGCGGAGCCCACCAAGAAGAAAAGCCTCTCTAGCGGAGCCCACCAAACCAAAGGAAAAAGCCTCTCTAGCGGAGCCCACCAAGAAGAAAAGCCTCTCAAGCAGAGCCAAAACCCAACCAAAAGAAAAGCCTCTCTAGCGGAGCCCAACCAGAAGAAAAGCCTCTCTAGCGGAGCACACAAAGCAGAAAAGCCTCTCAAGCAGAGCCAAACCCAGAAAAGCCTCTCTAGCGGAGCCCACAAAGAAGAAAAGCCTCTCTAGCGGAGCCCACCAAAGCAGAAAAGCCTCTCAAGCAGAGCCAAAACCAGAAGAGCCTCTCTAGCGGAGCACACACAAAAAGAAGAGCCTCTCTAGCGGAGCCCACAAAGAAGAAAAGCCTCTCTAGCAGAGCCAAACCAAAGGAAAAAGCCTCTCTAGCGGAGCACCCCAAGAAGAAAAGCCTCTCAAGCAGAGCCAAACCCAAGAAAAGCCTCTCGAGCGGAACACGAGGAAGTCACAGGTAAGCACAAAGAAAGGTATGAAGACACATCTCTACCCCTTTCTTGCTTGTAGTCAGTATTGGTAATTCCGAACTACGATTTGGCTTGATTCCCTTCTTAAAGGGATACGTAGGAATCCTTTCTCAGAAAGGTCCAGCCATAATTTTCCCCTTCTCACCCTTCTAGCCCTTCACCTTAACCCCAGCCGCTCATTGAGATTGGGTCTTATTTTATCGACAACCCCACTTTTTCCAAAAGTGACGTTGCCGAGGGGCTCTGTAAGTACGCCAATCCAATTCGCAACCTTTTCGATGCATTTTAACATAATAAAGCGCATTAAGGGGCGTTTTGGTAAATTTCCGGCCTATCCCGAGACTTCCGGAAACGTTCCATGAGTTTCCCGCGAAGGAAGTACCTTTTGGTACATCATTCATGCCAAAGGACCCCTTGGGAATAAAACCTGTTGGACCTTTTGGGTATTTTCCCGGAATGTTCCGGCGGTTTTTGGCGCCAAAAGCGGTTGAGCCACCTTGTGTCACGCGACAGCTTGAGGCATGGAAAGTGGACGCGTAAGGTCGTGCGACACACTGAGGTCACTAACTGCAGCCTATAAATAAGACCCTCTGCCTCCCATTTCTGGATCCCTTTTTCGACACCCTACCGTCACTCTGCAAATTCACACCGAGAAACCAATCTCTCTCCTCCTTACACCTAAACCTACCCCAATTCCCTTCCAATTCAACCTCTCTACTACCTACACTACCCAATTGCCTTCATACAACCCTTACCAACTGAGGATCTGAAGCCAAGTACCACATCTGTGCCCAACTCCACGTTCAGAAGCTGAATCGAAGGCCAATACACCTAACTTGGTGTATTGGTGGTGGACTACAAGGGTAACGATTCCTCCACCTCCCTCTCTCTCTTATTCACTTGCTTAATTGCGATTTCTCTCTTCCACCTGGTAATTGAGCTCCATCTGCTTCAATTATCAGGTGGCAACTGCCATCTCTCTGTTTAAATTCGATGTGCTTGGCTTAATTGAATATTCATGATGTGATTTGAATTGTATTGTTGCTTTGAGCCCCCAAGGGGGTGTGGATCTACCCATATCCACACTCCCTGGGTTGATTTGGTGTTATTTCCGTATTTCGTTCATAATTCAGTTAATCCTTTAGATCTGTGTGGCTTTCTGTTGATTTTGTGTTCATTCTGTAAGTCTCCTGCAGATGGCCCATTTGTGTCACGCGACACCTTCGTCTCCATGTGATCCTGTGTCACGCGACATATGTGGTCACTGGTGCGATGTGTCATGCGACACACATGACCCATCTGCAGTGACCTCTTTCCAATTGTAATCTGTTCCTCCTCTCTGTAACATGGGATGTGGCCTCCCTTGATTGGTTCACAAGATGTAATCCTTTCTTTTGAGCAATAAAACAAAGCACATTTATGCATTTCATACATATTCTTGTCACATACACTTTGCACACACACTTGGATAATTTGAATGTTGAACATTGAAAGACTCGTCTGCGGACGAGGCGTGTTGGGTGAACTCTCGGTTCTTCCCAACACGTAACTTGACCCCCGGACCCATTTTCTCTAAACAATAAAAGGTTTTCAATGTTTCCTCTTAAAACGGCGTGGCGACTCCTTCCTTTTCTTTTTTTTTTTCGGGCGAGCGCACATTCAATAGGACCTCGCTGGAAAGAAGCTTCCGAAACTGCCACCTTGCTTGTTCAAGAAACAGGCTGAGTTGACAGAAGATTGGGCCGTGCGACTTCTTTTAGCGCAGGGTCTGGCCGTGCGGCTTCATTCGTAGTCTGAATCAGGCCTATAAATAGAGACTTTCTCTATCTCATTTCATATATAGTTTTCATAGCAAGGTTACTCTGCAGAAATACACACCTGAAATACTCTCTTCTAAGACATAGCAAACTTGTCTCTCTCCTAAATTAATCCAAACCTAATCTATTCCTAATAGAGCTAGCCTAAAGAACACTCCTAAGAAGATAGAGAAGCACCAATATTGGTAATCTCTCCTTCTCCCTATCCTAATCTACATCCATACACTTTTACTCTCCTACTACTTGTTGATTAAACTTCTATTATGTCATAAAGTTTCAATCTTTGCAATGTAGATCTATCATTCCCCACTTCCCCACACAAATAACTCATGGAGATCCTCTCCCTAGGATGAACAAGATCCCACAAGTGGCTTGTTCTAGGGATGATCTACCAAAAGAGGATGTGATCCTTTTTATATTTGTGTCTAAAAATATAATCTTTATGTGTTAAATGTTCTCCCCTTCCCTAGATCTAGCTTTTCCTATGATTGTCCACCTATTGAGGTATTAAGGGCATACGGAAAGTCATAATGATCCAATCTTTATACATTTCTCTCTTAGATTAATGATTCCCCTTGTCCCTTTAGCACTCTTAAATGGGGAAATCAATGTAAAGACTCAATCTTTACATTGAATCTTCCACTTTAATGCCACAATTTCTTTATTCCTCCCCATGTCCCCAAGGTTGGAATCTTTCTCCTAGGATTTCCTAAAGACTATACAAGGTTTCAAAGGCATAGGATGAATCATAAAGATCCAACCTTTATGTTTTATTTCCATAGACCCGTGACTCGTGAGCATTCTTGGAGAAAAGATTGGTGTAAAGACTCAATCTTTACACCAATCTAACCATAAAATGTCATAAATCTTGTTCCTTTGTAGAGATCAATGATTCTTAGTCCCAAGATCTCCTATGATCACTTGAGATAAATATACCACAATGTCCCTATGAATCGCCAATATCTCAAGATGTAGGATTGATAGCCAAAGATTCAATCTTCTTCTAATACCTCATTATTGGACTTAAATTTGACACTATGATCACATTTGACTAAAATGAAAATTAGATTAAAATATACCAAGGCTCCTATGCCTAAATTGGTTGATTAATCTAATGGGAGGGTAGAAAGGTAGTGTAATGATGATCCCAAGTTCAAAAAAAGAGTAGGGAATCAAATCCCTAAAATCATTGAAGCCCAAGGCATCTTGAACTAAAACCTTCTTAAAATGGTTCCTAGCTTTGGATAAAGGCTTAACAAATTCTTTCCTTCACTAAAAATCACACACACAGACACTCGGACAAATTTTGGACCTTGGAAGACTTGCTTTTGCAAGACTCCTTGGGTGAACGCCAAATGTTCTTCCCAAGGGGTAACTTAACCTCCGGACCTAGAATCTTTTTTCCTTTTTTTCAAAGTTTTGAGAATTATCAAAATGGCGTGGCGACTCCGTTTTTCATTAATTTGGTGTTTTCCAATGATGAGGCGATTCGACCCTCAAAATGATTCGCAAACTACCCATGCGATATGGCATTGCGCGATCGTGGGGTAATTCACATCGGCGTTAAAACCACCAGAATTATGGTGTTCTCTTGACCATTATTCGTGGAACACCCGCCCGAGAAACCATTACGCTAACAGAGTCACGAAAAAACAGGCCAAAAGTTATGGGATCTAAAGAAAAATCGGTTGAAAACCTCAAACTTTGGCAAAAACAAGATATTTTCAAAGCTTAGTCAAGGCAAATTGTGTCATTTTCCCGGCAATGGAACCAAACTGATCGAGCCAAAATTGTATTCGGGTCAATCTAGTCAGAATCAACGGATCAGATATCTGGATTTGCGCTAAATAGCCTGAAACCAATGGACAAACAATAAACTAAGTCGGGGCTTTACCGGTGAAGGTCCTCCGGCGGGAGAGTATGTTTTAGAGAGAATAAAAAAAGAATAAGGGAAAAAGATTAGAGAATAAGAATTGACCTGATTTTGGAGATACAACCTCTCCTTTATAGGTAGGGGGTTGAGTAATCCTCAAGAATAGGGATGCGATAGTTGAATTGGATTAGGAAAATGAATCTTGGCTAGAAGTTAGATCACAGAATGAACTAGAATCCTTGTTGGAGTAAGACTGTTCGAATAGAGCCCTGCTCGGCTGAGTAAGTGTCTACTCGACTTTATACGAGGGGTAAGATTTCTCTGGGCATCCAAGTCCCTAGTCGTGTGAGGCAAGGCCTTCTTTCCTGGGCCGAGCTCGTGCTCGGTTTAGCCAACGAGCTTTTGTCTCGTGACCATTTGGTAACGGACTGGGAGAACCCGAGCTCGTGCTCGGTTCAAAGGTGATCTTGGGCCTCTATGGGTAATAACCTGAGCAAGGGGTTGGGGCCCCCTGTGGTATGACTCAAGCAGGGACTTGGTTTATTCCGTTCACTAAGAATTATTAATTTATGATTTTTGTGGGACCTAAAATTATTATAGGGTCTCTGGAAAACTATTATCTTATTGTTTTATCGATTTCTGTAATTTATTTGAATTGCCCAGGTAGGGACCAGATAAATTTATTATTTTATAAATTTTATTGGTTTATTAATTTAAAAAGTTTCTATTGTATAACGATGAGCGGAAAATGGCTCATCATTATGTGAGTTCATGTTTGATGGGGAAAAACCCCACTTGTAATAAAAAACCTCGCAAGTGCACGAGTGATCGGAGTAGTAATATGAGCAAGTGTTGAATCCATAGTGACTTGTGTTATCAACAGATCGACTCTCAACAGTTAAACAGAAATTTAAAAAGACTGGGTTTAGGTTTTAATTTTAAATTACTAATTAAACAATTGAATTAAATTGACAACCTAAAGCAAGAAATAAACAAATCAATTAAATAGATTACCGAAGTCAATGGAAAAAAGACCTACGGAATGGATTCATATGTATCTCACCAATATGCCTATAATAATACAATCAATGATTGTTGGAGGTTCATTCTATTTAGTAAATTTGGGCGTTCACACCTATACAATTTAGTTTTATTCAAATATTATACATTTTGCAAAGTACAAATAATACTCAAAAACCTATTAAAATCCTAGGAATAAAGAACCTACATTTTTGTTTTCCAATCACTTGTCAATACGTACATTATATTCATTTAAAAGTTTGACTTTGTATGAATCAAGCAATCACTTGACAATCACCACACACAAACTTAGTTAAAAAGCTAACCACATCTACACGTGTGATTATAGCTAGGAAATTCCAATTAAGAAATTTTTTGATTAACCAAACCTTTGATTGATTCCAAGATTAAATAAAGGATTGATAAATATTACCTCCATTCCGCATAAGAAAGAGATTAGCCGCTCATATTCATAACGAACATCAACATCACTTCAATAAATTGCTTAAAAAGTTGAATTGAATCCTTGAATAATACTTGAGATCTTGTTTACAAGCTTGAAGAGAATAAAACCATAAGGGATCCTCAAAAACATAGTTGGAGTGGATATTTATACTTGGGAAGAGAAGGTGGCAAAAATTAGGAAACAATAACCAAATTCTAGCCGAAATTGGAATCTGCAGATAGTTGGACAAAGCTGGGAGCGTGCGCTCTCAAAAAAGGGGAGCGTATGCTCCCAAAGGGTCAGTAGCTTCTCATGTTTCTATAATTTTGGAGCGTCCGCTCCCAATTAATGAGTTCGTGCACTCCCAATGCTTCGCTGATTTGTACCTATCTCGGCAAACTTTCGGAGGCCATAACTTCTTCATACGGACTCCGATTTGGTCGTGCCACATATCATTCGAAAGATCTTATCAATGCCTATCCATTAGTAATGATTTTATAAGGTTACATCCTTATTGTTCTGATTTTATTTCCATTCTTTCCTCCTTAGTCGCACCGCTATTGATCGTTCCTTTTTGTACTCATTAAAATCATAATCCATGACTTTATCATTTTATTTCATGTATTTATAAATACTCCAAAAATCCATTAAAACACCCAAGGTTTAGCATCAAAAAGATCTAAAGATATATCATTTGGATGGGTGAAAACACATTTATCAAATACCCCCAAACTTTTCTTTTGCTCGTACTCGAGTAAAACAAAACATAAAACAAAATAATAAACTACTTTCTAAACTACGAAAAATTAAAACAATAAAGTAGAAATAAATATTTTTGGGATGTTCTCATCATATAAAGAGTTGTTATCCATATAAGTCACAGATCTTTACAAACACACATAATCTACATGTATCATTATAAACATGGGATTACACTTACATTGAGTCATCTAACTGTAGACATCCTAATATCGCACACCGATGAACTCTGTTAATTGGTCTAAACCCTTCTAAATAACCTAGAACCTTGATTTGGCCATTCAGGAATGCTGTTTGCCTTATCGATGCACAATTTGGGAAAGTGGAGTCCGGATTCGTAATCGGGGCAAAAAATCAAGCAAATGAAGATATACCTCGAAAAACGAACATCTGGCTCGGACCGAGTCCTGGGACTCCAAAGCAGTCCATTATCGACCAATTTGTGCTTCTAAATTATTTTATGCTATTCCTTACTTATTAATATATTTCATATATTCCATCTCGAACTCAAAATTATTTCAAGCAAATTTCACGTTGGGCTCGCGGACAATCGGGACATTGAAGTGCCCGCACTCGAGCAGCTGCAGAACGAACAATGGAGGATTTGCTGTTACAGCAAGGACACACCAAGGAAGGTCAAACCAAGCATCCTATGGACCTGTCTAAAGGGAGAGCCTCCATCCATTTAAACCCTATTACCACTTCCTTTACAAACAACACAAGACACCACAATTAACTCTCTCTCTCTACCACTTTACTCTTCCACTCCAAACAATCTCCATCTTCTCTCTAAAACCATCCCCTAAACAACCACAACACCACCATAAAACCACAACAAGCCACCACAAAAAAACACTACTTCAAACACAAACACATTCAAGCACACACAAACACAAACTCTCTCAAACACTCTCAAACAAACATCAAAAAAGCCTTCCCATGGAAGCAAATGAAGAAAACCTAGATAGATATTCTCCCTTTATCCTTTTTCTTATGTAATATTTTGTGTTCTTAGCTATGGGGATTAGCCAAGTAATGGCTAGACCCCCATATTTGTCAATGTAAACACCAACTTATGTAATGTTGTTCTTTGTTATAAACAAGCAAAGTACTTTATCAATTCATTATAAATAATGCGATTTAAGTACTATTTTCGTGTAATGTACTTTCTAATTTTGACTCAGATAATGCAACCAAATTGCATTATTTGTAATAAAATTAGAAAGTACATTGCATCATGTTGTCACTAGATAGTACACTACCATTATTAAAATCAAAGGTATAGTACATTGAATAAGTTGATATTTATTCCAAAGAAACTCTTGATGTTTTCAAAATGAAATCTCGTGTATTGTATTTGTGAGAGAGAGAGAGACAAAACAAAGCACCAATAACCAAAATACACACACACACATATATATACACACATATGTATATATGTATATATATATATCTATATATATATACATATATATATATATATGTATATATGTATATATATGTATATATATATGTATACATATATATATATATATATATGTATACATATATATATATATATATATGTATATATATATATATATATATATATATGTACATATATATCTATATATATATATGTACATATATATATATACATATATATGTACATATATATATATACATATATATATACATACATATATATACACATATATATATATACACACATATATATACACACACATATATACACATATATATTTATACACACACATATATATACACATAACTTGTGAGGTTGATGGATGTGGTTTTACCCATCCAAAAGATATGTTCCTAAGCTTATTTTTTGTTCGAATCTGTGAGAATTTAATGTATATTTGAGTGCTTTGATAGTTCAGGGAGTTAATAAAGTTGGTGAAGCAAAATGGTCAAGAAAGCTGGAAAAGCCACTGTTGTGATGGGCGACCGCCCAGGATCTTATGGGCGACCGCCCAAGCTAGAGATGACCAAGCCCTGAAACCGCTGTTGTCGTAGGCGACCGCCCAAGGAATGATGGGCGACCGCCCATGCTGAAATCCCACAAGATGAGAAGTTGCTGTACACATGGGCGACCGCCCAAGGCAAGGTGGGCGACCGCCCACGTATGATTAACACTGAAGGCCAAACCGCTGTACACATGGGCGACCGCCCATGGCTAGGTGGGCGACCGCCCACGCCCCCGATTTCAGAAGATCAGTTTTCGGATTTCATGCCCTTTCCAAAACTTATTCCCTTTCTTCCCCAGAATAAATAGGGAACTTCAGCAACAGTTTTTTTTATGCTTTATTTTCTTTTGGGTAATTGGGAAGGCTCAAGGATTGAAGGGTTGTTCATCATCACCAATCAGGTTTTATGTATTTTTCTTTTTACTCATCTCTTTTGTCTTTTGAGATGAACATGAGTAGCTAAATCTTTTATTTCATGGATTGGATGTAAGCAATATTAGGGTTTTATGCTATAACATTATTTGGTCAATTTAATTTCTCCTTGTTTATCAAAGTGGTTTTCTTTCAATTCCTGAGTTGTCAATCTAATCAATTGTCACTTGTGAATTGTGTGAGTGTTGATTTACGCAGTAACTTGGTTGATTAACACCGACTAAACTTTGATAATTAAATCTAATTGGCATCGTAACTGAGTCAAGAAGGTTTAGGTTCTTTTTATCTTTTGTTCTTATTGAATTCTTTGTTTATTAATTCGACGTAATTGAAAGATTAATAAACAAGAATAGAAGGGTTGCAAATCGCACACCAAACCGTCCCAACCCTTATTATTGTGATTGAACCCTAGGAAATAATTGACCACTTTATTCTTAAAAATAGCATAAATCCTTGGTACTGTGAAACTCCAATCCATGAATTCCGTTTAATCTGATTTTAATCCTTGTCTCTTGTTGCTTGATTGCTTGATTGCTTGTCTTTTTAGTATTTTATTTAATTAAGTTTTTAATTTAAATCAAACAAACAAAACCCCCCCTTTTTGGTTACTTTTCACTAATTAAATTAACTTGTTAAAACCAACGAGTCTCTGTGGTTCGACCCCTGCTCGTGCATATTGCTACACCGGTAGCGAGTACACTTGCTCGGTAATTTATTACACAGTGGATTTTTGTCCATCAAGTTTTTGGCGCCGTTGCCGGGGACTTGTTGTGATTTTTAACAAGTTTTTTTTAATCGGTGCATGCTTGGTCGGCGTTCTTTGAATCCTAATCTGGAACCATTGAACGACGACATTAATAGGTTGGGTCAGTATTTACGAGATTTATACTTAACAGAGGGCAATCCCCTCGAAAGTGACCTAGAGACTTCTTCCACCGAGGAAGAAGAAAATTTTAATTTTGAAATGGCGGACCAAGTCATGAATGCGTTTGCCAGGCCAAGAGTCGACACATCGGTGTCGTGCATAGTGTTGCCCGATGCAGCACTAGCCTATGAAATCAAAGGCCAATATTTTAACATGATTCCTAATTTTTATGGCCTTGCCGGTGAGGATGCGTTAGCGTTTTTGAGAGAATTTATGTCTACCTTTGAGTGGGTTCCCTACAAAAGAGGGTGTTAACTCGGAGCACTTGAGACTGAAGTGCTTCCCTTATGCATTGAAAGATAAAGCCAAAACTTGGCTATTGTTACTCCCTCCCCGTAGCATTACTACTTGGGATGCTTTACATGATGCTTTTCTTACTAAGTTTTACCCTTATGATGCATTAACAAATTTTAGGGTGAAAATTATGGGATTTGCACAGGAACCGGGGGAAGCCTTCCACGAGGCATGGGATAGATTTAGGATGCTACAAATTCAATGCCCCCACCACAACTTTCCTGCTTCTATGTTGCATCAAACTTTTTATGGGGCTTTATCCCCTGAATACCAATCAATGGTTGATAATGCAGCAGGAGGTAGTTTGGGAAGTAAGACTGTCCAACAATGCCAAGAACTGTTTGAGATGTTGAGTGCTAATTCTCAACAGAAGGGATCTAGGGGGTAACAAGGGGAGTGCATGAGGTAGGGTTGAACAACGAGTTGGCTAAGCAGTTTGCATTACTGAACCAAAGATTTGATAATTTAGCTTTGCAAAATGCTTCTTCTTCTTCTGTGCCTTCTACTGCTCATGTTGTAAATGATTTTTGTGCTAATTGTGGTCCTAACACTCATGCTACTAACGTGTGTCAAAGTGGTTTGCTGTTTAACCCTGAATGTGCACATGCAATGCAAGGATTTGGCCAGCGGTTCCCTCAAAACAATAACCCTTTTTCAAACACATACAACCCGGGGTGGAGGCAACACCCAAATTTTTCATGGGGAGGCAATCAAGAACAAAATAAGCCTCTCCATCCTCAAGCTCCACCGGGACAGTATGAGCAGAAAAGGGAACCGTGGGAAGTGGCCATGGAGAAAATGCAAGCTGAAAATAATCAATTGAGGGCGGAAAGTCAACAAGCTTCCAAGAATCATGAAGCTGCCCTTCAGAAGCTGGAGACTCAAATTGGGCAATTAGCAACCGCCCTACAAGGTCATAAGTCTGGGACCTTTCCGAGCCAACCACATCAAGCAAATGCCATTATCACTCTGCGAAATGGCAAACAGGTAGGTAGTGAGGTACTTTCTCCTTCATCTTCTTCTCCCCCTCCTGTTGTAAATAAGAATGCTGATGTGGATAATGATGATGTTGATTGTGATAAGAGTACAAGTGATATGGGGGCAAATTCTAAAGTTGATTCTCCACCCCCCATGCCATATGTACCTCCTGTACCGTTTCCCGGAAGATTTTTAAAACATAAATTGGATAAGCAAATGTCGGAGTTGATGAACATGTTTTCTAAGGTGAACATCAATATCCCCTTACTCAATGTGATCAAAAACATTCCTGCTTATTCCAAATTTTTCAAAGAATTAAATTCCAAGAAACATAGGTATGGGACAGATGATAGAGTAGTGATGAGTGAAAATGCTAGCGCAGTGGTACAACATAGTCTTCCACCCAAATTGAAAGACCCCAGAAGTTTTCTAATTTCTATTACTATGGGGGGATCAAAGAGGGTAAAAGCTATGTTGGATCTTGGTGCCAGCATTAATTTGTTGCCATATTATTTGTACGAGGAATTGGGTTTACCCGAATTAAAACCCACCACAATGGCCCTACAACTGGCGGATCGGTCCATTAAAAGACCTGTGGGCATTGTGGAGGATGTTTTAGTTCAGGTAAATTCAATCATTGTGCCTGTTGATTTTGTGATGCTTGAAATGCCAAAAGGTGAAGGAAGTTGCCGTGATTCACCCATATTACTTGGGAGACCTTTCATGGCGACGACCAACACCATTATTAATGTGAGAAATGGCAAACTGTCTATGACAGTGGCGGGTGAGAAAATTGAAATTTCTGTGTTTGATGCCATGAAATATCCTAGTGATGATAGTGAGGAGTGTTCATATGTTGATAATCGTGAAGCTTTGTCAAATGACGGTGAGAATTCTAGGGATAGTGCGGGTTTCCATTTGTGTGCCGTGAAAAATAAGGCCGACAATCTTGGTTCTTGTGATGGCCCGTATCACCCCCTAGACCGATCCCAAAAGGGGTCGGTGTCCCCATTAAAATCTTTCTTTCCGCTTAAGTCTACCAATATTGATAAAATGGAAGAATGTTGTTCTATTGATACTTCTGATGCTTTGTATGTTAAGATGCATGTTCAGGATGCTTGCGATTTGGTGGAGGAGAAAAAGGTGCTTGATTGTGATAAAAATAAGGCACCAACGGAGTTTGGGGGAGAGACTCCCAAGAAAAAGAAATTGAAGAAAAAGAAAAAGAGCAAGAAAAAGGTTAGAAAAATCTCTTGGGCTTCATCCGAGTTTGTAGAAAAGAGTGAATTGTTGTGGAAAGTGGTGGGCATTTGTGCCCGAGAATGTGCAAAGTGGGCCAAGGGAAGGAAAGCCAAGGCCAAAGGGAATGTGGTCACATCAAATCCCATTTAGTTGGGAGCAATGGTCGGGCTAACGACCTTAACCAAAGGCGCTAATTGGGAGGCAACCCAAGTAGGTATATTTTTATTGCTTTATTTAATTGCTTTGTTGTGTCTTTTCTCCTTTGAACCCAAGGCATGTTGTTGTTCTCTTTGCTATGAGGACATAGCATGTTTTGAGTTTGGGGGTAGATGTCTCCCCGAGTTTGTGGGTTTATAGGGGAGTGTAAATAGTGTCACCCTCTAAAAAAATTAGAAAATTTTAAAAATTTTGTTCTCATTACATGTGTGGAAGTTGGCCAACGTCTGTGAGGATTTGAGAGTTTTTGATTGAGTTTTGCTATGTTTGTGCCAATTTGAATTTGTTTATTAGAATTGCATTAATTCATGTAAAACACAATTGCACCACCATTCACTTCCATTATATTTCTTGATCATGGTCTTTAATTTAGGTGTCTTTTATGGGTTCACTTTGACATTCTCGGGGGTCCTAGAACATGATTGCATGCTTGTCAATAACAAATCAATAGATTATTTGGTATTTATGGCTTATCTTTCTTTGACAACCCTCTTGTAAGCCTTTGACTTTCTCGTCACTATCTATATATGAATTGTCACTTGATCCCTTTTGAGCCTGTTTAGAAAGAATGGAACATCTAGACCACCATTCGCCTTCATTTTATACCTAATCCCTAACCCTTGACACCTAGTGTAGGTTTATCCCACCTTTGCAAGAATGTGGAATGAGAAACGATCAGTTTGGGGGTTACATGGGAAATTATGGGAATGAGTGAGGAAGGTCAAAAGTTGGAAATATGATTCGTATTGTATAAAAGGGGGCTATAAAAAAAAAAATCTGAAAAGAAAAAAAAGTTGCCCCCCCATTTCTGTGAAATATGTTTGATAAGTGACCTAGTTTGAGAGAGGGAATGCTTTCAACCCCAAGTGTATAAAATATGAACAAAGTTCTAGTTTGGGGGTTGAAGCATTGGGAAAACAAAGGTGAGCGGAAAAGCTGAAATTCAGGACTGTGTTATATGCAATGGAAGGCTTTTAATTTCTCATTCTTGTATTTGTATGTCCTTTCCTTCGTTTGTACCCGTGAGCCTAGCCCCACATTTGTGTGGACTTAACTTTGAGCCATATTTTTGTTCAATATTGAGTAATCGGGTTGACAAGTGTGTAATCATGCGTATGAGTATCCTTGTGTATGTAACTGTATTGTTATTTGTGATGTAGAGCATGTGTTAGTGAACCCATAAACAATCTTATCTTGTTGATCATGATCTCCCATATTTCATTCATCATTCAGGCCGAGGTGGAAAATTGTGGGTTAGTTGCATTAATGTAATTGTAATTGCATTTTCATTTTTGGCACTTGTGTAGCACATTTATGTAAGAATCTGAGACTTCTTTGGCCGACAACCTTGTATGTAGTGAGAACATGTCAAAAAGATTTTTCTGCTGATTGTTTTTATTTATTAGGGTAGTTTTGTTCTTGTTTAGTTTTGTTTTACTCGGGGACGAGCAAAAGGTAAGTTTGGGGGTATTTGATGGATGTGGTTTTACCCATCCAAAAGATATGTTCCTAAGATTATTTTTTGTTCGAATCCGTGAGAATTTAATGTATATTTGAGTGCTTTGATAGTTCAGGGAGTTAATAAAGTTGGTGAAGCAAAATGGTCAAGAAAGCTGGAAAAGCCACTGTTGTGATGGGCGACCGCCCAGGATCTTATGGGCGACCGCCCAAGCTAGAGATGACCAAGCCCTGAAACCGCTGTTGTCGTAGGTGACCGCCCAAGGAATGATGGGCGACCGCCCATGCTGAAATCCCTCAAGATGAGAAGTTGCTGTACACATGGGCGACCGCCCAAGGCAAGGTGGGCGACCGCCCACGTATGATTAACACTGAAGGCCAAACCGCTGTACACATGGGCGACCGCCCATGGCCAGGTGGGCGACCGCCCACGCCCCCGATTTCAGAAGATCAGTTTCCGGATTTCATGCCCTTTCCAAAACTTATTCCCTTTCTTCCCCAGAATAAATAGGGAACTTCAGCAACAGTTTTTTTTTATGCTTTATTTTCTTTTGGGTAATTGGGAAGGCTCAAGGATTGAAGGGTTGTTCATCATCACCAATCAGGTTTTATGTATTTTTCTTTTTACTCATCTCTTTTGTCTTTTGAGATGAACATGAGTAGCTAAATCTTTTATTTCATGGATTGGATGTAAGCAATATTAGGGTTTTATGCTATAACATTATTTGGTCAATTTAATTTCTCCTTGTTTATCAAAGTGGTTTTCTTTCAATTCCTGAGTTGTCAATCTAATCAATTGTCACTTGTGAATTGTGTGAGTGTTGATGTACGCAGTAACTTGGTTGATTAACACCGACTAAACTTTGATAATTAAATCTAATTGGCATCGTAACTGAGTCAAGAAGGTTTAGGTTCTTTTTATCTTTTGTTCTTATTGAATTCTTTGTTTATTAATTCGACGTAATTGAAAGATTAATAAACAGGAATAGAAGGGTTGCAAATCGCACACCAAACCGTCCCAACCCTTATTATTGTGATTGAACCCTAGGAAATAATTGACCATTTTATTCTTAAAAATAGCATAAATCCTTGGTACTGTGAAACTCCAATCCATGAATTCCTTTTAATCTGATTTTAATCCTTGTCTCTTGTTGCTTGATTGCTTGATTGCTTTTCTTTTTAGTATTTTATTTAATTAAGTTTTTAATTTAAATCAAACAAACAAAACCCCCCTTTTGGTTACTTTTCACTAATTAAATTAACTTGTTAAAACCAACGAGTCTCTGTGGTTCGACCCCTGCTCGTGCATATTGCTACACCGGTAGCGAGTACACTTGCTCGGTAATTTATTACACAGTGGATTTTTGTCCATCAGAGGTCAAGTGCTTTGCCTCCCTTTATCTCTTCTTCTTTGTCTGTCCATCTTACTAATGTTTTATTTGGTCCCAAAAGCCTCTATGATGTTCATAACATGATAAAAGAGTCATGTATCATGTTTCAAGTCTTTATTCTGTACTTAAGTTTATATGGTCATCTTCTCCATACCACGTTGCTGCCCAGAAACTTTTTTCTCTGACCTATTTTCATTGTCACTGTTAGTCAAATATATGTATAGCTTTAGAATTGCTTAATTCGAATCATAATAAGCATTATTGAGGACCCCTAATTTTAACTAGACCAAATATATTTTTCTATGTATCTTAGGTTCCCTTTAGTGCCAGTGCCAGTGTTTTTATTTATGTATTTTTCTCAAAGAATGAAGACTTGAAGACCTAGAAGATTTTCCAAGTTGTTATTATTGGTTACTTGTTCAAGAAGCCTCAACCGGTTGACAGCCTCAACCGGTCATGCCTCAGTCGACCAACCTCTAACCGGTTAGGTCAGTCAACCGGCCATGGTCCATCAGTTGCCAGCCAAGCTTCCCATGAGTTTAAAATTTAATGTTCTCACCTACTCATCACACAACTTAGCTGAAGTTGATAGAATAGTTTGCTATAAAGACTTTGCTGCACCTTGTCAGTGACTCAAAGAGGAATGTCAACTTAAGTATGAATTTCTTAGAAAGAAACCTTTTAGGAAAAATCCTAGAACAATGAGCCTAGTAGCGGAGGAAGGAACAGAAAAGGCTATGCCAGTATGGTTTGAGACCGATTCAGAGGATAATGCTGACTCAGATGAAGATGCTGATGTCAGTTTCGTAGCTCTTGGTAGAACCGAATCTGGACCAGGAAACTCCTTTATAGTCACCAATCTATAGACATTCCAATTGCATTGACCAGTCAAGCACTTACAATGACACCACCACACCTTTGAGATCTCCCTTGTCATATTATGACAAACCTTATACCAAGGGCTGATAATCCCTACAACTTTAAAATTCAGAGTATAGGTGGAGGTCTCTATGGTAAAAGCAAAACCCCTCCAACTCTCAGACCTTTGATGCAACCAATGCAACCAACCTTTCAAACCCAGGCTCAAACGATTACTTTTAAGAACCAACCTGTATTTGAACCTCGACCGATCCAATTCCAAAAGACCCTAACCGACATAAGCTCCCAACCGACTTCCTCCTTACCCAATTTTGATCCTAACTTTGAACCATCATCCTCAACCTATCAACCAACTGTTGACCCAATGCCTAACCTGTCAAAGTCTGATATAGCAGAGGTGATGAATGAACTCTTTTCTGATTTTGAAAAATTAAATGATGTTCATAAAGTTATGCCTGCTGATTTTAAAAGAATCTCTTCTGAAAATGACTCTCTTAAAACAGAAGTAAAACTTTTGAAAGAAAACAAACAAGAGTCAGACCAGTTGAGAAAAGAAAATCAAGATCTCACTGATAGGCTCAATATTTGTCTAAGTCAACTTGCTGATTTAGTTTCAAGAAACAATTCTCTACCAAGACTATTGATTCTTACTCTAAATTAAAGGCTGTTGTTGCGATAATCCTACAAGACCAAATGTCTTATAATGACCAATCTGGTTTAGGATTTAACTCCAGCAATAATGATAGCAAAGACAAGACATTTATTAAGTCTGTCTCTGAAAATCTAATGGATATGTTTGATAATAGTCCATCTGACCTACTGAAGAAAAGTACTACTCATACTTTTGGCGCTGTTCCACTTACTTACCCTAAAGTGAAGGAACATATCAAAGTCAAGAAGGTTGACAAGAACAAATCTCAGTGGGCTAAGGTAGCTTATCCTAAGATGGGACCCTATGTCCTACTTGGTGATGGTGACAGCAAAGTTGGAATTAACATTGCTGGTCTGACTGCAAATTTGGAAACCTCAATCGGTAAGCAAGCAGCTGCAACCGGTCAAGGAACAGCAACCGGTGAGACCGGTAAAGTTATCCTAACCGGTAAGACTAACTCCACCAGCAAAGGATCTTTCAAAAATCTGTGACCTACCAACAAAGGAAATTCCAACACATTTGTGCCCAAAGTATTTGTTCATGCTCAAACTTCAATACCTTCTGAAGCAATGGTCAATTTGAATATCAACTCACCTATCTCCTCACAGCCTGTTTCAAATAAATGTGTTAATTGTGGATTTGTCGGTCACAAGGCTTATGAATGCCTCTTGAAGCACCTGTCTGGACCCACTGAGCCTCAAAGCTCAAGTGGTGGCCAGATATGGCTGCTAAAGAGGAACTAACTCTTTGGACCCAAAAGAATAAGAGGGACCATAAGCTTATTGTTTTATTTCAGGAATGCTTTATGGCCTCAACCGATGCAAGTAAGTATGTTTGGATTCTGGACAGTGGATGCTCAAGGCATATGACTAGCCATGCTAATCTCCTTATTGATATTGAAGAAGCATCAGGTCCTCCAGTTATCTTCGGTGACAACGCAAAGTGTAAAATTGTCTGTCATGGATCCATCATAAGAGGTACAGTTACTGTACAGAAGGTATCTTTGGTGGATGATCTTAAACATAACCTTCTCTCCATATCACAATTCTGTGATAAAGGTATACACTGTGTTTTTAATTCTTCCAACTGTAATGTCAAAAATATTGCTACCGGAAAGTAACATCATAAGTATGAGATCCGACAATGGAACGGAGTTCAAGAACAATAGCATTGCTCAGTACTATGATGATCACGGAATTGATCACAATTTCTCAGCTACTGAAACACCACAATAAAATGGTATTGTTGAGAGAAAGAACAGAACCTTGATTGAGGCTGGGAAAACGATGATATCTGAAGCAAGGCTACCCAAGTACTTTTGGGCTGAAGCTATCAACACATCATACTTCACTCAGAATCGGTCTTTGGTCAACAGTTTCACAACAAGCTCCTTATGAACTTTGGCATGGTGGAGTTCCCAACATCGGGTTCTTCAAGATATTCGACTGCAAATGTTATGTTCTTTACAACGGTAAAGAATACAGAGGTAAATTTGATGAGAAAGCCGATGAAGGCATCTTTGTTGGTTATGCTAAACATAGTAAGGCTTTTAGAGAATTTAATAAACGCTCTTCGAAATTGTTGAATCTGTTCATGTTACATTTGATGAATTTGATTTGCTAGAGTCTGACAAGGCTAAAAATAGTTCTAATGATTCTGGTGTTTTTTAGACAGGTGAATCCAGCTACTCTAATTCCAATCAAAATACCAATACCATTACAAATCATCCTCCAGCTCAGAATTCAGGCTTACCAAGTGGTGTAACTGATAGAGACCTAGTTGATGACTCATTCTTTCCTTAATCGGTCAGAGAACCAAATCATCAAAATCCCTCAACCGATTTAATACCAGCTAGTCCCTCTATCAATGTTCCTAGTACACCACCTGAACCTGAACCAATTTCAAATAATATACCATTTCCTTCACCTTTACCTCAACCTGAAACTGATCATCTGTCAACCTCACCATCTCCTAACCGATCACCTCAACCTGTCACACATCCCTCAATCGATTCTACTCCTCTATTAGAAACCTTAAGACATGAATCGGACAGAGAAGACCTACTAAGGGAAGTGAGACCAGCCAGAGGTCACCCATTAGAAAATGTTATTGGTGATTTCTTTGGTCCAAGAATGAATAGAGGCCAAGTAAGGAATATGGAAGAACAACAAAGTCTATTCTCCTATGCAATGGTCTCAAATATAGAACCAAATAAGACAGAAAAAGCACTTAATGATCCCAGCTGGGTAGAAGCTATGCAAGAAGAACTCAATCAGTTCGACAGATGCAATGTATGGGAATTAGTGCCTCGCTCTAATGATCAGACGGTGATTGGAACGAAATGGGTCTTTAGAAATAAATTAGATGAGTCTGGAAAAATCACTAGGAATAAAACAAGACTTATGGGAAAAGGGTACAGATAAGAAGAAGGAATAGATTATGATGAGAATTTTGCCCATGTTCCTAGATTAGAAGCCATTAGGTTGTTCCTTGCCTATGTTGCCTACAAAGAATTCAAGCTATACCAAATGGATGTGAAGAGTGCCTTCCTAAATGGAGAACTTCAAGAGCTAGTATATGTTGATCAACCTCCCGGGTTTGAAGACTCCAAGAAGCCTAATCACGTCTACAGGTTAAACAAAGCATTGTATGGCCTCAAGCAAGAATCAAGAGCATGGTATGAAACTCTCTCCAAATTCCTACTTAGTGAGAAGCTCGAAAGAGGTAAAATTGATACAACCTTATTTATTGCAAAGCATAATGGTCATTCATTGTTAGTTCAAATATATATAGATGATATTATATTTGGTTCTACTAATGAAAACTTATGCAAGAGATTTGAGAAACTTAGTAAAAGCAAGTTCGAGATGAGCATGATGGGATAATTATCCTTTGTTATGGGTATTTTCAACATGGTGACATCCTCGGTTGTTCCTGCATGTCAAGATGATATTCCACTGTAAGTATTGCATAATATTTATTTAATTTGTTTAATATTATTCATTACTATTTTACAGCGAATTAGAGGAGTTAAAACCGGGATATGACCAAGCACGACAGGCACTTCTTCAACGTTAAGGAGGACTCGGTCATTGGACGTTGAAGAGATAACTAAGCATGCCGAGATTTTAGGAAGTTTTTATTATCTGTTTAAATATTTTATTATTTAAAGGGGACATGGAGATGAAATCACACACGGCCACTCTACATACACACTGCTTGTAAACACATCCATTGTCTTCCAACTTTTAACTACGATTTTCATAGTGAAACATTTAAGGTTGGAGGCCTAACTCCCGGGGTTTTTTCCGAAGAGGTTGTCATCTCTAAGGTTTTCCTCGTTAAAAAAATCCTTGTGTCCTTTATTTTCATGCATTTGTTCCATTTGATCGAATTCCAAAGTCCCCTCATTATTGTTAAATCCCTACACTATCTAAGTTAAGATTCGACATTATTGTTTTTCTACCAAAACAATTTGGCGCCCACCGAGGGGCCACTTGGTCTATTGATTATTTGGATCATTTCCTAAAAAGATTCATCATGTCCAACCCTAATGTTTCTGCCACCGGCAAGGGTGTCAACGTCGCTCCGTCATTCGGAGGCAGAACCACCTCATTGCCACCACCTCCTCAGTCAGGACCTCAGCAGACGCAACCTTCAAAGACTCCGCAAAAGGAAGGGTCCTCTTCCAATGTGGATGCAGACATCCGGAGTATCCTGACCAAGCTGAATCAGAGGCTGGATCATCAAGATAGCAACTCAAAGCTACTGGACAATTCCATGATTAAGATGCAGAAGGATCAACAGCTCATCGCGGCCCAGCTTAGCAACATTTCACCATTGCGCCCCAGGAGCATCAATTTTTAGTCTAGTGGAGGATCCCCATTTCAGAATGAGTTCATTCCAATGGGTGCTCCATCTCAGGATCCTCCAACGACACCTTCGATGATATCGCCATCCTTGTCTGGTGACACCTTGTTGACGTCGCCCTCAGCAGGAGTCACCCCATTCATTCCATTTATTGACAACACCACTATCATTACCGCCGTGGACAACACTGGTTTGCTTAATAATCTTTTTAATAATAATAATTTCAATCATATTCCTGTGGCTGACCCTTTTGCAGGAAATCCATTAGCCAAGCAGCTACAGGATCTTAGAGAGCTGATAATGAACTTACCAGGCATAACCCCTCCAATCCAGCCAGTGTCTCAGAATTGCTACAATCAGTCTCGGTTTGTCCCAGCAATTGAAAATGTTGACATCCCGAAGCATTTCAGTGCTCCATCTGTTGGGTTTTATGGGTCCATGCGCAGCGGAATTAAGCATCAAATAACATAAAACCCAAGGAGCCAAGGATCCGTTCTATACAATTAACTTGAAAAACTATGAGATAGATATAACCAACCTTGAACGCTTTCCGTTCTTGAGCTATCGAACGATTTAATGATGTGATTTCGAATCACAAACTTCGTTCTTCAGATTGCTTGAACTCTAAGCCTTGATCGATAAATGAGCTAAGACCCTCTTTCGGTATCCATACCTTTAAATGAATTCAAGAACAATTTCTTGAAGATTGCTAGATCCTTTAAACCTTGAAATAATATTGAGAATATTGTTGTGAATTTCTTTTGAGAATTTCGGCTAGCTTTTTAGGGCTGACAGACTGTTATATTTATACTACCTTAGTATTAATATATGTTTCCTAATCGAATTAGGAAACCAGTCCAAAAATACCTCTGTGGGCTTATAGTGTCGCACGACCAGACGAATCACATGGACTAGTTCTTTCGTGCGATACAATGAGTCACATCAGGTTTCTTCTCAATCATTCTTCCTCTGGTTTATTTCAATTCATTCTAGTTGTGTGTGACCCAATAGGATTACATTATGTTGGCAATGAACTCGATCATATCGACTCTCATAAGACATAAGCGGGCTTTAGCAAGCCATTATGTCTACCCAAATAATGTAACGTAAGAGTTCACATTTCCAATGGTACACTTCCATTTCTCCCTTTGTCTCACAATGTTATATTGAACAAAAGTCATGGTCCTCGTCAACTTGTCTTTGTTCAATGCTTTCTCGATTTCGAGTATAATGATAATTCCAATCACATTGGGGTATGGCCATACACTTTCATCATTATCACTCATCGAGGGGCCCAAGCAAAACATCTCTCTTTCGAGGGACAAATTCCATCTTGACTTATCATCCTTCCCATCATAAATTCGATCATGCCAAAATTAGCCTTTATAAATATCGTGTTAAGATATCGTTTGACTAAATCAAACATGACTTTCATCATATGTAAGGTCATGATAATCTCAGGTCTAGGGACTAAACGAAGTAACCTTATGAGATTTAATTATGACATTTGACCATGACATAAATCTCATGCGGGTCAAGTCCAGTCACTTGTTCTCTAACAAGTACCCATAAATTTAATGTGCATCTCTATGCATATAATCTTCATATGATTATCCATTAACATTTATGCTAATTATTCTCTTAATAATTAGGGACGGAGATTATTATAAACAAATATACAAAACATATATAATAATCAAATGATAAACATCTTATATAATAATAAATAATGTCAACACATAAGTCTATCAAACATAGGCCTAGGGCATAACACTAACAGTCTCCCACTTGCACTAGGCCCATTCTCCCATGTATCGAATACCCATGGACCTAACATGACCATCATGCTTAGCTTGCGGGAGCGCCTTAGTTAATGGGTCCGCCACGTTGTCATTAGTGTCTACTCTGCATATCTTTACGTCTTCCCTCTCACATATCTCTCGGATAATGTGGAAACTTCGAAGTATGTGTTTGGATCTTTGGTGTGACCTTGGTTCCTTTGCTTGTGCAATGACACCATTGTTATCACAGTAAAGTTCAATAGGATCTCTGATGCTTGGAACGACTTCCAAATCACTAATGAACTTTTTGATCCAAATGGCTTCCTTAGCTGCATCAGATGCTGCTATGTACTCAGCTTCGGTTGTAGAATCAGCGACGGTACTTTGCTTGGAACTTTTCCAACTCACAGTGCCTCCATTCAGCGTAAACAAAAATCCAGAATGCGATCTGAAATCATCCTTGTCGGTTTGGAAACTAGCATCTGTTTAGCCTTTCACTACAAGATCTTCTTCCATTCCTCCAAAGACCAAGAATACATTCTTAGTTTTTCGTAAGTACTTAAGGATATTCTTGACTGCTATCCAATGTGGTTCGCCGGGATCCGATTGGTACCTACTCGTCATGCTTAGAGCACACGAGACATCGGGTCTAGTACATAACATAGCATACATGATAGACCCAATTGCCGAAGCATATGGAATACCATTCATTCTCTTTCGCTCATCATTAGTCTTAGGACTTTGATTCTTGCTAAGAGATATACCATGTAACATTGGCAAGTTTCCCCTTTTAGAATTTTCCATTTGGAATCTTCTAAGAACCTTGTCAATGTAAGTACTTTGACTTAAACCAATCATCCTCTTGAATCTATCTCTATAGATCTTGATACCAAGGATATATGCAGCTTCGCCCATATCTTTCATTGAAAAGCACTTTCCCAACCAAGACTTGACAGTCTGTAGTGCAGGAATGTCATTTCCAATGAGTAAGATATCGTCGACATACAATACTAAAAATAGTGCTACACTCCCACTAATTTTCTTGTATACACAAGGTTCATCTTCGTTCTTGATAAAGCCAAACTCCTTGATTGCTTCATCAAAACGTAGATTCCAACTCCTAGAAGCTTGCTTTAATCCATAAATGGATTTCTGCAACTTACACACCTTGTTAGAATTTTCTGGACTGACAAAACCTTCAGGTTGTATCATGTATACATCCTCAAGTAACTTCCCATTAAGGAAAGCTGTTTTGACATCCATTTGACATATCTCATAGTCATAATATGCGGCTATGGCAATTAAAATTCTAATAGACTTAAGCATAGCTACAGGCGAAAAGGTTTCATCATAGTCGATGCCATGAATCTGCCTATATCCCTTAGCTACAAGCCTAGCCTTATAGGTGTGCACCTTCCCATCCATGTCGGTCTTCTTCTTGAAGACCCATTTGTACCCTATGTTTTTTACACCTTTGGGTGGATCAATCAAGTTCCAAACTTGATTATCAGCCATGGATTGTAATTCAGACTTCATGGCCTCTTGCCATTTTTCCGAATCAGGAGCGGACATCACCTCTTGATAGCAAGTAGGTTCATCGTTTTCGATTAACTCCACTTCATCACTTTTCGTAACGAGAAATCCATATCTCTCAGGTTCGGATCGTGACCTACCACTTCGGCAAAGAACTTGTGCATCTTGAACCGGTTCCACAACTATTTGTGAATTTGGTTCAGTCTCTACCATAGGTTCAATGTTGTTTTCGGGTTCTCGAATTTCTTCGAGATCTATTTTACTCCCACTGGTTCCTTTGCGAAGAAACTCCTTTTCTAAGAAAGTACCATTTCGAGCAACAAACACTTTGTTCTCGTTTCGGTTGTAGAAATAGTATCCTTTTGTTTCCTTAGGATAACCCACAAAAACACATTTATCAGATTTAGGTGCTAGCTTGTCAGAAGTTAACTTCTTGACATATGCATCACAACCCCAAATCTTCATGAAAGACAAACTAGGTTTTCTTCCATGCCACATCTCATATGGGGTCTTTGAACCGATTTGGTAGGAACTCTGTTTATGGTGAAAGCAACAGTTTCTAGTGCATGTCCCCAAAAGGATAAAGGAAGCTCAACTTGACTCATCATAGAACGAACCATGTCCAACAAAGTTCTATTCCTCCTCTCAGACACACCATTCCATTGTGGTGTTCCGGGTGGAGAGAGTTCTGAAACGATTCCACAACTCTTAAGATGACTGTCAAATTCTTGGCTCAAATATTCGCCACCTCGATCGGATCGAAGTGCTTTAATAGTTTTGCCAAGTTGGTTTTGCACCTCATTTTGAAATATTCGAAATATCTCAAACAATTCACTTTTATGTTTCATTAGATAAACATATCCAAATCTACTATAATCATCAGTGAATGTTATGAAGTACCGAAATCCTCCCCTAGCATCGCTACTCATAGGCCCACATACATCGGTATGCATGAGTCCTAATCAGTCGCCCGCCTTTTCACCAGTTTTGGTAAATGGGTCCTTGTCATCTTGTCAAGTAAACAAGATTCGCATGTCTCATAAGATTCATAATCATGTGTGTCTAAAAATCTATCTTTGTGGAGTTTAGAAATGCGTTTCTCATTTATATGGCCAAGACGACAATGCCATAAGTAAGTGTGGTTTACATCATTGGGTTTAGATCTCTTGTTAATGTTATATACATCATTATCACGATTTTCAACATCAAGGATATAAAGGCCATTGAATGAAATAGCAGTACAATAATGTATATCACTCTTGTAAATGGAAAACTTCTTATCACATATAAGAAAATTAAAACCTTCATTATCCAAACATGAAATTGAAATAATATTCCTACTTAAAGCTGGAACGTAATAACAATTGTTCAAAACAAGTATTAGTCCACTAGTTAAAGTAACTTCATAAGTTCCTACGGCTAATGCAGCAACTCTTGCTCCATTCCCCACACGTAGGTCTACTTCACCCTCTTCAAGCATCCTTCTGTTCTTTAGATCCTGCACATTTAAACAAATGTGAGTTCCACATCCGGTATCCAATACCCAAGAACTAGAAGTAGATAGGAATATATCTATAACAAAGATACCTAAAGTCAAAGCAACTCCTTTGCTCTTCTTCAGTGCTTCCTTGTATTTTGTGCAGTTTCTCCTCCAATGTCCAATCTCATTGCAATGGAAGCAGACTGCGTCCTCTTAGGACTTGGGCTTAGCCTCTTTAGGCTTGACAGCCTCTTTGGGTTTGGCAACATTTACCTTAGGATTAGCAACTTTTGCCTTTCCCTTACCCTTGAAACCCTTCCCCTTGTTAAAAATTAGCACTTGGTCGGTTTTCTTCTCGACAATATTGGTTTCCGCAGTGTTCAACATTTGAACTAACTCGGAATGGTTTTTATTCATTCCACCCATGTTATAGTGCATTATGAAATTACTAAAACCTTTGGGCAATGAATTCAATATTATGTAGGTTGCCAACTCTTGGCTAATTGGAAAACAGAGCCTTTCAAGATGCTCAATGTGGCCCTTCAACTTAAGAGCATGGGGTCCAACAGCTTGTCCTTCACTCATCTTGCATGAGGTCAAGACCTTAACTGTGTTGTACCTTTCTTGCCTAGCTTGTACTTGGAACATTTCCATCAGTCGATTGTTTAGATCAACTGTTCCCAAGTGCTCAAGATCCTTCTGAAGGTTCTTGCACATGGCGGAAAGCATGAGGCATCCAACATCTGTAGAGTCACGCTTGTGCTTCAGATATTGATCCTTCACTGCCCTAGTAGCATTGGCAGCAGGTTCAGGTGGAATAGGTTCCTCGAGAATGTACAGTTTTTTCTCTTGCCTGAGAACAATTCTCACGCTACGGATCCAATCCATATAGTTTGTACCATTCTCTTCCAACTTCTCCTTCTCAAGGAGAGATCGCAGTGACAGGTGATTATTGTTTGATGCCATTTATTCTACAAAAAGATATACATAAAATATGAACATATATAAGTAAACATATCATATGAGAAGTATAATGCATTTATATAAAATGCTCCCACTAAATTATACACCTTCTAATACAAATAAGCATAATATACATTTAATGGGCTAAGATCCAACTTTAATTTAATTTCAAGTTTGCTATGGAAAACCGCTCAAAATTAAATTAATTAGGTAGAAACATCAATCATATCACATATATGACTCTTAGATCTATTATGAGATTTATTCAAGACATCATATGTCTAGACATATTTTAATCTCATCTTATGCCTTGGGTCCAAAACCATTTTGATAACCCAATTAAGTTCATTCACTTTAAACGTATAGGAACCACCATTTCCTCATCTTGCTTGCATTCGAATAGAATCAAAGTACCTTGCTATGGCAAGCCCACCCAAAACTATCCGAATGGTCTCAAGTGTTTTAATCATGAATTGGCATAAAGAACTTAAAAGTTAAATAAAGGTTCTTTAAAAGGTAGATTATAAGCATATCAGCAAAGATATTCATAATCGTGCACCAGGTAAGTTCCCAGGATGATAGGTGAGCCACAAGGACTACTTAAGTACCAAATCTCTCATTCGACAGAACTTTCCTAGACATGAACAATCAGAAATCAGCTCTGATTTGACAACATAATCACTATCTTTTATAAACAATCAGTTTCCTTTTAAATTTCACGTAAAATGACTTGTTTCTCATAAACAATCATAAAACCAAAATTTTAATGTCTAAATCTAAACATATTAGGAAACTACAATGCAATGTTTCAACTAAACAAAAAAAAATTTAACATGTAAGAACACATAAATCATGCATCGCAACAATTAATAAAATCGAATTTTAATTAACTAAGCATTTCATTTTCACCCGAAACTTGTCCCAACTGATCCCAAAGCATATTTTTGACCAAAAATCATCAATTTCGATCACAGCCAATGGAGAAACCAATCCGATTGCAAAAGGGGAAAAGGGATCATTTTCTGTCCGATCTTCAATCTCGGATGAGGCACAACTTTCAATCTCATAAAGGGTTGTTCGACAACGCCTTCAAGATCATGTTTTTATGGTATTTGAAGGATCTCCCTCCCTATTGGGACCTTTTGAGAGCAGCAACAAGGTTTTGGGACGTCCGGAGACACGTTTACTGCCTTTCCTTCAATGAACTTGTCCCAACCTTTGAAGACTTTCAGGCATTGATTGGGGGTCTAGAAATTGAAGCCGTTTCGGTTCCTTTGACCGGGGACTTGCCGGTGTCTGTAAAGTTGGCATCTTTTCTGCGAATTTCTCCGAAAGAAGCCGAGGGGATGATGATAGCCCCTGACAGGATTGACATTTCCGATATCCCGAGCAGGTTTGGGTCTCCAAATATGGCTGGGACCATAGTGGCTATAGATGCCTTTATCCTCTGCGTGTTCTCCTTTCTGTTTACTGCCGAGTCTTTCGAAGTCTGCCACGGTGGCCTTTTGGACATGGTCAGAGATTGCAGGACTGGGAAAGATATAGTCCCACTAATTTTGGGTGAGACTCTGCACGGCATTGACAGGATGGCTAGGGGGGACCATTTCATGATGTCTGGGAGCCCAGCGGTGCTGACTTTATGGTTACATGAGAGGCTTAGGGCTTTGCCTGGGGCTTCGCCTACTCAGTGCCCTTGGGTGATTTCCCGGAGAGGTGTACCTAGGCAACATGATCAGGGTAGCTGGGAGCTGATGATGGCTAAGTTGTCCACCTCGGACATTCACTGGTGGGTGCCTCATTGGAGGTTGCAGACTCGGAGGACATTTCAGGAGTCCTACATAGTGAGGGTTCCGAGGCTATCTCTGTCATCTTTCTACATCCCCTGCTTAGTGTCCAGGCAGTTCGGGATCTTGCAGGAGCCGTTGGATGATTGGGAGGACATCCGTACCTTGGAGGTGGTGTCTTTTGACATGAAGGATCCAACTAGCTTCTCATTTTTCTCGAGGGCATGGACATACGCTACTTTTCCACCCAGGGCCATTCTCAAGAGCAGGAAGAGTACTATCTTAACCATGGCTTACTTGGATTGGTATAAGAGGGAAATGGGGGCAACTTAGATCATTTTGGGAGAGAGGCATCAAGCTTTATTGGGTGCTGACTGTGACTCGAGCAGGACTCTGAGGGAGACTGAGGCCAAGGCTAGCTGCCATAACCAATCGGGTGACCTTATTAAAGACATGGAAGCCCGATATGAGAGACTATCGGAGGTTTCTCCTCTCACTGAGGCTCAGAGGGAGGAGATACGGGCTCGTGCCAGGGCGGAGAAGGCGCTCATTGACACAGGTTTGGTGGAGGCTCCAGTGAGGATTCCTGAGATAGGGAAGAGGGAGACTGACATCATTGAGAAGAATAGGAAGAACACTCGACGGGGTCGAGGTCGAGGAAAGAAAGGCAAGGAAGACTCGGTTGATGACAACTGAGAGAACTATTACGAGTACCTTGTTATTGCCTTTTGCAAACACAATAGTTTATTAGGTCTTTTTTGTATGTTTTAATTTTGTAGCAGGTTAGCAGAGTCAAGAGTAGACCGTGCTTGAATTCATCAAAAAAAAATTGACTTGTAAATAACAAAGATATTATTTTAGAAATTATTCAAGACACATTTCATGGAAATTCGAATGTCTTATTTATTGTTTAGACCGAACCATTTCATGGCTGCCTACGTTCCCCTTTTACAAGAAAGACTAAGGGGCTCAGGTCTTCGTAGTTCATTCTAGTGAACTATTGGGATTTTTGTTGTTGTTGTTGTTGTTGTTTTTTTATGTGCAATCCTGTCTTTTGCCTAGACCGCCCTTTTTGGGGTTTTCAGCCTAGCTGGGTATTACTCTTTTTGCACTATATTTTTTTCTTTTTTATTTATGTGCAACCCTGTCTTTTGCCTAGACTGCCCTTTTTGGGTTTTCAGCCTAGCTGGGTATTACTCTTTTTGCACTATATATATATTTTTTTTGCAATCCTGTCTTTTGCCTAGACCGCCCCTTTTGTGTTTTCAGCCTAGCTGGGTATTACTCTTTTTGCACTATATTTTTTATGTTTTTTTTAGACATAATATCGGCGGAGCTTGTCACCGTTGACTGGATGAACAAAGGGATTGCCGTCCAGGTCCGCGAGCTTCATTGCCCCTCCCGAGAGTATCTTCTGCACCACATACGGGCCAATCCAAATGGGTTCCCACTTTTCCAGAGGGTTGTCTCTGGTAGGGGGCTTTACTTTTAGTACTAGGTCACCCTCTTTGATGTCTCTGGCCTTGACCTTTTTATCGAATGCCCTGGCCATTCACCTCTGGCAGGCTCGGGTGTGTTCCATGGCTTTTAGCCTCCTTTCATCAAGTAGGGCCACCATTCTACTTCATTGACACTGTTTTCCAGGAGGACCCTTAATGACAGGATTTCCAACTCTACTGGCAGCACTGCTTCCATCCTGTAGGTCAGGGTGAAAGGGGTTTCTCCCGTGGCTGTTCTAACAGATGTCCTGTAGCCCCAGAGTGCCAGATGCAGTTTTTCGAGCTAGTCACGACCGCGGGTGGCCATTTTCCAGATAATTCGTTCGAGTGTCTTATTGGCAGCTTCTACTGCTCCATTGGTCTGAGGCCTGTATGGGGATGATTTGTGGCGAGTGACTCTAATTCTGACAGTAATCTATTGCAGTCCCCTTCAAAGTGTGACCCGTTATCTAAAGTGATCTCATTGGGCACCCCATATCTACACATGATGTTTTCTTTGACAAACTGGGACACTTTCTTGGAAGTGAGGACCTTATAGGACTTGGCTTCCACCCACTTCGTGAAATAGTCCACTGCCACCAACACGAATTCATGCCCATTGCTTTCAGCCAGGGATATCTTCCCTATCACGTCAATACCCCAAGTTGCAAACGGCCACGGAGTCGTCATGCAGTACAGGTCATGAGGCAGAAGATGATTGAGGTTGGCAAATCGTTGGCATTTGTCACACTCTCGGACATGCTGGACACAGTCTGTTTCCTTGGAAATCCAGTAATAGCCCATTCTGAGGATTACTTGCATCAACGCCCTGGCATTCATATGAGGACCGCAGGCACCATTATGGACTTCAGTCATTAGCTCTCTTGCCCTTTCTTTGGTGACACATAAGAGGAGTGGTCCTTGATACCGTTTCTTGTACAGATCGCCCCCTAGGATGACATAGTGAGAGGCCAACCATTTCAAGGCTTGCAAGCTCTTGGCTTTGATGCCTTCCCTTGGTCTACCTTCTTCATCTCTAAAAGATGACTCCCCATCTTTGAGGAACTGGTAAATCTGGCTGTACCAAGGTTCCCTTACAGGCTCGGGTCCTAAGTCTATTTCACAACAGAAAGTCGGGGCTTCTCTTCTTCTACCCACTCTGAATGGTTTTATTGCCTTTCCCTCGGGGATCTCTACTAATGAGGCTAGAGTGGCTAAGGCATCTGCAAATCTGTTCTTGTTCCTTGGCAGGTAATGGAAGGTCACTTCTCTGAACTGCTCAGTCAATCCTTCCATGTAGGCATGATACCTCTGAAGATCAGGATCCACAGTCTTCCACTTGTTGGAGACTTGGTTGATGATCAGGGCTGAGTCTCCATAGACCTCGAGCTCCTTGACATTTCTTTCTAAGGCAGCCTCCAAACCAGCGATACAAGCTTCATACTCTGCAGCATTGTTCATGACAGGGAAGTTCAACTTGATGGCTATTAGCGTGTGCTCATCTTTCGGGTCGACCAGTAGCATTCCTACGCCATTTCCTCTTTTGTTAGCAGCCCCGTCAAAGAAAAGCTGCAATCGGTTCTCAGGCTCAACTACGAAGATCCCTTCATACGAAAAATGGGGTTCAGGCCCTCGGTCCTCATTGCTAGGGAAGTTTGCTAGATGGTCTGACAGTGCTTGACCCTTGATTGCCTTTATCTTCACATAATTGATGTCATACTCAGCTAGGAAGAACGACCACTTTGCTAGACGCATCGAAAGGGAAGGCTTGTCGAAGATGTACTTGATGGGGTCCATTTTCGAGACCAAGTTCACAGAGAAGGCCTGCATGTAATGCTTCAGCTTACCGACTACCCAGACCAGTCCTGCACAAGTCTTTTCACACGCTGAGTAATTGAGCTCGCTCCCTTGCAGCTTCCAACTGACAAAGTAAATGGCATTTTCTACCCGAGAGTCCTTCTTTTCCTGAGCCAGCATAGCCCCAACTGCCATATCAGTGACAGTGAGATAGAGAAGAAGAGGTTTATGTCCATGTGGGGGGCATAGCACCGGGGGATGTACTAGGTAGCCTTGATTTGGTCAAAGGCATCCTGGCATTCCTCATTCCATTCTGTGTCTGCATTTTTCTTCATGAGCTTGAAGATGGGCTCGCACATGGTAGTCAGCTGGTTGACAAAATGGCTGATGTACTGTAGTTTGCCCATGAAGCTTTTGACCTCTGTCTGAGTTCGAGGTGGCCTCATGTCCATAATGGCTTTGATCTTTCGGGGATCGACTTCAATGCCTCGTTCTGTGACCATATACCCAAGCACCTTTTCCCTTGTCACTCCAAAGGTGCATTTTGTAGGGTTCAGTCTCATGGAATGTTTCCTTAACCTCTCAAAGAACTTTCGCAGGTCGACAAAATGATGTCCATCCACACCTTTGGAATGGATTATCATGTCATCGACATAGACCTCAATTTCTTTATGGATCATGTCGTGAAAGAGTACGGTCGCTGCCCTTTGATACATAGCTTCGGCATTCTTAAGCCCAAAAGGCATCACCGTGTAGCAGTATGTCCCCCATGGTGTGGTGAAGGCTGTCTTTTCTTGGTCCTCCTCGACCATCTTGATCTGGTTGTAGCCAGCAAAACCATCAATGAAGGATTTGATTTCGTAGTTGGCAGTGGCGTCCACCAGAATGTCTATGTTTGGCAACGGATAGTCGTCCTTGGGACTGGCCTTGTTCAGATCCCAGAAATCTACACAACAGCGCACCTTCCCATTGGCCTTAGTCACAGTCACGATGTTCGATAACCATGTCGGGTATTCAATGACCTTGATGAATCCTACCCGCAGTAGCTTCTCAATCTCTTCTTTGACCTGTAGAGATCACTCCGGCTTAATCTTTCTTATCTTCTGTTTTACTGGCTTGGCATCTGGTGCCAGAGGGATCCTGTGCTCCACAATCGAGCTATCCAGCCCCGGCATGTCCTTATACGACCATGCAAACACATCCATGTATTCTCTGAGCAGATTGACTAGTCTGTCCCGTTCAGCCCCTTGGAAGAAGTTCCAGATCTGTGTCTCTTTAGGTTCCTCGATAGTACCCAAGTTAACACTTGTCAAAACCTCCTTGGCAGCTTGGGCCCAGTTTTCCTCTTTATCAGTAACCTGCTTAAAGATTTATTTAATGTATTGTTCATTTAGTGTGTTTGCATCTTGTTCAAATGAATCATTATTAACTGTTGTTAATTTATTAGTTAATTTATCATTTGTTAAGTTGGCAATAAGGGGGTACTCGGAAAGATATATCATTTCATTAAAGGCAAATGGAAAGATAACATTGCCTACATATTCATAATCTTCAGGCGTTAGGCCTTCAGATGACTCAGAGGACTGGAATTCGAAGACTCCTGACTCAAACGACTCTTGATCCTAACGACTCTTGACCCTACTCTACTTATTGACCGAAGTGTTTGACTGGGTTGGACAGGGGGAGTTACTCTTTGTTGCTGCTGCCCTTGGGAGAAGCACTCTTCGTAAGTGAGTCTTCTTTCAGTAATCTTAACTATGGTCACTGGTTCGATATCACCGAAGAGAGGTCTGGCCTTGACAACATTAACGAAGTCGGTTCCTATTATAGGACCAAATTGCCCTTCCATGGCTGAGGCGTCAATCAGATCTTTCCATTCTCCCTGTAATTCAGCATAAGGAACATTGAATTCTAGGATGTCTATGATCTTTGGATTCCCGAAACCTACTGCATTTGTCTCTCCAAACTCAATCATATTGACCCTATTATTGGCAGGAAGAGGATTCTTGACTGTATTGGGACCTCGAGGTGGTTTAAGCTTGCCTTCTTCAATCGGACGGGAGATCAGGAACTTCAAGTAAGTACATTCATTGGTGGTATGCCCATGGTACTTGTGGAAGCGACAGTGTTTGGACTCGTCCATTTTAACATTAGGGTTCTTGGGTTTCCAATTCTCTAAAGGTCTGATGAGTCCTTCGGCCACCAAACCATAGAATACTTTCTCTAGCGGCATTCCAAATTCTTCGGCAGTGTAGAAACGAGGCCTTGGTTTCACAGTGGCTTGACCTGAACTTTGTCCGATTTTCTCATTCAGGATATAATTGACTGCACCGACAGTTTCTTTTCCCTTTACGGCGACGGCTGGGGTATTTGAGACTGGTGCTCTGTACCGATAAGAGTTTCCTGTCCCTGCAATTGGAGCCATGTTAAAGGCGTTTTCAAACTTAGTGCCAGCATTTACCATCGCCCGGAGATCAGGATAATAATAATTGCCGATCTGGACCCTTAACTGAGGCTTCAAACAGGACTGGAAAATCTCCATCTGTTCCTCTTCATTCAACGGGGTCATCATTTCACTAAGTTTCCAATTCCACCTCTTGTAGAATTCACCCACTGGTTCATCCGAACGCTGCAAAGTGCCTTGCAAGTCATTCCTGCTGGTTTCCCAATTCAAGTTAGCTTTGTACTTTTCCATGAATGTTTCCTTGATCTGGTCCCATGTGGCTCGGGCCTCTGGCTTCACATGTAGGAACCACCTAAGAGCTGAACCCTTTAATGATAATTGAAAATGATCGGCCATTTGCTGATATGTACAATCCTTGGCCCTCATAGCAAGAAGGTAACTTTCAATGTGAGTCTGAGGGCAGTCTGTGCCGTTGAACTTCTCAATCTCGGGCATCCAAAATTTTGGAGGAAGAGGGACAATTTTGCTGTGATCAGTGATCTGGTATGTCGCTTTTTTGGTGCTCAGTTCCCCAAACTTTTCTTGCATGGACTTAACTTGCTCAATCAACCAGGTCATGTTGGGGTCAGGCGATGGTTTTGGATTGCTCGATTCCGGCGTAGGTTTATCAGACTTGGGTGGCATGATAGTGGATGGTACATTGGTAGCTGGTACCATGACTTGGGTATCTTTCGAAGGGAAGTAGGTGTAAACTTGACCCGGTCCCGTGTTTCCATAAGGCAGGCCAGAGGCATAGGAGTTGGGTTCATAGTTACCGGGGTAAGAAAAAGGGTAAGGAGCCTCATGGGGTCCTGTTGGCAAGGTCGGGGGTGGAAGATCTGCACTGGCAGGGCAAAGGTTAAAGAAATCACTGGATTGGTTCTGGGGTCTGGAGATCGTCTGGGATGGCCCATACTGAGGAGAAGGAGTGAATCCCATGGGATAATGCAGAGACTGAGTGACTGGGGCGGCCGTGGCATTTGTTCTCTGTTGGTAGGGAACAAAGCTGGGTCTTATCTGAGGAGGCGAGGGTGTTGGAGCCCTGATGGCCTGGGATGTTGAAAAGGACTGAAAAGGGGTAGTCCTTAGTAAGGGATCATATGTGGATGGAGGGGGCATTGGTTATAGGATGGAGGAGCTGAGATTGCTGCTTCTGGAGTCTCATCTTCTACCATGACCAAGGAACCATTGGCTTCGACCACTATCTGAACCCCATGACGATGGAGCGCGTCGATAAGCATGGCTTGTTGTTCCTCATGGACCTTATGACTATTTTCTAAGGCTAAGGCTAGCTCTTCTTCCCTAGTCATCGGGTTACCCAAACCACTGCTGTTTTCTGTCAAATCTGCCATTCTGGCTCTCTGGACTGACAAAACTGACGATTCTGACGAGCTATCTGAGAATTCTGCACTGACAAGCCGCTGACCTGGTATTCTCACCAACTTCTTTCTCGCAGCGGGAAAGGGATAGGTAAGGTTTAGACTCTGGGGTAGGTGTTTAGGCTTAAGGCTCGAGTAATATGCAAATTAAAAATCTTCCAGTTTACTTAAAACAGTGTCTTTTATTTATTTATATTTGGTTGGAAAAGGGGGTTGCCCTTCTTTTTTCGCAACTACTCTAGATCCTGGATCAGTGGGTTCCGTCACTACGTCTATAAGCCCCTCGTTTTCCACCTGTATTTCGACCTCCCAGGGTGGACAGCCCTGGGCGAGGGTCTTATAGGGCACGCGGATCCCACCGACCGAGAGAGAAGAACGCTCCTAGGGTCTAGTGGGTCATAGGAACTTTTAACGCACGAGGGATGCTGATTATAGTCAAGGCAATGCCGGGAAAGTCTCGTCTTTTATCCTTAACGGAATTTCGGCAGAGTTTCGCTTACGCAATAGACATTTTGACTTTGGCATTGTCTGAGAAAATAATAGTCATGGGTCGGACGGTAAAAGCCAAATGACACGGCGTCACATTGAGCTTTGTTGCATACGTCGCGCGAGTCAAAGTCAAAGTCAATGCCGAGTCAAGATCTTGCCAATTTTTCCTTGGTGGAATTTCGACAGAGCTTCGCTTGCGCGAAAGATATTTTGATTTTGGCACGGACTCGGGCTTGACTCTTACATATCCCGTGCGGGTCAAAGTCTAAGTCAATGTCGGACTCAAGATTCTGCCAATTTTTCCTTGGCGGAATTTTGGCAGAGTTTTGCTTGCGCGAAGGATCTTGACTTTCGGCATGGGCTAGGGTTTGACCTTTACGGGGGTATGCAATGAGGCTATATGACATGGTCTAGACCAAAAACCAACCAAAAAGTCACGGTTTTAAAATGTGTGACACGGACTAGTGCATTGGTCAACACTGGCTGCCATGGGGAGTTTGGGATGATTTCGTGCGCGTCCGGGAGCATCGTAATGCTGTCCATGACTGCAGCTGAACAACCATCCCGGGTTGAAGGACGTGCGTGCAAAGTGTACAGGATATATATGGTGCGCGTAGTGTGCGGCCTCCTAAAAATGTTCCTTTTCTGAGTTAAAACAGAGATTTTCTGAAATGTGTTTTAAAGGAATGTTTTTCGGAACGGGGGAAATGCAACAATTAAGCACGTAAATTTTCTGGAGCCCGGTCAGTCTTGGAACTGAATAGCCCCAAGCTGCCAAAGCTGCCAAATTAACCTCAGAAGTGTCTTGGTGGAAATGCCCAAAGAAGCCACCCGGCTATGATCCAGGCAGATCAAGCCGTACGGCTGGATCAAGCAGTTTTCCATGTTCCAAATTTTTTCATTTCCAGGCTATTTTCCCGGACATTTTGGCACCTTTTCAGCTTCAGAATGCCCCCTGTTCAGTATTCAGAATATGAACAATCCCAAAAACCAAGATGCATGCAAAAATAAGGAAAGGAAAACAAGCACGAAAATTGGACCCGTAGCGGGAGGCTAACCCTCGTAAACATTTCCAATGCTTCTTATGAAAGAATTTTGGAAACGTTTACATTTCCCCAGCGGAGTCGCCAAACTGTGAATGTGGGCCCAAGATCGCGGTTTTGTGAACCGCTTTCTCGTATAAGGGGTCACCGCTTCACCTCAGTTTGAAGACATCCGGTTCATTGAAAAACGGAGTCGCCACGCCATTTTGATTTCCTCAAAACTTTGAAAAAAAGAAATAGGGTCCGGAGGTTAAGTTACTCCTTGGGAAGAACGTTTGGCGTTCACCCAAGAAGCCTTGCCAAAGGCAAGTCTCCCTAGATCCGATTTTTGTGCTTGTTTTATGCTCTCGTGTGTGTGTGTGATTTGAAAAAGGGATAGAATGTGCCAAGTTATCTTTCGGACGTATAAACCATTTGAGTTGGTTATCGTTCGGGATTCCTTGGATTTAATGTATTCGGGATTTTGATCCCGTGCTCATCTTGGACTTATGATCATCATTAAGTGACCTTTTTCGCCCTCCCGTTGGCATAATCAACCATATTAGGCTTGAGAGCCTTGGTGTGTTTTAAACCAACGTTCTTTGGGACAAGGTCATATGTGATCGAAATAGAGGGACACCTTTTTATAGTCCAAGAATGAGACTCTTTAGAAAGGAAGAGCATTTGCCCATCAATCCTACATCTTGAGACGATTTGAGCTTAGTAGGGACATTTATGCTCATATCAAGTGATGATCGGAGATGTAGGAGCTAAGGTTCATCCGCTTCTAAAGGGACTTCGACTATGGCATCTTTAATGGAGGAAACGATGTAAAGATGAGACCTTTATACCGATCCATCCCATGGGATGCTTCAAGTACCAAAGGGACTAAGGGGAGGGGTATAAAGATTGGATCTTTATACTCATCCTATGTCTTCCGTGCCTTAGAAAGGTCACTAGACAATCCTTGGAGAGTGATCCAACAATGAGGGTCATGGGGGAGTTGCATTGGAAAGTAAATATTGCATTTTTATGAAACAAGTGTAATGAACACTATGAGAACTAAGACTATGAATGTAAAGGGAAGACCTTTGAGGCTTTCCTATGTCCTTTAAAACCTTTTAAGGTGGACAATCCTTGGAAGCAAGGTCAAGGGAGGGGGATGACATTATAATAGTAAAGATGACATTTTTATGTAAAGATGACATTTTTATATAGTAAAAGAGAGATATTTCACAACATCATGTGATGAATCCCCCCTAGAACAAGCCACTTGTGGACCCTTGTTCATCCTTGGAATGGATTCTCCATGAATCATATGTGTGAGGGGGAAAAGGGGATATGATGTCTACATGATAAAGATTGGATTTTTATGACAATATATCACATGTAATGACAATAAATGGCAATATAAATAACAAGTAAGCAATATGACAAGATAATAAGGATATTTCAAGGAGAAAGGAAGGAGAGATTACCAATGATGGTTTTTCTCTATCTCCCTTGGGATTTTCCTAATGTAGGAATGACTTTGGATGAATTTTTATGGAGGAGGGAGGTGATTTTTCGAAGTTTTGGTTACTGGAATTTCGAGGGTTCAGTTGGGCAGAGTAACAGTACTCAAAAATTCTTATACCAAAATGAATAGAGGAGGCCTCTATTTATAGGCTGATCTGTGCTTCCTAATGAAGCCGTGCGGTATTAACCTCTGGCTAATGAAGCCGTGCGGCATTATCCTTTGATGACTCAGCCTGCTTCTAGATCCATGCAAGGTGGCGCATAGAAACTCCCTTCCAGTGAGGGACTGCTTGGAATTTTAATTCCTAGCAAGTCCTTCCCCCCTTGGATGGTTTGGAAAAGTTCCAGAATTGCCCCTGAACTTTAGGAAAGTTCGGGAAATTGCCGGGAAACTTAACCGTAAGGCATGAGCCTGATTTGGATACATACAGGGGCGCACCACGAAGACATGCAAGACAACTTCCCCACAAGCTTCTTTACAAAAAGACCGTATCCCCACAAATCGGCGGGTCAGCGTATCAAAGGATCTCCCCGAGACCTGCGCAAGCAAACAACCAAAGAAACGCTCAGCTAAAGAGATACAATCATACTCGACAAAAAGAGAAAAATACAGAAAAGATGCCAAGATGGAAAAGAGTAAGCACACTCACCGGAGCATCCGGGTCAACCCGATAAGCAGCAGAAGCCTGCTCTGGGATGGGCACCGACACCCTCCTCCTCGAAGAATCCCTGCGGACATACGTGAAGTCCGGCCCAGGCACCAAAACATCTGGGGGACGCGGTGGGCCATCAGGTCTCTCCCTCGCCAACACCTTTGGCTTCCTCAGCTTTCGCGTAACAAAGGCCCCATAATCCTCACCATCCATGTCACGAGGTTGCATCATCCCGAAAGGCGGATCCCTCGGAGCCACAGGGGGCTCACCTGCGCCATGCTTCCAGAAGACCCTCTCCCCCAGATACATGAAATCACAAGTAAGGCCCCGCAGCATCTACCTCTGCCGTGTCACCGCGGGACCGCCCTCGAGCTTGTCATCGCCATATCGAGCCCAAGGGTACAACTCAAACCCCGCCGAGCTATCTCTCTCCAGGAACTCCTGCACGTCCCGATATGCAATGGTGAGCTTCCCCCTGGTCGTCCTCCTCCTCCTCAAAGGACGAGCCCAACCCTGCATGGCAGGGTAGGCCGCCATGGCCTCATCCTCTCGATCCCACGGCTAGCACCGGAAGATCTCATAGCACCACACCTGCAATAAAAGGCAGATAATGCTTAGAACAAAAGAAAAGAAGACAGAGAAATGATAAACTGCTAAACCACAAACAGCAATAAACTCATACCTCCAGGGCAAAATCGAAGAATCCCAGGGAACTGGCCACGCCCCGGCTAAACCTGTCCATGAAAAAATAGAGCTCGGCCAAGCCCACCTCGCCCCATGCAATCTCACCAACCCTCCCTAAGTCCACCAAACTCTCTAGCAGAGGGAAAAGAGCGGAAGAAGCATGATTCGAGAACAAATTCTCGAAAAGAGCAAACCACAGAAAAGAGCGCGCCAGCTGCTCGGACGTCACTAATCAAGTGCCCCGACAATAAGCCTCGATGTTGGCCCTGATCTGCACCTCTACATCGCTATACAACATACCCAGGCCCTTACGAAGGAAGGGCGTAAAGCCCAGCAGCTCCGCTAGCACCCCATCGGACATCCTGTCCCGCCATCTCACTGGCCCTCCTTTGAAGGAAAGCCCAGTAATCGCCGCAAAATCGGTAGGGGTCACCGTCACCTCTCCCCAGCTAAGATGGAAGGTATGCATATGTAAGTACCTAAATCCGGATCGTCAAAATCTGTTAAAAGTTAACCGGAATCCGTTAACTGGCCCGCTCCAGGTTAACCGAAACCCGTTAAGCTCCCCGTTGCCATGCCAACGAGACGTCCCGGGACTGCCCCGTGCATCTCGACGTCAAAGCGTACTCAACACAAGTCATCGCACGTAAAAGTAAGACTTTCCCTGAAAAACGCACTTTCCGACACTTTCTGGGGGCATTTCGGACATTTTCCGGACTGTTATTTTAAAAACGGACAAAACCGGAACCCGGGCACGAACTCCCACAAAGCCTGGTGAGTCATGGGACACGTGGCACGCATGCCACAGCCCTCCCATCACCTTTCAATCAATTTCAGAGTGAAAAGACTAAAATACCCCTGGTATACAGTCTCAGTCCGATCGGACTCATTTGCAGACTCTCAGAAATTGCCATCAAGTCCCTCCAATTTCCAAAGTTTCACAAAACCCCCTGGATTTCAAGCAAAGTCCGGTCGGACTCATGCTGAAATTTCACCTATAAATAGAAGGGTTGTCAAAGCTATTTAGAACAACAAAATTTCACTCGAAATTCACCATAGCCACGGCCTAAACTGGTTCTCCCCCTTCTCGAGCCCGGTTTTACCTCGTTTTGCATGAAAACTACGTATTTCAATCAAATACGCCTCCCGCCACCTCGAAACATCATCCCAAACCACTTTCTGTATCTCGTATACACCCCTCGAGCCAAAGGAGTCGACCCTAGCCATAGGTATAACTCCCTCTCTCTAATCTCTCGTTCTGCCTCGGTTTACGCGCCAGTCGCTATAACCGTTTCGGACGAACATCATTGAAATGTAGATGCCTCCGTCTAATAGGGTCTGATACGTTTTAGCCCCTCTATCCTCTTCTCTTCCCATAAGAGAAGTAATCTCGGGTTAAAACGGCGTTCCGACCCCGTTCCGTTTACTTTTCTGTCATTTACAATTCCGGATCGATCGATCCGTCGATCGTCATTTAAATTTCTGTCATTTACAATTCCGGACTGTTTGATCCGTCGAACGTCGTTTACTTTTATGTAAATTTACCATTTCGAGTCGTTTGGCTCGTCGATCGTCATTTACAATTCCGAGTCGTTTGGCTCGTCGATCGTCATTTACAATTCCGAGTCGTTTGGCTCGTCGATCGTCATTTACAATTCCGGATCGTTTGATTCCGTTGATACCGCACTTTAAATACTGTCATTTACAAAGTCCGACCCGTTTGGATCGTGATAGTATTTACTTTTCAAAGTCCGAGTCGCAACCCGATTCGTTGATTGCATGTCATTTAATACGTTTTTTCCCGTAAAAATCGTTAACAATGTAATGCCCGGTTCAAAACCGGAGTTCGACCTTCAAACTCTCTTTCAAAACGCGCGAAATGACGTTTGGCATCCAAACGCTCATCTTCAAACTTAAAAGCCGCCATTTGACACTCAAAATCATTTAATACGTTTTTTCCCGTAAAAATCGTTAACAATGTAACACCCGGTTCAAAACCGGAGTTCGACCTTCGAACTCTCTTTCAAAACGCGCGAAATGACGTTTGGCATCCAAACGCTCATCTTCAAAACTCAAAATCCGACGTTTGACATTCAAACGCTCTTTTCTTAAAAGTCAACATTTGACACTTAAGATAAACAGATAAAATCAGCATTCGCGCCACTTTTCCTAAAAACTTCAAAACCGACGTTTGTCATTCAAACGCTCGTCTTTTCAAACAAAGTCACCTAATCAACGTTTGACATTCAAACCAAGATTAAGCTTGTCATTCAAGCCCCCATTTCAAAAATGCAAACACACACACACACGCACACGTTTTCGAGAAAGGTAGAAAGACTCGTCATACGAGGCATTTCGGGTGATCTCGTAATACTCTTCCCGAAACGTAACGTGACCTCCGAACCTAACAATCTCTGGTACCAAATAGTTTTTTACTCGTTTTTGCTACCAATAAAAATGACCCCCCGTTTTCAAAGCTTTTTCCTAAGTTTTTGCTGCCAATAAAAACGACACCATTTTCACAAAAGCCGTTTCTCAACATTTGGGCTCAAAATACAAAAACCGCGTGGTGACTCCTCTCCCTTCCCGAAAAGCGATGTCTCAGACACCAACCCTCCGCGAAAGACAGCCGCCTTTCGCCTCCGCGCAAAATCCGGATAATTTCAGTTGGCGACTCCGCTGGGGATAAGGATACTTTTTTCAAAACTGTCGATGTTTTCAAAAAAGCCTTCCGTGGGTCAAACTTTCGTTTACCCTTCCTCGTTTTTGTGTGCGTGTGTTACTGTAAACCTCGAACGGTTTTTTCAAAGGCATTACATTGTCGTCTTTTCAAAATCATACCATGTTTGTGCATCCCCATTCATGTTTGATTTTCATGCTATCTTTTGAACTGCGCATCAAAATTCTTTAAGACACATTCTGAAAAATCTCTGTTTTACTCAGAAAAAGAATTTTAGTGACCGCACACTACTCGCACTTGCTGCCTCGGTACACCGCACTTCACGTGCACTTGCTGCCTCGGTACACTGCACACTACGACCCGTAACCCTGGATGGCCTTTTCAGTTGCACCTCGGTTGGTCTGCCAGACACCTTTCGAGGGCGCACGGGGTCATCCCAAACAGCCCATCCTAGCCCGTGTAAGCCATGCACTCTTTGTGTCACACTTCGTCCAAGACCCCGGTTGGTTTTTGGCTTAGTTCTGTTCATAAAGCCTAAGTGTATGTTTTTACGCCGGGTTCCGCCACGAGTCAAGCTCGAGAGATTGAGACCGAAGGTCATTCCCGACTCGAAGTCTTGGGCTTTTCAGCCTTGACTTTGACGCGGAGCTCTGCCGAAAAATATACCCGAAGGTTCAATGTGACACCGTGTCACCAAACCTCACCGTATGCACCGTGCAAGCCACAACATAGCCAACGCCAAAAGCTAAGGCTCCTAGCACAAGCGAGTCAGGAGAGGTCATGCCGAAATTTTGGCACGATCCCCGCCTTAACTTAAGGACGTTGACTTCGACTGTGGCCCGTGCGTCACATACGTTGAAAATTTGCGTGATCAGCTAGCCTTAAGTTCACTTTTTCCTTTGTCGGTGGAACTCGCTTGCCTTATAGGACCTCGCTCGGGATTGTCCGTCCCGAGAAAGATGATCTACAAATGGAAACGAAGGGCTTATAAGCATAGTGACGAGATCCACTGATTAGAGCTCTAGGGTTAGTTGCGAAAAAGAAGACACGCTCTTTTCCAATCGATTAGGACTCTGAGAAAATTCGGTTTAAGTAAACATTAATCGGTAACTGCACATTGCATAAGCCCGAAACCTTGAGCCAAATACCCTTTTCCGAAGCCTAAACCCTGCCTTTCGTTCCCTACAGCGAGCAGAAAGTGGTTCAAATTTCCGGGTCAGCGCCTCGCCAGAATCACAGATACGACAGCGTCAGACAGTTCTTCGGTTCCCTCAGTTCCCTCAGCCAGAATATCCGACATGTCTAGCTCATCGAGAAATCGTGACAGGGATGGACCCCCACCACCGGTAACAGATATGACTTTGGAAGAAGCCATCCGGGCTTGTGAGGTTCACAAGAGGCAGAAAAAAGATCAGCATAATTTCGTGGTATAGCTTCTGAATGAGCGAGGTATAGCAACTATCCCCCAGTCAGACGGTACTTTCGTCCTGGTCGAGGATGACGATTCCCCAAAACCAGTTCCTCAAACCTTCAACCAGGTTCCTCCCCCGCCAACTTACGGGATGCCTTCGAACCAAGGAAACAGCCGACCTAGGCTTCACGTTGCCACCTCTCAGGGCAACCCTGTCATATTTGGCCAGGACAGTGCTACTCCCATCACTCAATACCACCAGCGCACCGCTGGACCATCTCAAACAGATGCCAATATCCTTCAATAACCTCCCGGGTTCATCCCATTGCCTATAAACGAATCCCAAAACACCGGGGATAAACCCCGATACAGTTCAGAAAAGGCCCCCATATATTCGCATATATCAAGCCTTCCACCTCCAATCACTACCGCTCACGTGGTAGCACCCGGCGCCGAGCCTCAAAGTCCACCACTGGACCCAACCTTAGCCTGGATGGTCGAACAGATGAAAGACCTGAAAGCCACCATGAGCAGCTCAAAGCAGGAAACGCTCAAGTCCACAGATCTGGGAATGGTCACGCCTCTCCCTGCCAAGTTCAGAATGCCGGAGATGGACCGATTCGACGGAACCGAATGTCCTCAAACGCATGTCTACACCTACGTTCTCGGCATGAGAGCGAAAGGAGCAACCCTCCAGCAAATGGCCGACCACTTCCAGCATACGCTCAAAAGTTCAGCGCTACGATGGTTTCTGAGGGTCAAGCCTGTGGATCGCCACACCTGGGATCAGATCAGTAACATCTTCCTGGAACGGTACAGATCCAACTTAGAGTGGGAAACAAGTCATGAGGACTTAATCACCACTGAGCAGAAAGAAAATGAAAGCGTCGGAGAATTCTACAAAAGGTGGAGTTGGAAACTCTTCGAAATCATGGAGCCACTCTCCAAGGATGAACAGATGCGGATCTTCAAGTCCTGCTTAAGACCATCCATCAGAACTCTCATCAGTCATCATTTCTTCCCAGATCTCCAGGCCATGGTCAATGCCGGCTTACAGTTCGAGAAGGATCTCAAGGAGAAGTTGGCTACTGCACAGCCATACAGATACCGATCAACAGTTGCATTCAATCCCACACCGGCCCCCGGCAAAGGGAAAGATACGTCTGTCAACTACATCCATCAGGGACAGCAGTCGGGCAACAGAAACCCACTCCCTCAAAGCAACAATTCCACTCAGAAGAAGCCTGTCGTACACTTCGACAAGTTGGAGATGCCGCTGAGCAAGATGCTGGAAGGGTTAATAAAGGAAGGTCTCCTTAAACCCGTTGCAAATTACAAACCCATGAATCCCGTAGTCAATGCTGACAAGAGCACGTACTGCGCCTTCCATCAGTATCACGGCCATACCACCGACAACTGCGTGGGGTTACGATACGAAATCCAGAACCTGATAGAGGAAGGAAAATTGGAGCGTCCCCGTGGGCCCAATACAGTCGGAAATCCCTTTCCGAACAATAACAGTGTGAATTCCATTGAATGGGTGCCCAAGAAGATTGCCGCAGAGCCAGTTCCTCCGCCTCTTCCAGTCAGGTCCTCATCTAATGTCCACATCAGCTACGATGTTTGTGACTGCTCCGCATGCCTGGAGTACGAGTCCCAAGACATGGTTCGGAGCAATCCTCCGAGAAAACAGAAGAAGAAGTCCTCTCAATGTAAACCGAGAGAAAGATACGAAGCTGGAGACACCAGTGTGGGTACACTCGGAGAGCCATCCGGGAGGTTCGACTACTACGTATTCTACTCCAGCCAGTCCTCCCTTCCTCCAGGCCATGCCTTTAGAGCGGACGGGGTGGGGAAAGCCTAAAAGTCCCGACAACAGAGTTCGGACCTTGGGGCACCGGAATACCTCGATCTTGGTAATCTTATCGCGCCGTAAGCCTAACCCCCCGCGGGATCAGCCAAGGTTCAATTTGTCCATCTTCCGAGCACGGACCGGCAAAGGAAGATCAAAGTCAGCTTGGCACTCGCACTCGATCAACGTGCTAACCAAGGGCGACAACCGCCACAAACAGCCTCAACACGATCCCGAGGCTCCAGCAAAGGCTTTACCTTGCAAGAGGAAAACAGGAAATGGATGGCTTGATGACTCTCCTTCTCCGGATAGAGACCAAATTTACGATTCTCGACTGTAAGGCAGTATGATCACTTTCTGTGATGAAGACCTGCCAAGAGATGCCTCGGGGCACAATGAAGCTCTGTACATCACTCTCAAGCTCAACACCATATCACTCCCCGGAGTATTGGTAGACAACGGGTCATCCGTTAACGTTTTCCTCTCAGCATGATGCGAGCCCTACGCATCAACGAAAGCCACCTGATTCCATCTACCCGGACTGTCAAGGCCTATGACTCTACTTCCCGTACAATTCTCGGGGTTGCTACTCTTAATATCTGGTTCGGCAAGCGGGTGATCCCCACTGAATTCCAAGTGTTGGACATTCCAATCACTTTCACAGCCATCCTGGGGCGTCCCTGACTGCATCAGATCAATGGCATGGCATCCACCCTTCATCAGTGCCTCAAGTTCATGCAAGGCAATGAGCTAACCACAGTCTATGGTGACAGCGTCACCACCGAGGGGACCAGCACCAACGGCATTCCGGTGTTAGAAATCAAGCATAATGACGACATGGTATTAACTGGATTCACTCTGGAGACCTCCAAGATCCAAATATGCAACATGGACCTTCCACTGTCTCACGACAAAATTCCTCCTGCCATGAAGATGATGAAACTCATGAACTTCATCCCAGGACTGGGGCTCGGCAAAAGGTTACAGGGCCAACACCAAGTCATTAAAGTCAAGGACCACACCGGTCCAGGGGCTTGGTTATGTGCCAACACCGGCTGACATCAGGGAGAACAAAAGGCTCGCCTGCACCATGGCAACAGCCCGCAAAAAGGGAACCTCCGACGGCACACCCAACCTCCGACCTTACAGTTTCGACCTCGCTCATTACTTCACCAAGGGAACCGACAGCAGAATTGAGGGGACCGACAGCGGAGACAAGCAGCGGGCGAGGGGCGACGGTGGAACTGATGAAGATGAGAAAGAAGCATGGATAGTCAACACAGAGACTACAGAAAGGATGGAAAAGCTAGCACGGGATCTCAAGCATTTCAGAGGACTCAAGGTTAATCCGATAAGGGGAGCGTTCCTCGACATCACATCTCTACCTGGACCAACTGCCACCACAGTCCAGCACGAGTACACATTCAAGGGAATCCCAGACTTAGAAGAGCAACTCAGGGTACTCTTCACGGGAAACAGATTGTTCGGATCAGCCGCCGAGGCCACATTCGAGACGATAACTCCAAAGCAAAAGGAACCAAAATTCATAGAAGACGCTCTCAGTGGACAAGCTCTACAGAGTCTTTTTGAAGAAGTCATGGAGGTGCCAAACCTGATTGACCTGGGCTCCGAAAACAGCATGATCGCCATGATTGGGACAGCGAAGCCAAGCCTCTCGATTCCCGAACCCTCATCAAGCATCCGGCAATGCCACTTTGAAGAAGCGGGTAACTTTCACCGGACCAAGGGCAAGCCAGACAAAAATGGAAGACAAGTTGGGCCTGCACCCACATCTCCCTAAACCCGGTCTCGAACCCTCTGAGTCAGTCCTTGTAAAAGTCCAGTCCTCTGAGTCGTCCAACGGCCTTACGCCGGAAGACTATGATAATGTAGCCAATCATGTATTTCCGTTCTCGTTTAATGAAAAGTCTGACCTTTCGGAGTATCCTCTCATTGCCACTTTAACAACTGATAAGTTAACAAACAACTTAAAAGACGTTAATAACTCAATGATGTTGCTTGCCTTATGCTTGCCACCATGTGTAAGGCTCTTCAAAAGGACCTTGAACACATGGAAGCTGCTTTTGATCTAGCTGAGAGCTTAAAGGAAATATTCCAAGTACAAGCTAGGCAAGAGAGGTATGATGTGGTGAAAGTCCTAAATGCATGCAAGATGCAAGAGGGGCAATTGGTTGGTGCTCATGTCCTTAAGATGAAAGGACATATTGAGCGTCTAGAAAGGCTTGAAAATCCTATGAGTTTGGAACTCACTACGGATATGATATTGAATATATTGCCTGAAATTTATGGTCATTTCATTATGCACTATCACATGAGTGGCATGGATAAGAATCTGTCAGAATTGCATGCGATGCTTAAGACTGCAGAGCAGAATATCAAGAAGCCTGGTATGGAAAATGTGTTAATGGTTAACAAGGGAAAAGGGTTCAAAAAGGAAGGCAAAGGTAAAGCAATTGTTGCTAAACCTAAGGCAAAAGTTGCCAATGTCGGAGAGGCAACACCCAAAGTGTCTCAAAAGGATGCAATTTGCTATCATTGCTAAGAAGGGAAATGCGATTGCTACTGATTCAGGTATCTATGTGATAGATAGATCTGTCAAAATCGAGCCCGGCTCGTAGGCCCGGTCCAGCCCACCCGACTTTTTAAGGGCCTGGGCCTCAATTAGAAGGCTCGAAAAATTGGGCCTCTTTGGCCCGGTAGGCCCGTGGGCTCATGCGGCCCGAACATGAAAAGCCCAAAAAAGTCCGGCCCGGCCTGATGAAACAGTTGACAAAGTCAACACACTAAAAAATGAACATTTCTGAATTGGTTCCGTGCAAACCCGATCCTCTTTCCATGTGAATAATGTTTCCACAAAGATTCTCAGAATCGGTAAGCAAAACATTTCCGAATTGTAAAGCAGTCATGGATTAGTTGGAAATGATTGCTTCTCCTATGGCTTCTTATAACCAAATACTACTTTTCTGGAGATTCCGAATAAGATACTTACGGAAACCCAATTTTAATCCATTTATTTTTCAAACTTCCAAGATATCAGAAGGAGAAATAAGGAATAACAAATGATAAGGATTTCCCACATTGATCTTATGTGACAAAAGGTTATTTATTTATACTCGTTATGTATTAGCATTTGAGTTTTTTGAATAAAAAAAAGTAGTTATTTTTTTAGCCCATAGGCCCAATGTCCACATGGGTCGGGCTTGACTTTTACTAGGCCCGCTATTGTTTAGGCCCGGCCGGCCCGGCCCGTTTGACAGCACTAGTGATAGATATTTTCCTTTCTATTTCTAGTTCATGGGTATTAGATACCGGATGTGGATCTCACATTTGTTTAAATGTGATGGGACTAAGGAATAGGAAGCTACTTAAAGAAGGTGAAGTGGACTTACGTGTGGGGAATGGAGCAAGAGCTGCTGCATTAGCCATAGGGACATATGATGTAACCTTACCTAGTGGACTAAGATTGTTTTGAACAATTGTTATTACGTTTCGGATTTGAGTAGGAATATTATTTCTGTTTCTTGTTTGGATAATGCAGGGTTTAGTTTTCTTATTGAGAATAAGAAATTTTCTATTTATTTAAATGATATGCTCTTTCAAAACGCGCGAAATGATGTTTGGCATTCAAACGCTCATCTTCAAACTTAAAAGCCGCCATTTGACACTCAAAATCATTTAATACATTTTTTCCCGTAAAAATCGTTAACAATGTAACACCCGGTTCAAAACCGGAGTTCGACCTTCGAACTCTCTTTCAAAACGCACGAAATGACGTTTGGCATCCAAACGCTCATCTTCAAAACTCAAAATCCGACGTTTGACATTCAAACGCTCTTTTCTTAAAAGTCAACATTTGACACTTAAGATAAACAGATAAAATCAGCATTCACGCCACTTTTCCTAAAAACTTCAAAATCGACGTTTATCATTCAAACCCTCGTCTTTTCAAACAAAGTCACCTAATCAATGTTTGACATTCAAACCAAGATTAAGCTTGTCATTCAAGCCCCCATTTCAAAAATGCAAACACACACACACACGGACACGTTTTCGAGAAAGGTAGAAAGACTCGTCATACGAGGCGTTTCGGGTGATCTCGTAATACTCTTCCTGAAATGTAACGTGACCTCCGAACCTAACAATCTCTGGTACCAAATAGTTTTTTACTCGTTTTTGCTACCAATAAAAATGACCTCCTGTTTTCAAAGTTTTTTCCTAAGTTTTTGCTGCCAATAAAAACGACACCATTTTCACAAAAGCCGTTTCTCAACGTTTGGGATCAAAATACAAAAACCGCGTGGCGACTCCTCTCCCTTCCCGAAAAGTGAGGTCTCATACACCTACCCTCCGCGAAAGACAGCCGCCTTTCGCCTCCGCGCGAAATTCGGGTAATTTCAGCGTGGTGTCCCACCAATACTTAGACAAAGCCAAGAAGACGCCCTTGTTCTTCTGCGTCTCCGCGATCCCGGTAAGGTTCTCCACGAACACGCCCAAACCAGAATCAAAGACCAGCCTCTTAGGACTCGGTCTACCCTCCTTGGAGATCTCCGGCAGGTGCTGCCACAGCTCAACTACGGCCTCGAGCGACCCCCAAGACTTCATCTTCTTCTCCTTCTCGGACGAAGGCATCTCATCCTGCAGGTAAACACAGCAAAGGTACGTCAATAACAGTACTTAATGCAAATATACCAAAGAAAAACGAAAGCATAAAAGTACGTCCCAACACGACAAAACATAAAAAGTCCGTCCCAACACGGCAAAACATAAAAAGTCCGTCCCAATACGAAAAAACATAAAAAAACCCGTCACAAAAACACGACACACATTGCACATAATTTTCCCCACATAGTACGTCACAAAAACACGAAACCCACTAAACGACACATTTTCAAGAACCCGTCACAAAAACACGGCACAGACTATACAATTTTCTCAAAAGAGGGATCCGTCCCTACACGATACATTTTCAAAAACCCGTCACAAAAATACGGCACACATTGCACATAAATTTCCCACAGAGTCCGTCACAAAAACACGGCACACATCACACTTTTCACACAAAGTCCGTCCCTACACGACAATCTTTTCACAATATACATACGAAAATAGCATAAGGTACAAATCATCGAAGCATGCATTTCAAAAGAGAGGCACTTTATTTTTACAAATAAGAGCTAATCTCCACATTTTTGCACAAAAATCACATACCCACAATTCTCACACATTCAATTTCAACAAATCAACATCAATTTCACAAATTGATCATGGCAACAACAAAAGCCCCAAATATGCAAAAACTAAAACCTAGTTCTAGCATACGACAATTCAAGCAAGAATCAAAGCAAAAATTGATTTCTTACCTCCCTTATGGTCCTCCCTCGCAAGTTGTGCACCTTCGGATCCGAATAAAACACATTCGGATTCCTTGACGAAGGCACAAAGGAAGAGCAATTCCTTTGGAGATCCAATCTCCTCTCGATGGCCTCTTGGTTCCTTTGGCGACGACCTCGTCTAATTCTTTCCGCGATTGTACCAATTCAAGAAACTCGGAAGAATTCCTTAAGGAAATTTTGAACAAAAATCATTTTTTTCTCTCCCTCTCTCTCTTTTCAGCTCGACTGAAGATGGAAAAATGGAGGAATGCGTCGTTGCTGAAGCTGATCTGAATTTGGGAAAATCAAATTCCCTTGCTCATCCGCGCGGACCACTTTGCAAAGAAGGGGTATCCGTGCAGACCACTTTGCATCACTGGCGAGATTACCCTTTTGCCCTTATAATCTTTGCCCCTGGCTGTCCAAAGGCCTTTTTTAGCAAATTCAATGCAGTTTGGTCCTTAACCCAACCAAACAAGAACCGACCGTCATCGTAAGCCCGAACCTCGCCCACTAAACGGTAAAACAAACACAAAAGGCGCAAACGCCTCCAAACACAAATCCCAAGGCACAAAATGCCTCCAAAACATAAAACACGAAACAAAAACCGGCCGTCATCGTAAGCCCGAACCTCGCCCACTAAACGGTAAAACAAACACAAAAGGCGCAAAGGCCTCCAAACACAAATCCCAAGGCACAAAACACCTCCAAAACATAAAACACGAAACAAAAATCGGCCGTCATCGTAAGCCCGAACCTCGCCCACTAAAGGGTAAAACAAACACAAAAGGCGTAAATGCCTACAACACAAATCTCAAGGCACAAAATGCCTCCAGAACATAAAACACGAAACAAAAATCGGCCGTCATCGTAAGCCCGAACCTCGCCCACTAAACAGTAAAACAAACACAAATCCCAAGGCACAAAACGCCTCCAAATCATAAAACACGAAACAAAAACCGGCCGTCATTCGTAAGCCCAAACCTCGCCCACTAAACGATAAAACAAACACAAAAGGCGCAAACTCCTCCAAACACAAATCCCAAGGCACAAAATGCCTCCAAAACATAAAACACGAAACAAAAACTGGCCGTCATCGTAAGCCCGAACCTTGCCCACAAAACGGTAAACCAAACACCGGCCTTCATCGTAAGCCCGAACCTTGCCCACAAAACGGTAATCCAAAAATCGGCCATCAAAGTAAGCCAAAATCCCTTTCTCAGCGGACAAAAAAATCAAACGGGAATTCTTGAAGAACCGTACAAGACCACGCATCCCCAGCCGATAAACACCGGCAGTCATCATAAGTCCAACCTTTCCCTAGCGGACAAAGAACGAGGCAATCATGCCTCACAAAAAACAAAACACAAGGCAATCACGCCTCCCAAAATCAAGCACAAAGCAAGCACTAGGTTCATGCTCATGATCCAAAGAACAAACACTTTCATCCTCTGTTAGAGGACAAGTCACGTCCTCACGCACGACACAACCTCAGTCAGAGGACAAGTCACGTCCTCACACACGACACAACCTCAGTCAGAGGACAAGTCACATCCTCACGCACGATACAACCTCAGTCAGAGGACAAGCCACGTCCTCACGCATGACACAACCTCAGTCAGAGGACAAGTTACGTCCTCACGCACGACACAACCTCAGTCAGAGGACAAGTCACGTCCTCACGCACGACACAACCTCAGTCAGAGGACAAGTCACATCCTCACGCATGATACAACCTCAGTCAGAGAACAAGTCACATTCTCACGCACGACACAACCCCAGTCAGAGGACAAGTCACGTCCTCACGCACGACACAACCTCAGCCAGAGGACAAGTCAAGTCCTCACGCACGGCACAACCTAAGTTAGAGGACATAACATGTCCTCATCATCATCCGTAGCTCGGAAGGCTTTAAATTATTCGGTTCAGAAGACCGTATAAACCTCCCAAATCATTATCAACAACCTAGAAGGCTTTAAATTACCCGGTTCGGAAAAACGTAAAATTTCCATTTCAGCACCACCACGTCCTCACAGTCGACCTCAGTGGTCACATCACCTCAGGGCACCACCACGCCCGCATACACTCACGATTACATGAACTCAGAACTACGATCAGGCTTGATTCCCGTGAGGGATACGTAGGAATCCTATCAAAGGGTCCGACCAACCGATCTAAGCGATCACCCACAGGACACTGACACGTCCACGCACAGAGTCTCAGTCAGAGGACATCACATGTCCTCAGGCACGACAACATACTCACCCGCCTTCGAACTATGATCAGGCTTGATTCCCGCTAGGGATAAGTAGGAATCCTATCAAAGGGTTCAGCCAAATGACCTAAACGGTCACACCAAGGACAAACCACATCCTCACAACCGACCTAACCGGTCACCCACAGGACACCACCGCATCCACACACCGAGTCTCAATCAGAGGACATTACACGTCCTCATGCACGACAACACTCACCCACACACGAACTACGATTAGGTTTGATTCCCATACGGGATACGTAGGAATCCTGTCAAAGGGTCCAGCCAACTGACCTAAACGGCCACACCTTAAGACACTGCCACATTCTCACGAACTGACCTACATGGTCACCTCCTCTTCCGGCACGCGATCCAGATTAGGACCCTTATCTTATCGATGACCCCACTTCCTCCGTAAGTGACGTCGTCGAGGGGCTTCTGTAAGTACCCCAATCTGGATCACTCCCCATTCGACGCACAGGAAACACCACAGACTCACACAAATGCAGTCTCGATCACCCGTAGCCTTCAAAAACCCAAAAACCACCAACCAAACCAAGGGAGGGCCATTCTGGGATTAAAAAGTACAAAAGGACTTTTAAGGAATTTTGTAAAATATGGAATTGGTAGCTTGTGCCATGCGACACATCTTGCCAAGAGACATCATAATTACAAAATCCCCTTAAAGTCCACAATATTCCCTTAAATCTCGAAAAACCAAAAAACTGGTAATGGCTGACAGTACCGCGCAACACACCTTGCCAAGGGACATCATAATTACAAAATCCCCTTAAGGTCCACGATATTCCCTTAAATCCAGGAAAACCAAAAAACTGGTAATGGTTGACAGTGTCGTGCGACACAACCTGTCAGAATCTGGACCCTATAAATAGAGGGCTCCTCCTCTCATTTTTCACACACAATCCTCTTCTCCTCTCTCCCCCAGCCTTCAGGCTCCCTCTCTAAGACCCTTCGGGGCAATCCCGATCCCTTTCGATTCCTTTCGGAGCATTCCGAGGCCCCTCGTGGTACTCCGAAGCTCTGTCGAACGCTTCCAAGGTGCCCGAGGCACTCCTGAGGCATTTCAAAGCCTTGCCGATCCATCCTGAAGCCCTGCCAATCCATCCTGAGGCATTCGGATCCATCATGTGGTGTCTCGACCCTTTCCGAGCACAACTGACGATTCCAACGCACGCCGAAACTCTGCTCGAGTACACCCGACGATCTCGACGCACTACGAAACTCTGCCCGAGTACAACCGATGATCCCAATGCACGCCGAAACTCTGCCCGAGTGCACACCTAACAATCCAGAGGCACGCTGAAGCTCTGTCCACAGACAACTGGCACATCCCGACGCCATCCCGGTCCGTCCCGAAACACTATTTAACACTCAAACACTATTCCTCAGCGGAAGATAGACACGAACAAACAGTGGTAAGGCTTCCTTCCATTTCAATACATTTCAATACGTAGTGTACAATGTAGACATCAGATACCGCATGCATTTTTAAAAGCACATACACACACACACACAACTTTTAAAGAAAGAAGGGGTACCGAAAGACTCATTTTTACGAGGCGACTCGGGTGAGCTCTAACATTCTCTTCCCGAGGCGTAACCTAACCTTCGAACTCAAAAATCTCATCACACAACAACAGTTTTTAAACTGATGCCTTTTTTCAATGTTTTGGGCTAAATCAAAATGGTGTGGCGACTCTACAAGCAACAAAACGCAGCGAACACGCGATCCCGACTGACCAGATGCCAGATGCCGCGGATTCGGGTAATTTCACAAACGCAGCGGAAGAACTTTATAAAACAACAAAACCCTAGCCTTAAATATGTCTAGCATGAAGAGATGAAATCATATGAAATAGATTTTACATACCTTGTAGCAATTATATTTGTTCAAAATGAATCTCAAATCGAATCTGAAATTCAACCTTTGAATTGATGCCGAATCTTCTATCTTCTCCTTGATCTTCCTTGTGATGAATTGATCCAAGCTTTAGGTGATAACGGAATCACCCTCTAATGGTAATCCACACGCGAACGAACCAAGAACAATACTTGTAGGATTTCTAGATGATCCTCCGATCGTTGAATCGATATTCAACAATCAATGGCTGAATTTGGAATTAATTTGGGTGTTTTTGATCTTTGTTTCTCAATCAAAATCAATATTTTGTGTTTCTTAAACTCAAAATTCTTATGTCTTTTGGCTGGGAGAAAGGTATTAGTTATACATGGTAAATAACCCTAACAATTAGGGAGAAGAGTCTTTTTCCAAAGCCAAAATGGACTTCCAGCGCCGCTATGCACGACCGTGCAGTTTCTAAAGCACGCCCGTGCAACTTTTGCACGGCCGCTCCAAAAACTAGCGCACGGCTGCTCCAGCCAGTATATCTTGCATGGGCGCTCCAAATTACAGTGCACGGCCGTGCAACAGCCTCAGATCCCAATTTCCAATTTTTCAACCAATTTCAAATTCGTTCTTTTGTGTGTGTCCCTTTAGGAATTATATTTATGTTGGTAGTGAGTCGAAACATCGACCTCATAAGACATAAGTGGTTTCTAGCAAACCATTATATCCACATAATTAATATAACATCAAAGCTTGATTTCGTGATATATCAAATGTCACAATCCCTTTGTCCACGATGTCAAATTGAACATGAGTCATGGTCCTCGTCAACTCATATTGTTCAATGCTTTCTCAATTCCGAATATGTTGATAATCCAAGTGCATTTGATCTCTATCAAATACATTGAGTGTGGCCACACATTTCATCAACACTATTCATCAAGGGGCCCAAGCAAACATCTCTCTCAATGAGAGGGACAAATCCCATCTTGACTTATCATTCTTCCCTACAAGAATCCAATCGTGCCAACATATCCTTTATTCCTATCCTATTAAAGATAGTGTTAGACTACATTAAACACGATGTTCATCATGTGGAAGACGATGATAATCTCAGGTACAAAGGATTCAATGACACGACTATCATGAGATTTAATCATGACATATATGACAATAGACCATGTCATAAATCTTATCGATAGGTCATGTCCAGTACCTGTTCTCTAGCAAGTACCCATAAGTGTATGCATATAATCATCTCCATGATTATCCATTACCAACTTATACTAGTCATTCACAATAACTAGGGACGCAGGTTATTATAATAAACATGCAAACATATAATAAGCCAAATAAATATGCTCCATAATATATGATAAAGACGATTACATAGCGGTTTAAGTTATAAGTCAAACATAACTAAACGCCTTACACCAACAATCTCCCACATGCTCTAGGCTCCATCTATGTATCGTATACCCATAGACCTAACATGACCATCATCCTTTGCTTGTGCGAGGGGCTTTGTAAGCGGATCCCCAATGGTATCATCGGTTGATACTTTGCATATCTTAATGTCTCCCCTATCAATGAACTCTCGAATGAGATGGAAATGTCTAAGTATATGTTTGGATCGCTGATGTGACATTGGTTCCTTTGCTTGCGCAATGGCACCATTATTGTCACAATAAAGTTCCACTTGATTAGTGATACTTGGAACAACTTCCAGATCACTAATGAACTTCTTGATCCAAACTGCCTCCTTAGCTGCATCGGATGCCGCTATATATTCGGCCTCATTCATTATCTTTCGCTCACCAGTTATCTTAGGACACTGAGTCTTGCTAAGAGTAACACCATGACCCATTGGCAAGTTGCCTCTCTCAGAATTTTCCATCTTTAATCTTCTAAGAACCTTGTCAATGAAAGTACTTTGACTCAAACCAATTATCCTTTTAGATCTATCTTTATAGATCTTGATGCCAAGGATGTAAGCGGCTTCACCCATATCTTTCATTGAGAAACATTTTCCTAACCAAGACTTGACAACCTGAAGCACAGGAATGTCATTTCCAATAAGTAAGATATCATCAACATACAATAATAGAAATAATACCACGCTCCCACTTAATTTCATGTATACACAAAGTTCATCTTCGTTCTTGACAAAACCAAACTCTTTGATCTTTTCGTCAAAATTAAGATTCCAACTCCTAGAAGCTTGCTTCAATCCATATATGGATCTTTGCAACTTGCACATTCTGTTAGAATTTCTTGGATTGACAAAACCTTCGGGTTATGTCATTGGTCCTCATCAACTCATATTGTTCAATGCTTTCTCTATTCCGAATATGTTGATAATCCAAGTGCATTTGATATCTATCAAATCTCTTGAGTGTGGCCACTTATTTCATCAACACTATTCATCGAGGGGCCCAAACAAACATCTCTCTCAATGAGAGGGACAAATCCCATCTTGACTTATCATTCTTCCCTACAAGAATACAATCGTGCCAACATAGCCCTTATTGCTATCCTATTAAAGATAGTGTTAGACTACATTAAACACGATGCTCATCATGTAGAAGATGATGATAATCTCAGGTATAATGGATTCAATGACACGACTATCATGAGATTTAATCATGACATATATGATTATAGACCATGTCATAAATTTCATCGGTAGGCATGTCTAGTACTTGTTCTCTAGTAAGTACCCATAAGTGTAATGTGCATCTTATGCATATAATCATCTCCATGATTATCCATTACCAAATTATACTAGTCATTCACAATAACTAGGGACGCATGTTATTATAATAAACATGCAAACATATAATAAGCCAAATAAACATGCTCCATAATAAATGATAAAGACGATAACATAGTGGTTTAAGTTATAAGTCAAACATAACTAAATGCCTAGGGCATTACATCAACATCTCTCTCTCTCTCTCTCTATCTATCTCTCTCTCTCTATCTATATAACTTCACTCTTGCACTCCAAACAATCACCATCTTCTCTCTAAAATCTTACCTTAAACCACCACACAAAAAACACTACTCCAAACACAAATACATTCAAGCACACACAAACACGAAGGCTCTCAAACACTCTCAAACAAATATCATAAAAACCTTTCCTTGGAAGCAAAGGAAGCACACCTAGATAGCTATTCTCCCTTCTCTTTTTTCTTATGTAATATTTTGTCTTCTTGGCTATGTGGTCTAGCTAAGTAATGGCTAGACCCCCATATTTGTCAATGTAAATATCAAATTATGTAAGGTTGTTCTTTGTTCTAAAGAAACTCTTGATGTTTTCAAAATGAAATTTCGTGTATAGTAAATATGTGTTTTTCTCTTTTTTTATTTTCTCTCTCTCTCTCTCTCTCTCTCTCTCTCTCTCTCTCTCTATATATATATATATATATATATATATATAGTGCTTTGCCTCCCTTTATCTCTTTTTCTTTCTGTGTCTATCTTATTTATGTTTTATTTGGTAACAAAAAGCCTCTATGATTTTCATAACATGTTAAAAGAGTCATATATCAAGTTTCAAGTCTTTATTCCATACTTAGGTTAGGCTTTGATGGTCATCTTCTCCATACCATGTTGATGTCCAAAAACTTTTTTCTGACCTCTTCTCATTGTCACATTATTTGGACTCAAAACATATGGAATTTCATGAAGGTCAAAAGATGAATTTCGTATCCAACATAGGTTGGAGTTTGTACATAGTTTTTTCTTTATTAATTCTGTCAATGTAAGTCTTCTTTTCCATTTTTGTGCTAAAGCTTTTCTCTCAGTCCATAAAAGTACTGTTTTCTGATTTGAAATGTCCAAAGTATTTTCACCTATCAAAATTTATTCGTTTGGTCTAATATTTGGTGTGACTCATCTTCAGATTGTCTGAAACAACTTTTATGTTTTGACTTTTTTGTGATTTCCATCTTTCAAGGCACTTATGAGCTGTTTAAAGTCATATACTCCCTCCGTCCCGGAACTTGGTTCACAAACACTGTTTGCACTGGTTTTAAGGAGGGAGTATTATATTGAAAGTGTTGTGAGTGTGAAAATAAAATAGGAGAGAGAATGAGTGGAGAGAATAGTAAATTATAATGGTGTTGTGAGTATTAAAATAATGTAGGAGAGAGAATGAGTGGAGGGAATAGTAAAGATTCCTTTCCATTTTAGGTAAGTTTTAAATGTGTGAAGTAAGTTTTGGGACGCCCAAAAGGGAAAGTGTGAAGATTGTTCAGGGACGGAGGGAGTATATAGTATTTTTCATGTTCTGGCTGAATGTGTGTTTTTTATTCATGGGAACTTTTGGGCATAAAATAATTATTCTAAAATCACATAAAAATTCATGAAACATATTTAATGTGTTATAAAGAAGTTACAATTTTTGGTTTCCATATTGGGCCTAATTTGAATAGGTAAAATTGGGGAATTTCAAACAGCAGTCCATAATTTTGGACATTCATTGTGTATGGAATTTGCTTCACACACCAATACTTGTACATAAACCCTCATGTAAATAACCTCCTCCCCATTTGTTATTGAACATACCAAAAGTATCTAACTGGGCCAAGCGAGTAAAGCCTAGTCCTCAAGCAATTATTTCTACCCCATTCTCAGTGGGCTAGGCCCAATCAGTACATGGCTCAAGGCCCATCTCATGCATCAGTCGACTAAGTTCATTGTCCGACCTACTAGGTCCCGACCTAACTTAGTCCGACCTTATGACTCAGTCATATTTCGGGTACGATCCAACTCTACCCGACAGTCAGGTCAACACAAACACAAGTGTCGACCTCGACCTGACGAATCAAGCGTCGACCTAACGGTTACAAGCGTACTAGCCATTACTCTTTTCATAACTACATCCCTACAAATCAGGGGAAGTTAAAGGCACGTTCACATTACAAGTAACTGCCGCTAAAATCTAGGAGCTCATGTAGCCATACAAAAAATAATCGCACTCATCAGCTATAAATACTTCATCACTACCACAGTTATAAGGTAACTACAATTTTGTTATCTGAATTCCATAATTCAATACATATTTTGCTCTCCAATTATCGAACACTTACTCTCACGCCTGAGGGTCTAAGCCGGAGACACATTCGGCTAGTCGTGGGTTCTGATTTCAGGTCAAGGAGCCAGGTGATCAATTCTGCCACGTGGAGGAAGATTGATAAGCACTTTTCTTGTGGCATCAGTTTGGTTCCATTGCCGGGAAACTCGTGCATAGCTTGACCTCGAAGTTTTTCTTCAATCCACAATCATGGTAACCCCAGATGGGCATGTTACAGAGGCTTCTGACGAATTCAATGAAGTGAATGTCAACACCAACACCAATGCTACTGCTAATGCAAATGCTGATTTGCCCCCTCCTCCTCCTCTTCGTCATCATGCTAGGGCAACGCGCTCTAACAGTGTAGCTGATGGCAGAGGATTGCTAGACGCAAGGAGAGAGAAGTGACCCATGGAGGGGCAAGGAATTCCACCTCCTCCCAAACGGCCAGCTGGACAGATGAATACTGGAAATAGGGCAGGACCCTCATCCAACCCACTAAGAAGGAAAGAAATGCTTATGGAACGAGCTCAGATATTGGCCGAGCTATTAGCAATGGAGGAGGCTGAGCAGGCTGATAGAACACTTACATATTTTGCTCTCCAATTATCGAACACTTACTCTCACGCTTGAGGGTCTAAGCCGGAGACACATTCGGCTAGTCGTGGGTTCTGATTTCAGGTCAAGGAGCCAGGTGATCAATTCTGCCACATGGAGGAAGATTGATAAGCACTTTTCTTGTGGCATCAGTTTGGTTCCATTGCCGGGAAACTCGTCCATAGCTTGACCTCGAAGTTTTTCTTCAATCCACAATCATGGTAACCCCAGACGGGCATGTTACAGAGGCTTCTGACGAATTCAATGAAGTGAATGTCAACACCAACACCAATGCTACTGCTAATGCAAATGCTGATTTGCCCCCTCCTCCTCCTCTTCGTCATCATGCTAGGGCAACGCGCTCTAACAGTGTAGCTGATGGCAGAGGATTGCTAGACGCAAGGAGAGAGAAGTGACCCATGGAGGGGCAAGGAATTCCACCTCCTCCCAAACGGCCAGCTGGACAGATGAATACTGGAAATAGGGCAGGACCCTCATCCAACCCACTAAGAAGGAAAGAAATGCTTATGGAACGAGCTCAGATATTGGCCGAGCTGTTAGCAATGGAGGAGGCTGAGCAGGCTGATAGAAGGTCTGAGAGGGTGGCTCCATCCCAAGTTTCAAATAGGGAGCGTGCTAGGAGTACTAGACCAAACGAAACTATGGGACAAAATGTTGATCAAAGGATGGTGGTATGACCTCAATAACCTATTCATGTTCCAAGTGATGACCTAAGAGCTAGTCTCACTAGGAACAGGGAGCAGGAGGCACAGTCGGACCTGAGGACGCAGCTAGAGGCGAATCGAAGTAGGCGTAGATCACCAGCCAGGACAGAGAGGTCTCAATCCCACAGGGGAAGGAGTGGGCGCAGGTCGCCTATAAGAGAAGGAAGGCGCAGGTCGCCACCCAGAGATGATAGGCGCAGGTCGCCACCCAGAAACAAAAGGCGCAGGTCGCCAACAAGAAATGAGGGGCGCAGGTCGCCAGTCAGGTCAGTAAGGTCACCTTCTCGTAAGGATAGGAGAAGCAGGCAAGTAACTCCCCTCAGAAGTGAGGGTCAAAGGTCAAATGCTGTTCCCCCTGCTGGAGAAGATAGAACCGATGCTAGGGAGTGGCTGCTATGGAAAAGGAAATTTGAATAATGGGAGGCTGAAAAGAAAAATGATACTGGAAAGGTCGAACGAATTGACTTTACTCTTTGACCCTTATCTAAGGATTTGATTGATAGTCGACCTCCTGCTGGTTTCAGATTGCCCCTCCTAGAGAAGTACTCAGGGGCAACCAATGCTAAAAGCCATGTGCAGCACCTGGAGGCCACAATGTGCTTTGTCGCTAATGAGGACGACAATATGTGCAAATCCCTCATAAGCACACTCACGGGGGAAGCCCTAACATGGTTCAATGGTTTGGCAGCTGGTAGCATCTCCACCTGGATGTGTTTGAGGACAAAATTCCTAGATCGCTTCTCAACTGCTGGAGCTCGGAAAGTGACTGTCACCGATCTAAACAACTTGGTGCAAGGAAAAAATGAAAGCTCCATGAGCTACTACACTAAGTTTAAGGAAATGGTTGACAAGATCGAGGAGGATCTCACTGACAGGGAGGTGATCAATTGCTTCCGAAATGGCATTTCCTCGGCAGACATGGATTATGAGCTGACGGTTCGTACAGTCACTACTCGACAGGAGTTGTTCGAGAAGGCTTATAATGTGGCATTAGCCGAGGAGAGGAAAGAAAAGAAGAATGGGAAAGGCCCCAAGGTTGAGGTCGCTGATGATAAGAAGGACTCAGCCAAAAATGGGGGAAACAACAAGAATGGTAAGAACAGGACCAGGGCGACAGAGAAAGTGCCCGAAGTTTTCACTCCCCTAACGGTGAGTCGAACAGAAATAATGAATGCGGTCGAGTTGGCCCCACCAGCCCCAATGAACCCAGGCAACAAGTATAGAAGGGACAATAACAAATACTGTGATTACCATAAAGATACGGGTCATCTCACAGAGGATTGCTTAGGCTTGAAGCGTATCATCCAGAGAATGGTCGACCAGGGAAGGCTCGACGCATATGTGAAAAGGCCTCAAACCGGTGGAGGCGAGCAACCAGCAGGTGGACAACAGGGACCAAGGCAACCCAGATTGAACTTGGGGGTCATCACAGAGCAAGCCAGCAACACAGCCATCAAACATAAAATCTTTCAACTCAACAAAGCCCCACATGTGCCTCCAAGGAGAGACGTCAGAGATGAGGTGATCAGCTTCTACCCCCACGAGTTGGCAACTAATTTGGCAGCTAGAGAGCAAGTTCTCGTCATCCCAGGTCTTATCGACGGATGTATGATGAGCAGACTCTTAGTCGATACGGGGGCCTGCAAAGACATTTTGTTCTACAAAACATTCCAGGAGATGGGTCTTTCCAACGAGCAGCTTGAAAGATATGATGGCAGGTTGGAGGGCTTCACCAATCATCGAGTCGACGCTAAGGGAAAGATCAAGCTAGATGTCGACCTAGGCCAGCACCCTTACAGGGTCGTATCAAAGGTAAAATTTATTGTAATAGATGTGAACAGTGACTATGCTGCTATCCTTGGAATTCCTGGTCAGATCGCACTTGGAATGGTGGCCTTGATCCCTCATCAACGAGTTAAATTCCACACACCAGCTGGAGTCGGCTGTGTACAAGGCACAACTCGAGCATATCTGGATCATGTCCTTTGAGAAAGAAAGAAGAGGGAGCTGGAAATTGAAACAGCGGAAGGTTACTTAAAGCTGTCCCAGTCAGTCACCAAAACTACTCGACTATCTACGATCACCAATGTGGAGGAGTCGACCTATCGCTCAAACAACGAGGTCATGGTTGAGTCGACACATCACTCCGAAGCCACAGCGATCGATCCAGATGTAGTCATGGTCGACCAAGTCATCATAGGCAACCTATGCCTCCAGGTCGACAATGACTTGGGGGCCACCACCGATGAGATTGCTGATAAGCTAGATGACATGATAGCTGAGGAAGCTCCATATTTGGGGGCCGAAGAGAGGCACAAAGTGAAGGAGATCATCATTGAGACCCTACAGTTCAGAGATGGTCCAGAGCTAGAGGCTGTTGACGAGCTAGAATCAGTGATCACAAATCCCTCTTATCCGGAGCATAAAATTCAGATAGGAAAGTAACTATCAGCCGATGAAAGAGAGGAGATTGTCGAGCTACTAAAACAAAGCAATGATGTCTTTGCGTGGCGAGTAGAGGACATGAAAGGAATCAAAGAGGAAGTCGCCGTTCATAGGCTTGAGGTCAATCCGACCATAAAGCCCAAACCCCAAAGGTTGAGAAGCTTTGCTCGAGACAAGGAGGAAGCCATAAAAACTGAGGTACAAAAACTTTTGAGTGCAGGAATAATCAAGGAGGCCACACATACAACCTGGCTAGCTAATGTGGTCATGGTGAAGAAGTCAAATGGCAAATGGAGAATGTGCATCGACATCACCAATCTCAACCTTGCTTGCCCAAAAGACAGCTACCCCTTGCCTAGAATTGACAAGCTAGTTGATTCTATTGCTGGCCACTCAACCCTTAGCTTCCTAGATGCCTATTCAGGCTACCATCAGATAAAGATGCATGAGGACAACATAGTGAAGACGGCTTTCCAAGTAGCTCGAGGCATCTATTGCTACACAATGATGCCATTTGGACTGAAGAATGCAGGGGCGACCTATCAACGTATGGTCAACAAGTTCTTTGCTTCACAGATTAGCCAAAACATGGAGGCCTATGTCGATGATATGGTCATTAAAACAAAGACTGGATGTCACGTGGTCGACCTAAAGGAAACGTTCGCCAATTTGAGAGCAAACGACATGAAGCTTAACCCCAACAAATGTGTTTTTGGTGTAGTAGCTGGCAAGTTCCTTGGATTTATGGTGTCTCAGCGAGGTATAGAAGCTAATCCGGAGAAGATCAATGCTCTAGTCGACATGAAGGAGCCTACCAGTGTCAAGGAGATGCAGTGACTTAATGGAAGAGTAGCAGCTCTAGGTCGCTTCATATCCAAATCAGCGGAAAGATCTCTCCCTTTTTTCAAGGCTCTGAGGGGGACGAAGAATTTTGAATGGACGACCGAATGTCATTCGTCGTTCCAGCAGCTTAAGGATTATCTCGCTACTCCTCCTCTCTCGAGTAGCCCGATCATTGGAGAAACTTTGTTCATGTACTTATCTGTGGGAGACAAAGCAGTTGCAGCAGTACTGATTCGAGAGGAGAAAGGGCTTCAAAAGCCAGTTTATTATGTTAGTGAAATTACCCGGATCCGGCTCGCGCGCGGAGCCCCGGCATCTCGCATTCGTCGCTGTTCGGGAAGTCGCCCGGATCCGAGAGGCAGCGCAATCGCGCCCCGGCATCTGGCTTATTCCGTTTTAGCGTTGCGTGTTGGAGGTGTCTCGCCGTTTGTTTTCGCATTTGTAGAGTCGCCACGCCGTTTTTATTAAGCCCAAAACATTGAAAAAGGGCATCAGTTTAAAGATAATTTTAAACTGTTTTTGTGTGATGAGATTTTGAGTTCGGAGGTCAGATGACTCCTCGGGAAGAGAATATTAGAATATTAGAGCTCACCCGAGTAGCCTCGTAAAACGAGTCTTTCGGATACCCCTAATATCCTTTAAATGTTGTGTGTGTGTGTGTGTGCTTTTAAAAATGCATGCTGTATCGGATGTCTACATTGTATGCTATGTATGGAAATGTATTGAAATAGTAAGGGAAGGAAGCCTTATCAATGTTGGTTCGTGTCTGTCTTCCGCTGGGGAATAGTGTTTGAGGTCGGAGTAGCGTTCCGGTATGGAGCTGGATTGCTTCGGAAGATGCCGGTTATCTGCGGACAGAGTTTCGGCGTGAGTTGAGGTGGCAGGCTGCGTTCGGGCAGAGGTTCGGCGTGCGTGGGGATCGTCGGGATCACTCGGGCAGAGGTTCGGCGTGCGTTGTGGTGGCAGGAGTCACTCGGGCAGAGTTTCGGCGTGGTTTGGGATCGCCGGTTTGACTCGGAAAGAGCCGGGACACCGTGGAAAGACCAGGCAAGGCCTCGGAGTACCACGAGGGGCCTCAGAGTACCTCGAGAGTGCCTCGGGGCAGCGCGGGAGCGTCTCGGGAGCGCCTGGGAGGCTTCTGAGCACCACGAGGGGTCTCGGAAGGCCTCGGAAGGAGCCGAAAGGGGCCGGGAATGCCTCGGAAGGACTTAGAGGGGAAGCCAGAAGGCCTAGGGAGGAAGAGAGAAGTGGGAGGTGTGTCAAAATGAGGAGGGGGAGCCCTCATTTATAGTGCCGTATTAGGTGCAAAGAGGTCCGTACGGACCTCCCTGGTAATCTAGGTTTTTGGTTTTCCTCGATTTGAGGGAATATGTGATGATGGTGAATATTCTGTAATTATGGTGTCCCCTGAGCAATAAGGTCCGTACGGACCATCTTTCATGCAAAGAGGTCCGTACGGACCCACTAAGCATGTGCTGGTAATCATTTCTTCGGGATTTGAGGGAATATTGTGGACTTTAAGAAGATTCAGTAATTATGACAACAAAGAGGTCCGTGCGGACCTATATTACTTTCCCAATTTCCTGAAAATTCCCGAAAGGTCCTTTTGTCCCATTTAATCCCAGGAAGGCTCCTCCCTTGGTTTGGTTGGGGGTTTAGAGAGGGTTTTGAGTGAGAGGGGTCGTCGAGACTGTGGATGAGTCTGCGGTGTTTCCCGTATGTTTGAAAGGGTGTGATCCAGATTGGGGTACTTACAGAAGCCCCTCGACGACGTCACTTATGAAAGAAGTGGGGTCGCCGATAAGATAAGGGTCCTAATCTGGATCGCGTGCTGGGAGAGGAAGTGACCGTGGAGGTCAGTGTGAGGACGTGGTGGTGTCCTTTTGTGTGACCGCATAGGCCGCAGGGCCGGACCCCGTGATAGGATTCCTACGTATCCACTGGCGGGAATCAAGCTCGGTCGTAGTTCGGGTGTGGGGTGAGTGTTTTGTGAATGCGGGCGTGGTGGTGCCACGAAGTGTCGTGTGACCGCCGAGGTCGGTGGTGAGAACGTGGTGGTGTCTGGGTGACCGCATAGGTCGATGGCTGGACCCTGTGATAGGATTCCTACGTATCCCTGGCGGGAATCAAGCCTGGTCGTAGTTCAGAGGTCGTGAAATCTGTGAGTGCGGGCGTGGTGGTGCCCTGAAGTATGGTGTGACCGCCGAGGTCAGTGGTGAGGACGTGGTGGTGTCTTGGGATGGAAATTTTACGATTTTCCTAATCGGGTGGTTTAAGGCCTTCCGGGCCGGAGATAGTTGTGAGGACTTGAATCGTCTTCTGACAAGGCTGGTGCCACTGGAGGACTTTGAATCGTCTTCGGCGGCGGTTGGTGCCACGCGGGAGGACTTTGAATCGTCTTACGCGGCGGGTTGATGTTATGCGCGAGGACTTTGAATCGTCTTCTAGCGGCGGTTGATGTAATGCGCGAGGACTTTGAATCGTCTTCTAGCCGCAGTTGATGTTATGCGCGAGGACTTTGAATCGTCTTCTAGCCGCAGTTGATGTTATGCGCGAGGACTTTGAATCGTCTTCTAGCCGCCGATTAGCTAGGAGGCGTGGCGCCTTGTGCTTTGATAGCACAGAGAGGCGTAGATGCCTTTGTGTTTTTGCATGTTGAGTAGAAGGTTGGACTTACGATGACTGCCGGTGCTTACGTTGCCGTTGAAGTGGGCAAGGATGACGGCGGTGATTGCTTCACCATTTGGCATTTTGGAGGCGCTTCGTGCCTTGGGACTTATACTCGGAGGTGTTGGCTCCTTTTTGTGCTTGTTTTGCCGTTTGAGTGGGCAAGGATGATGGTCGGTGTCGGGGATATGCAGCCTTTGTATGACTTCCCTTTCGACTTGTTGGGGAGGAGCTCGGGCTTACTTTGATGGCTCGGGCTTGCGTCGCCGCTGAGCGGGCGAGGACCGGTCCACGGGTCAATTGCTTGAGTGGGCGAGGACCGGTCTTACCGACTCGACGGTGGTTGAATTGCCGTTGGAGTGGCGAGACCGGTCTTACGTTGATGGCCGGTGGTTTCTGCACTGAGATTGAGCTGGCGAGGACCTCGGCTTACGGCATGGCCGTGGTTGAATTGCCGCTGAGCGGGGCAGGCCTCTTACATCGATCGCCGGTGGTTGAATTGCCGCTGAGCTGGGAGGTGGCTCGCTTGACCACGCCGTCGAGCTTACGCCTAGCGGCCGTGGTTGAATTGCCGTTGGAGCCGCGAGACCGGTCTTACACCGACGGCCGGTGGTTGAATTGCCGTTTGAGCGAGGCGAGGACCGGTTCTTGACGGAGTTCAATTGCCGTGGTTCGGGAGGCTCGGCTTACGCCGACTCCGCTTCTGGGTGGTTGAATTGCCGTTGCCGGAGCTGTGGCGAGGACCGGTCTTACGTTGATGGCCGGTGGTTGAATTGCCGCTGGAGCTGGGCGAGGCTCTGCTTACGCCGACTCGCCTGAAGTGGTTGAATTGCCGTTGAGTGGGCGAGACCGGGTCTTACACCGACGGCCGGGTTGAATTGCCGCTGGAGCGGGCGAGGACCGGTCTTACGTTGACGGCCTGGCCTATGGTTGAATTGCCGTTGGAGCCGGGCGAGGCTCGGCCATTACGCTCACCGCCGGCGGTTGAATTGCCGTTGGAGCTGGCGAGGACCGGTCTTACACTCGACGCCGGTGGTTGAATTGCCGTGAGTGGGCGAGGACCGGTCTTACGTTGATGGCCGGGATTGAATTGAAGGGTTAGGGACCATTCTGCACTTGGATTTGCCGGAAAAGGCCTTAGATGCCTGGGGCAAAGATTATAAGGGCAGAAAGTAACTTGGCCACTCCTTGCAAAGAGGTCCGTACGGACCAACCTCCGTTCCGCAAAGAGGTCCGTACGGACCACCTTGGTTTTTTGCAGCTCCCGCATTTTGATCGTTTAAAACCGAGGCCCCCCTTCATTTCCCATTTCCAGTTCGTGAACCAGGCGAGAGAGAGAGAGAGAAAATCCTCCATTTTTACCAAAATCTTCCATTTTTTCGCTTGAATCGCTTGCAATGGCGGAAGGATCTCGAAGGAGTCGTCGTCAACGCAGTCAAGAAGTGGTCGAGCAACGGATGGATCTTCAAAGAAATTGGATTTCGTTCGTTCCATCTTCGAAGAACCCGGATGTCTTGTATCCGAATTCGGAGGTGCACAATCGTCGCTCTATGAACGTTGGGGGAGGTAAGAAACTGCGTCCGTTTTGACTCCCGCTCGAATTTTTGAATGCTAGAACTAGGTTTTAGTTTTTCGCATTTTGAATTTTGTTATTTTTTATGCCCTTTTGTGAAATTCTTGATGAATTGTTGAAAATGGACATGTAAAAATTGTGGGTATGTGTATTTTGTGCAGAAATGTGTAGATTAGCTCTTATTTGTGAAAATAAAGTGCTTCTCTAATGAAATGCATGCTTTGGTGTTTTGTACCGTATGCTATTTATGTATGTACATTATGAGAAAAATTATCGTGTAGTGATAATTTTTGTGAAAAAAATGTGACATGTGCCGTGTTTTGTGACGGGTTTTGTCTGAAAGTGTGTGCCGTGTAGGGACGGATTTTTTTGAAAAATGTGTTATGCATATGTGTCGTGCCGTGTGTGCCATATTTTTGGGTGACGGACTTTGTGGGGAAAATATGTGCAATATGTGCCGTGTTTTTGTGACGGGTTATATGTGCCTTTGCCGTGTTGGGACGGACTTTTTTTTTTTTTGAAAATGTGTCGTGTAGGGCTTAATCCCTTTTTTGAGAAAATGTGTACAGTGTGTGCCGTGTTTTTGTGACGGACTGTATGGGAAAAATTATATGTATAATGTATATGAAAATTATGTGCAATGTGTGCCGTGTTTTGTGACGGGATATATGTGAAAAATATGTGCAATGTGTGCCGTTTTTTGTGACGGGTTACATTTTTCACGGCTTTCCGTGTTGGGACGGACTTTTGTGCCTTTTGTTTTATATTAAGTACTGTGATTGACGTACCTTTGCTGTGTTTACCTGCAGGATGCGGGGCTTATGGCCGGGAAGGCCAAGAGGATGAAGACTCGGGGATCGCTCGAGGTCATTGTTGAGCCGTGCAAGCCGGGATGCCTCCGATATTTCCGTGGACGGTAGGGCCGAGTCCCCCGAGGCCGGTCTATGCTTCGGCCCGGGTGTGTTCGTTGAGAACCTGGTCAGTTTCGACACGAGGAAGAACAAGAGCGTCTTCCTCGGCCTTTCTCGAGCATCGTGGGATACCACCCACACCTTCCATCCGAGCCGGGGAGAGGTGACGGTGACGCCGACCGACTTTGCCGCGATCACCGGGCTTTCCTTCAAAGGAGGGCTTCAGACGGTGGAGAGATATGATCTCCCGATGTGGCGTTGACCGAGCCGCCGGGCTTTCGAGCCTCGTCCTCGCAGGGCCCGGGCATGTTATATAGTGACGTGGAGCTGAAGATCATGGCCAGCATTGGGGCCTATGTTCGGGGGACCGGCCAGTGACGGCGAGCACTCGGCGCACTCCTTTTGTGGTATGCACCTGTCCGAGACTTTGTTCTCGAACCACGCGACCGCGGCTCCCTTTGCTCGTTGGAGAGCTTGATTGATCCGGGAGAGAGTATGTGACATTGCTTGGGGCGAGGCGTGCTCGGCCGAGCTCTACTTCTCCTCGGACCGGTTTAGCTCTGGGGTGTGCGCGTCAGCTTCGCCTTGCTTTTGACTTTGCTTTGGAGGTACGAGTTTGTTGCCGTTTTTGATTTAGCAACTTGTCTTTTCTCCGTTTTCTTTGCACCGAGCCTTCTCTCGTTTTTGTCACAGTGTGGTTCTATGAGGTTTTTCGGTGTTTCCCGTGGGATAGAGATCACCGGGGCCGTTGCCGCGTATCCCGCTATGTCGGGCCGGGCTCGTACGGCGAGGAAGAGGAGGACCACAGGGGAAGCTCACCATCGCCTACGGGGATGTGCGTGAGCCGCTGGAGAGGGGTAGCCCTGTGAGGGGTCTCGTCTTGTTCCCGTGGGCTCGGTATGAGGGTGATGAGTTCGAGGGGGCTCCCGAGGTGACAGCAGACGGAAGATGCACGCGGGGCTCTGACCGCGATGTTATGTATCCTGGGAGCGGGTCTTCTGGGCGCAAAGATGGCCCCGGTGTGCTTCCCGTGGCTCCGAGGGACCCTCCCTTTGGGATGCTTGATTCTCGGGACATGGACGTGCTTGATTTTGAGAGGTACCTGGGCGGTGTGGGCGCCGAGGAGTTTATTTTGTATGGAGAGGAGTACGGGGCCTTCGTGAGGAGGAAGCTGAGGACGCCGCAGTAATCGGCGAGGAGAGAGGCTGGCCCGCAGCTCCCCTGCAGGTTCCGATGCCGGGCCCGGATTTCACGTATGTCCGGGGACGGATCGAAAGCGGAGGGTGTCCCCACATGCCGTTCCCCGAGCAGCTCCCGCCGCATACAGAGTGGATCCCGATAGATCGGTGAGTGTGCCGACTCTTTTCCATCTTGGCATCTTTCTCTCGTATTTTTTTCCTTTTGTTGTCGAGTATAACCGTATTGCCGAGCGTTTCCTTGGCCGCTTGTCGTGCGGTCCCGGGGAGAGCCTATGATATGCTGACTCGCCGTTGTGTGGCGATGAGGGCGTTTGCGAAGAAGATGGCGTCGAAGATATCTTGCCGGTCTTCGCGACAGCGTGCTTGGGCGTACGAGCCTATGACTTCGAGGCATTCTCAGACGTTCCTCCGCCTAGAGCCGAGCCGGAGCCGCAGCCAGGAGGGACCTTCGAGGGGGCGGCATAGCATGGATGCCGGACGTCTTCTGAGAGCGCGAGGCCGCAGCACTTTACTCGCTCTTCCTGCCAGGATGCACAGTGGTGAGGGTTCGTCGAGCCTTCCTTCTTCGATCCTTTCGCCGGATTTGATCCTTCGGATTACTTTTGAGGGCAGCCTCGGCTGGGGCTCTACTCGACGACGAGGACGTGACGGCGAGTTCGCCAGGATGCCCGACTTCTCTCTGGAGGACCTTGGCGAGGATGATGATGCTGAGGAGTCTGATTAGTATTCATTTGCTTTCCCTCTTTTCATATCCCTCTTTTTTTTGTTTAGCAACAGACATTTATGGGTACCTGTAATAAAACACTTGTATTTGCATGGCAAAAGCATTTTATTTTAAGATGTAATGTCATTTTTGTGATTCCCGGGATTTGTCCTAGAAATTGTTGCTATTATTATTATATTTTTGTACATGCCACGTGAGCTGAGAGTGCGTTTGTGGGTAGTGTATGTTTGCCGGGAACGGCTTTGGCCAGTGTTTGGGCAGTTTGGAGCAAGGTCCTGCTGAGGACAGTGGTTGTTGTACTGTTTGCTGGGGAAAATGGGTTCTTTTTGCAAGGAGGTCCGTACAAACATACTTAGCATGCAAAGAGGTCCGTACGGACCAACCTTGCTTTTGGGAAGGACATAAATGCTTTCCAGTGTCTGGTTCTTCCCCATTTCCCCATTTGCAGCCATTTTCGAGCTTTCTTCCCCATTTTCTCTAGGAACCTCCATTTTTGCCATGGATTCTTCGTACGTCCCTAGAATTTTGCCGAGGCTTTCGCAGGAGAGGCAAGCACGCTTCCTTGAGCAGTTGAAAACGTGGATGCGGCGCCGTATGAGGCATCAAAGACGGGCTTTCGAGGTAAGGTTTCGTCTTTTCTCGATTTGGTCTTTTAAGGAGTTGGTCCCTGATTGGGATTTGTTGCGGGCTGCCGCGAAGTTCTGGGATGTTAGGAGGCACGTGTACTGTTTCTCCTACAATGAAATGGTGCCCACTTTTGAGGATTTTCGGGCTTTGATTGGAGGACCGGAGGTGGAGGCCATCTCGCTTCCTTTGATTGGTGGTGCTGCGGTGAGCGTGAAGCTTGCAGGCTTTCTTCGTACTTCGTTGGAAGAAGTGCGGCATGATCCTTGATTCGGGTCATATCGACATTTCGCTGAGTTTGCCGAGCGGTTCATGTTTGATGATGAGAGTGACGTCTCTTGGGATGCATTCGCCTTGCGCGTGATGGCGACGCTTTTCCCGGTCGCCCTTGGCATTTGTGGATGGGGCTTTGCTAGATGTGGTAGGGCACCGCAGAGCCGGAGAGGATATTGTCCCGTTGGTGCCGGGGGAGACTCTTCATGGTATCGATCGTCCGGCGACCGGGGATCGTTTTATGAGAGGGGGAAGCCCCTCTTTGCTCACCTTGTGGCCGCGAGAGAGACTTGTGCCATGCCCGAGGCTCCGACGTCGTTTAGCCCGTGGTCATTTGCTCGCCGACCTCTTGTGTTGGATATGGATCGCCCGCCCGGGAGAGATGGATGGCACGCCTTGGTACGCATCGATCCGCCGGTGGGTTCCGCACTGGAGGATTGAGACTAGGAGGATCTTGCAGGAAGGGTCCTACGTTGTCGAGTTCCAGTTTGTCTCTGGTCCTCCTTCTATATTCCGTCGCTTGTTTCCTGCCAGCTTGGGATGAAGCAGAGGCCTTTGTTGGCCGGGATGACCTTGCTACTTTGGAGGTAGCTCCTCTTTGTATGGCAGCCTTCAGTGCCTTCTTGTGATTTTCACGAGGGTATGGAAGTATTCCGCTTTCCCTCCCGTGGTACTCCTAGACGTCTGGGAGAGCTGTCGTTGACGACTACTCGCACTACCTGGCCCGGCATGAGCAACATGTCAAGGGCAGTCCCAAGTGGTCTTGGGAGAGCAAAGTGCGTGTAGCGATTCTGCGGGACCCGCTGCCGTAGTAGCTATTGCCTTAGAGTGCCGAAGCTCGGTCTCGACCCTTTGGATGTGACGGGAGACACTTTGTTTGATTACGAGACTAGAGTTGACCGACCGACAGGAGGAGGGTCCTCTTGGAGACTCGCAGGGAGGAGATCCGAGCCGAAGCACGAGCGAATGAAGCCCCGAGAGCTATCGGATTGTTTGACTCTACGGGAGGACCCGGATCTCTGACTCGAGAGACGCAGAGTTGGTTCACGTGGAGCGAAAGAAGACTCACCAGGGGCACGAGGGAAAGAAAGGGAAGAATGGCGAGGTGGACAAGTGCAGATGGCGCGGAATGACCTCCTAGGTATCCATTCATTGCATTGCAAACACATTATTAGTTAAATGTATTAAGCTGTCTTTTAGCATGTTGTGAACTTGAGAGTAGACCGTGCTTGAACTCATCAAGAAATGTTGTACCCGTTAGTGATTTGTGATTTACTTTTAAAGCTTTGCCGAGACGCAAGATCTCTTTGCTGCCTTTGTTTCTTTTGCACTTTGTCAAGGCGTCCATCTTTGGACTTTTCTCGTTGCATTTGTGGGATCAAGGGCCTGGGCAGCCATGACGGCAATCCCCTTTGCCGAGGCTTTGTGCTTGGCTGAGAGGTTGAATGCTCCCTCGACAAGTTGTTTTGACGGTCTTTTTCGTAGCTTCCTTGCCTCTTGTTGGCGTCGGGCTCTTGACCTCTTTTTGCAGCTTCTGCTTGAGCTTCTTTTTTTTCGTGAGCCCTTGCTCGAGCTCTCTTTTTTTGTGAGCCCTTGCTCGAGCTCTTTTTTTTTATTGAAGCGCGTGAGGGCGAAGACAAGCCCCTGGCTTGGAAGCAGACATGAGTCAGTCGTTTGATGCTGAGTGACCCTCGGATGTCCTTTGATGTTGCCGCCGTCGTTTGACTTGGTCAAGGTGACTGTTGGGGCGTGTTCTTGAAAAGTGCGTAGCTTGATGGAGGTCTTGATTGACATTCAAACTTTTGACTTTTTTTGTGTATTTTTAGACCGGACCAATTAAGGTTGCCTACGTTCCCCCGGACTAGAGGGCTCAGGTCTGCGTAGTTCGACACTACATGGAGTGCCAAGAGATGCACAGCTGTTCTTCTTCAGGCGAAGTATCTGCGAAGTTTGCTTCCGTTGACTGGATTCATGAAGGGATTGCCGTCTAGGTCTGTCAGCTTCATGGCGCCTCCGGAGAAGATCTTTTGAACCACGAAAGGGCCGATCCATGTGGGTTCCCATTTTCCCAGTGGGTTGGTTCGAGTGGGAGGCTTTTCTTTGAGTACAAGATCACCTTCCCTGATGTCTCGGGATTTGACTTTCTTGTCGAAAGCTCTAGCCATCCTGCTTTGATAGGCTCGGACGTGTTCCATGGCCTTTAGTCGTCGCTCGTCTAGCAGAGCCAATTCGTCATGTCGGCTTCGGAGCCATTCGACTTCGTTGATGTCATTTTCCAGCAGCACTCGGAGTGAGGGAATTTCCAGCTCGATGGGAAGGACTGCTTCCATCCCGTATGTCAGGGCAAATGGGGTTTCTCCCGTGGCTGTTCTGACTGATGTGCGGTAGCCCCAAAGTGCAAGGTGCAGCTTCTCGGGCCAATCTCGTCCTCGGGTGGTCATTTTTCGGATGATCCGTTCGAGGGTTTTGTTTGCTGCTTCCACGGCGCCGTTTGTTTGTGGCCGGTAGGGAGAAGATTTGTGGCGTGTGATCTTGAATTCAGCCAGCAGTCTGTCGAATTCCCCTTCGAAGTGTGAGCCATTGTCTGATATGACCTCATTTGGGATGCCGTATCGGCAGATGATGTTTTCCTTGAGGAAATGCGCGACCTTCTTGGAGGTGAGTACCTTGTAGGACTTGGCTTCGACCCATTTGGTGAAGTAGTCGATGGCTACTAAGATGAACTCGTGACCGTTGCTGCCTGGCGGAGCGATTTTCCCGATGACGTCAATTCCCCAAGTGGCAAAGGGCCAAGGTGTAGTCATGCAGTAGAGATCGTGGGGAGGTAGATGATTGAGGTTGGAGAACCGTTGGCACTTGTCGCAGCTTCGGACAAAGTGGATGCAATCTGCCTCCATGGAGATCCAGTAGTAGCCCATCCTGAGAATGATTTGCATCAGGGCTCTAGCGTTCATGTGGGGACCGCAAGCCCCATTGTGGACTTCGTTCATGAACTTGCTTGCTTCTTCTTGGCTGATGCAGCGTAGGAGTGGCCCATGGTAGCGTTTCTTGTATAGCATGTCCCCGAGGATGACGAAGTGAGAGGCAAGGCGTTTTAGGGCCATGATGCTCTTGGTTTTGACCCCTCCTGTGTGTGGGTCTTCCTTGTTCATGAAGGTGGTTTCCCCGTTCTTGAGGTATTGGAAGATCTGGTTATACCATGGCTCATTGACGGGCTTAGGTTCTGGTTCGATCTCACAACAGTAGGCAGGAATTTCCTTTCGTCCGACTTTGAAGGGTTTGATTGCTTTTCCTTCAGGGATTTCCACAAGGGAAGCCAAGGTGGCTAAGGCGTCTGCAAACCTGTTTCGGTCTCTTGGCAAGTAGTGGAAGGTGACCTCTTCGAATTGTGTGATGAGGTCCTCCATGCAGGCATGGTATTTTTGCAAGCCTGGGTCTATGGTTTTCCACTTGTTGGAGACTTGGTTGATGATCAAGGCTGAGTCCCCATAAACTTCGAGTTTCTGGACATTCCTCTCGAGTGCGGCTTGTAGTCCGGCAGCGCAGGCTTCATATTCGGCGGCGTTGTTGGTTACCTCGAAATTGAGCTTTATAGCAATTGGGGTGTGCTCGTCCTTGGGATCTACCAAGAGCATACCGATGCCGTTTCCCTTTTTGTTGGCTGCTCCGTCGAAGAACAGTTGCCATCGATTTTCGCCTTCGATTGCGAAGATTCCCTCGTCTGGAAATTGTGGTTCGGGGCCTCGAGCCTCGTCGGTTGGGAAATCAGCCAGTTGTTCAGCCATGGCCCGTCCCTTGATTGACTTTTGGTTTACGTACTTGATGTCAAATTCCGCTAGGAAGAAAGACCATTTGGCGAGCCTCATTGACAGAGATGGTTTGTCGAAGAGGTACTTGACTGGGTCCATTTTGGAAACCAAGTGTACCGTGTGCGACTGCATGTAGTGCCGTAGTTTCCCGACAACCCATACCAAAGCTGCGCAGGTTTTCTCGAGGGCTGAGTAGTTGAGTTCGCTGCCTTGAAACTTTCGACTGACGAAGTAGATGGCGTTTTCGACCCGTGACTCCTTCTTTTCTTGACAGAGCATGGCTCCAACTGCGGTGTCGGTCACAGTTAGGTATAGCAATAGTGGCTTTTCCTCGTGGGGAGGACAGAGAATCGGAGGACTCACAAGGTATGCTTTTATTTTTTCAAAGGCATCTTGGCATTCTGAGTTCCATTCGATGTCGGCGTTCTTCTTCATCAGTTTGAAGATTGGCTCGCACATAGAGGTCAATTGGTTGACGAAGCGGCTGATATACTGTAGGCGGCCCATGAAGCTTTTCACCTCTGTCTGAGTTTGTGGTGGTCTCATTTCGATGATAGCCTTGATCTTTTGAGGATCAACCTCGATGCCTCTCTCGGTGACCATGTATCCTAAAACCTTGCCTCGGCTAACCCCAAATGTGCATTTGGCAGGGTTAAGCCTCATTGAGTGTTTTCGGAGGCGATTGAAGAATTTTCTCAGGTCTGTGAGGTGTTGTCCGTCTGATCCCTTTGAGTGGATGATCATGTCATCGACGTACACTTCGATCTCTTTGTGGATCATATCGTGGAAGAGGGCGGTTGCTGCCCGTTGGTAGGTAGCCCCAGCGTTCTTTAGTCCGAACGGCATTACTGTGTAGCAGTAGGTTCCCCAGGGGGTTGTGAAAGCTGTCTTTTCTTGGTCTTCTTCGGCCATCTTGATTTGATTGTAGCCGGCAAAACCGTCCACGAAGGACTTGACTTCGAAATTGGCTGTAGTGTCTACCAACATGTCGATGTTGGGTAGTGGAAAATCGTCCTTGGGACTTGCTTTGTTGAGATCTCGGAAGTCCACGCAACAGCGTACTTTTCCATTGGCCTTGGTGACCGTGACGATATTGGAGAGCCATGTGGGGTACTCGATCACCCTGATGAAGCCGACGCGGAGCATTTTTCGATCTCCTCTTTGACTTGTAAAGACCATTCTGGCTTGATTCGGCGTAGCTTTTGCTTGATGGGCTTAGCCTCGGGATTCAAGGGAATCCGGTGCTCTACAATGTTAGGATCTAATCCGGGCATGTCTTGGTAAGACCAAGCGAACACGTCCACGAACTCTTTGAGCAGTGCAGTCAATGCGTCTTGCTCTGTGCCGGTGAAGAAACTTCCGATTTGCGTCTCTTTTGGCTCTTCAGCAGTTCCCAAATTCACTTTGGTTAAAACCTCCTCGGCAGCTTGGGCCCGGTTTTTCTCTCGTTTGACAACATGCTTAAAGATGTGCTTAATGTATTGTTTGTTTAATGTGTCTGCTTCTTTATCAAGTGAATCGTTATTAACTGTTTGTGTGTTAGTTAATTTATCAGTTGTTAAAGATGCAATGAGAGGATACTCGGAAAGATCGAAGCATTCATTAAGAGCATACGGGAATACATTATTGGCAATGAGTTCGTAATCTTCTGGCGTGAGGCCATCAGATGACTCGAGAGACTCAAATTCAAAGATAATGGACTCGGGATGGGTTTTGACACTGGACTCTAGGACTCGAGGGGTCAGACCAAGTTGTTCGATCATGTCCTTTTTGCTGGCGGTGGGTCTGGAGAAGGTGGCCCAGTTATTGAGTGGCAATGAGCTTGATAGGAGATGGGGCTTGAAAGGCTTTATGTCACCGTTCCCGATCATTGCTATCACAGAGTTATCAGAAACAAAATCGATTAGATCCGGCATCTCGATCTCTTCTTTGAAGAAGCGAGTGGAGCGGTGGCTCGTCCCAAGCATCGTCTGCGGAGTCTTTGCTTTTGTCTTGGGCATTGCTAGCTCGAATGCGAGACTTGTCTCGCTTTGTTGAGGGCGGGGGTTTTGACGAGAGAGTTTTTCGAGTTCTTCCGCCAAGAGAGGGGTTTTCCCGAACCAAAATTCATTGTGAATAGTGGTGGTTGTGGATCCGGCGGGGCGGTGTGTCGAGGAATGCTCTTCGGACGGGATTTGGCTTGAGGCCTGCGAATCTTGCCAGGTTACTGCTGGAGCTTGTCCATGGTTGTCGGCCGGCTTTGTTTGGCACCGATCGGCTCTGTTCCCTTTTCCGGATCTTCTTCCAAGTTGCCGGCCTTCTTTGTGAAGTACTTGGTCATGTCGAAGGCTGTAGGACGAAGATCGGAGATGGCGTGCAAGCCTCTTTTGTTATACGTGGAGCGTTTTCGTGCGGCTCGCTTGTCCTCCGCAATGTGTTCGGGAGTAGGAGAGTATCCCGGGCCGTGCGGGGTATTGTTCTTTGATATTGATGATACGGTGAGTGCCACGATGGCGTTTTCCCAAACCGAACCCCGGGATGTAGTTCATGTGCTTCATCATTTTCATCGGGGAGGGATCTTGTCCCAAATCAAGAAAGCGAGTCTATGTGGCATACTTGGGCCTTTGGGCTTTCGATGGTGAATCCTGTTAGCATCATGCCATCATCGTCGGGTTTGATCTCTAAGACCCAGGGACGCCGTTTGTGTCGGTCCTTTCGTTGACTATGCTATCACCGTAGATGATGGTAAGATCTGTTCCTTGGACGAACTTTACGCACCGATGGAGAGTGGATGCCACCCCATTGATACGGTGTGTAGCCAAGGGCGTCCCAAAATGGCAGTGAATGTGATCGGGATGTCGATGACTTGGAAATCCGTCGGGACCATTTGTTTTCCAAACCACGGGTTCAAGGTGGCTATTCCCAAGGCTGGGCGGGATGTTGAGTCGTATGCCTTGATTGCACAGTCGAGGGCTTTAGATCGGTTGCTTTGATCCCTAGCAAATCCATCATCTTGGTGGAAGGACGTTCATGGATGATCCCCCATCTACCAAGACTCGTGGGAGACGGCGCTCGTCAGGTTGAAGCTTGTTATGTAGAGAGGCTCGTTGTGGTCGGCCCCAAATTTTGGAAGGTCGAGCTGCGTGAAAGTGATGATATTGCTTTGTAATTGACGTTGCCAATCATACGGCTGCTTCATCAGTGTCAGCGTGATGGGAACCATAGTGCAGGCCGAGCTTTCCTCCAACTTGAGCTTGTGCGGGTAAGATGAAGTGAGTAAGGACCGAGTGAGATGTTAGCTTTGAGTGCGCTTGAGGCTGTGTTAAGAACGGGGATCTTCGGCCTTTGGGTCCAAGATTTCGGCTTCTTTGGCGTAGGGTCCCTTTTCGATTCGTGGCTCGGGTATGGGCGGCCTTTTGTCTGTCCGTGGAGGATTCACTGGGATTTGATCGGAACGTGTCGAGAACATTCACCTCTGGACTTATGGTTTTGCTTGTCTCTCCCGTCTACGTAGTGGGAGGAGCACGATTGGCGTAAGGCCGGCTGCGCATTTCAATTCGTTCACTTTGTCATAGCCTTTACTTGAAGCATCAATAGTGGCTTTGAGATCTTCCCAAGACGGGGTTGGATTATCTGGATCTTCGGGCCTTCGGTGGCGGTGCGAAGCTTCGTCCCAGCTGATCATGGAGCAAACATTGCCGTGGCCTTGTGCGGGAACTAGGGAGGGAGATTTCTTTGGAGTAGATGACGTAGTAGTCAAACTTTCTGAGGGTTCTCCAAGGGTTCCGACCGTGGGGTCACCGGATTCATACCTCTTTTCGGTTTTTGTTGAGAAGATAGCTTCTTCTTTCGTCGAGGGCGGCCCTCGTTCATTGCATCACGGAATTCCATTTCCGGACAAGCACTTACTGTCGCGAGACGTCCCACCGGATGTGTTCGTTGTTCGGCGGTGGTACCGGGACCTCGGGAGGCTGGATGGGCGGGCTTTCCTGCGGAAGGTCTTGTGGCCTTACGTCATAAGCTTGCATGGCTCGTATGAGGGTAACGGAGTTGACTTACGGGAAACAATGAGAGACGTTAGAGGCTGTAGGGCGATCATGGCTTAGGAAGCCCCGGGTAGTTGGGTGGCTAAGGTTCCGAAGTGGTGCATGGCACCTTCGATCCGAGCTTGTTGCTCACCTTGACGTTTCTCAATAGCCATGAGGACACCAAACTTCTTCCAATGTTGGGAAATTTCTTGGGGGTAAGGTCCCGTTCTCATCGTTGTTATCCACTGACTTGGCCATGGGGATTTGTGGTGTCACTGGTGACAGAGTGGGAAGGAGGTAGGACCTTCTTTGTTTTGACAGCTGGGAGACGGGTTCCCGGGTACTCTCGACCACTCTCTGTTAGGCGGAGGGGTGACGGGCAAGGTTTAGACACGGGAATGGCCTTACGGGATAAAGGGAAAGCTCACGTGGCGTGCGGTTTCCGTTTCTTTTATTTTCTTTTTTTTTTTTGTTGTTTTAATTTACTTAAAACGTGTTTTCTCAGAATCCTAGGTAGGTTGGAAAAGATTGCTTTTCTTTTTCGCAACTATGCTAGATCTGGGTCGATGGAGACCATACGTGCGGCTATAAGCCCCTCGTTTTGCACTGTATTTCGACATCCCGGGGTGGACGGCCCCGGGCGAGGGTCCTATAGTGCAAGCGGTTTCCACCGGCCTAAAAGAAAAATCGAACCTAAGGACCGATCTGTCATGTTCGTTTTGATGCGTTAGCCACGTGAATAGTGAACCGAGCCGGCCAGGCTGAGTCAAGATCAGTCAAGAGTTCGGCATGACCTCTCTTTACCTTGCTTGCGCAAGGGATCTGTGACGTTAGGCGTTAGGTGGGTCATATCGTCATGGGCGACGTATCAAAGGCGTGATGACATGGTGTCATGCGAGCATGGATGTATATCGGGACGGAACATCGTGCAGGTGTAGCCGGAAATCAAGATCGAGTCAAGATTTTAGCATGACCTTTCATCGCTTTGCTTGCAAGGATCTTGAGTTTCGAGCCTTGACTCGAAAAAATGGCCGGCATGGTATATGTATCAGTGTATGACACGGGCGGGTAAAAACCAACCGAGTGCGGACGAGTGTGACTCAAGACTCAAACGTGCGGGGTTGACGCTTGGCTAGGATGGGATGTTTGGAATGATCCGTGCGCGTCCAAGAGGCCTAGGAAGACCTAACGGACTGGCGAGACCACTCCGGGTTGAGGGTTGTAGTGTGCGGTGTATCCGAGGCGGCGGTGCGCGTAGCGTGCGGTGTAACCGAGGCGGCCGGTGTGAGTAGAGTGCGGTGTAGCAGAGCGGCGGTGCGCGTAGTGTGCGGTCTCTAAAATTCTTTTACGAGTAAAACGAAGTTTTTGAAGAATTTTAAATGTATGCACGAGATGTATATAGATGCATTTTTTTTTGTATTTTTATTTTTTTTGTAAAATAAAAAGTAAAGCACGTGCACACACACACAACAGTTAAAGGAAGGGGTAAAATGAAAGTTTGACCCTCTTCATCGTTTTAAAAATCTTTTGTTTTGTTTAAAAAGATTTTAAAACAAAATTTCCCAATGAGTCGCCAAGCGAAATTACCGGATCGGCTCGCGCGCGAGCCCGGCATCTCGCATTCGTCGCTGTTCGGGAAGTCGCCCGGATCCGAGAGGCAGCGCAATCGCGCCCCGGCATCTGGCTTATTCCGTTTTAGCGTTGCGTGTTGGAGGTGTCTCGCCGTTTGTTTTCGCATTTGTAGAGTCGCAACGCCGTTTTTATTAAGCCCAAAATATTGAAAAAGGGCATCAGTTTAAAGATAATTTTAAAGCTGTTTTTGTGTGATGAGATTTTGAGTTCGGAGGTCGAGATGACTCCTCGGGAAGAGAATATTAGAATATTAGAGCTCACTCGAGTAGCCTCGTAAACGAGTCTTTCGGATACCCCTAATATCCTTTAAATGTTGTGTGTGTGTGTGTGTACTTTTAAAAATGCATCTTTGTATCGGATGTCTACATTGTATGCTATGTATGGAAATGTATTGAAATAGTAAGGGAAGGAAGCCTTACCAATGTTGGTTCGTGTCTGTCTTCCGCCGAGGAATAGTGTTTGAGGTCGGAGTAAGCGTTAGGTATGGATCGGGATTGCCCGGGAGATGCCGGTTGTCTGCGGACGAGTTTCGGCGTGAGTTGAGGTGGCGAGGCTGCGTTCGGGCGAGAGGTTCGGCGTGCGTGGGGATCGTCGGGATCACTCGGGCGAGAGGTTCGGCGTGCGTTGTGGTGGCGGGAGTCACTCGGGCGAGTTTCGGCGTGGTTTGGGATCGCCGGTTTGACTCGGAAAGAGCGGGACAGGTGGAAAGACCGACGAAGCCTCGGAGTACCACGAGGGGCCTCAGAGTACCTCGAGAGTGCCTCGGGGCAGCGCGGGAGCGTCTCGGGAGCGCTCGGGGAGGCTTCGGAGCACCACGAGGGGGCTCGGAAGGCCTCGGAAGGATCCGAAAGGGGCCGGGAATGCCTCGGAAGGACTTAGAGGGGAAGCCAGAAGGCCTAGGGAGGAAGAGAGAAGTGGGAGGTGTGTCAAAATGAGGAGGGGGAGCCCTCTATTTATAGTGCCAGATTAGGTGCAAAGAGGTCCGTACGGACCTCCCTGGTAATCCAGTTTTTTGGTTTTCCTCGATTTGAGGGAATATGTGATGATGGTGAATATTCTGTAATTATGGTGTCCCCTGAGCAATAAGGTCCGTACGGACCATCTTGCATGCAAAGAGGTCCGTACGGACCAACTAAGCATGTGGGTAATCATTTCTTCCGGGATTTGAGGGAATATTGTGGACTTTAAGAAGATTCAGTAATTATGACAACAAAGAGGTCCGTACGGACCAATATTGCTTTCCCAATTTCCTGAAAATTCCCGAAAGGTCCTTTTGTCCCTTTTTATCCCAGGAAGGCTCCTCCCTTGGTTTGGTTGGGGGTTTAGAGAGGGTTTTGAGTGAGAGGGGTCGTCGAGACTGTGGATGAGTCTGCGGTGTTTCCCGTATGTTTGAAAGGGTGTGATCCAGATTGGGGTACTTACAGTTAGCAAGGCCCTATCAGAAGCGGAGGGCAGATACTACAATGCTGAGAAGGTAGCCTATGCCTTAGTCGTAGCCTCAAGGAAACTGCGAGCTTATTTCCTGGCTCATCCCATCGTGGTGCTCACGAATGCACCCTTGAGAAAAATATTGCACAAGCTAGAAAGTTCAGGTCGCTTGCTCAATTGGTCAATTGCCCTTACGGAATTTGACATCGAGTATCGACCTCGAAAAGCGTTGAAGGCTCAAGCTTTAGCAGATTTCTTGGTCGAGCTTACGTTCACCAAGGAAGACAGTGAGCAGCGAGCTCAAAGGGAAAAAGGTAAGGGAAAAGAACAAGAGTCCCAGCCCATCACGTTTCTACCCGACGATTGCTGGAAAGTCTACTCGGATGGGTCAGCTACAAAGAGTGTCAGTGGAGCTGGGATAGTTTTGATCGAGCCAGAGTCTGGGACAATATATGAAGAATCATTAAGGTTTAAATTTGACGCCTCCAATAACCAGGCAGAGTATGAAGCCTTAGTTGCGGCCATTGAATACGCTAAGTGCTTTGGAGCGACTAAAATCATGGCGTACTGTGATTCCCAGCTAGTGGTCAACCAGGTCAGAGGCGAGTATGAGGTGTTAAACTCCACTTTAGCCAAGTACCACGATCTGGTGAAGGAGCTGACAAAAGACTTGGAGTTTTGGGAGATCCAAAGGATTGGTCGAGAAGACAATGAATTAGCCGACTTACTCTCAAAGCTAGCTACATCTGACGAGCCACATGAAGAGCCCATCTCTTACCTTGAGAGCCCAGCTTATGAAAGGGTCAAAATTCAATGCATAGAAGATCCCTCAAAAAATTGGGTTTATGAGAAGTGCTGGATTGAAGAAATGAAGGCGTACCTAGAAAGCGGCGAGCTCCCTGAGGACGAGAAGAAAGCTCGAGCTATTAAAAAGAAAGCTCTGAGGTATGTAATCCAAGGAGGCATGCTGTTCAGAAGATCATACACTAGGCCATTGCTGAAGTGCATCCACCCTCAAGAAATCACCCAATTAATGCATGAAGTGCATAGTGGAATTTGCGGTGGACACCCGGGGGCCAGGACTTTAGCCGACAAATTGATCACCTTGGGGTATTATTGGCCACACATGCGAGCTGACACTCACAACTTCATCCAGCAATGTGACCAATGTCAAAGGTTTGCCAACCTACCTCATATGCCCACAACGGAGCAGACTCCTATGATCGTTGCTTGGCCATTCGATATGTGGGGCGTCAATTTGATTGGACCCTTCCCCCCCCCCCCGCCCGGGGAAATTGCAAGTATGTGATCGTCGAAATTGACTATTTTACCAAGTGGGTTGAAGCAAAGCCGCTAGCTCGCATCACAGAGGAAAATGCCATAAATTTCATCCACGACTTCATCTGGTGTCGATTTGGATTTCCTAGAGCTATAGTATCAGACAACGGCCTACAGTTCTCACGAGCCTTTGAAGCAGAAATGAATCGAGTAGGGATCAAACATTGGCAATCTTCTGTTGCATATCCTCAAGGAAATGGGCAAGCTGAAGCAGCGAACAAGCTAGTACTATCCTCACTAAAGACGGGTCTAGTAGGTCGACGTAACAACTGGTTGGACGAACATCCCCTTGCTCTTTGAGCAGTTCGCACAACCACTCGGGGGCCTACGGGGGAAACCCCATTCGCTCTAGCATACGGGTCAGAGGCCATGGCTCCAGCTGAGTTGAGATTTCCAACTGCTAGAGTAACTTTCTTTAATCAAGAGCAGAATGATATCAACAGATTGATCGACCTGGATTTGATCGATGAGAAGCGAGATACGGCTTACCTTCGAATGGTTAACTACAAGCAGCGGACTAAAAGTTACCACGATAAGAAAGTGAAAGCCAGGTCATTCCAAGTAGGAGATCATGTGTTGAGAAAGATCGAGGCAACAGGGAGAAGGACCCAGTAGAACAAGCTATCTCCTAATTGGGAAGGTCCTTACATAGTTACTCGAGTCGTCAAAGAAGGAACTTACATGATTGCTCATCCTGATGGCGAAGAGCTGAAGCACCCATGGCATGCTACTCACCTCATCAAGTACTACTTCTAAAGTTCAGATCTATAGCTCAGTTCAAGGCTAATACAGTTCCCAAGATTGAAATTTGTCATAGTTCTAGCTTTCCATTGATGTAAACGTTTCCCTACTTCAATAAAAATCGCAGTTTTGTTCGACCAAACATTGTGGTACACTAACTTCAACAAGCTCGATTCTTAATCAGCTTCGTTCCTTTAACAAGCTCGACTCTTAGTCAGCTTCGTTTTAACAAGCTCGATTCTTAATCAGCTTCGTTCATTTAAATAAGTCCGACTCTTAGTCGACTTCGTTCTAACAAGCTCGACTCTTAGTCAGTCTGTTCTAATTAGCTCGATCCTTAATCAGCTGTACCCTATTAACAAGTCTGACCTTAGGTCGACTTCGTTCTGATCAGCTCGACCTTTGGTCAGCTTTGATCTCTTAAACAGATTCGACTCTGAGTCAACCTCGTTTACAAAAATTCTTGTAAGTCTAAGGCTGACTAGGGCATCACGAAGCCAGGTCGACCTCAAACTTGAGACGACCTACTTGTTCTATTACATCTAGCTCGACACTCACATGCTGAAATCAAAAGCATATAACATACACTGAGGGAAAGTCAGCTACGATTAAATAAAATTAAGTCTCCCAAAACGGGCCAAGACTTAAAAGTAAACCAAAAAAGTTACGAAATGTTATGCCTCCCAAAAGCTGGGCCAAGGCATTCAAGCATTCAAGGAAACCAAAAAACAAAAGTGTTTGGAACTTGTCTGATTACATCACCATTCAAAGTTAAATTCAAGAGGATGGGTTAACCTCCACTTGGTCACTTGTAGTCACTTGATCATCTACAGTTTCTTCCTGCTGCTGGGGGCCAATTGGTTTACCTGACTCTGAAAACCCATGCCTCGGAGTACCACCATCAAAGGCCGGTGAATCAGGCTCCTCGAGCTCAGCCAAAATTGTAACAAAATTAACGGGTTCAACTGGAGGAGGATTCCAAATTTCAGCCTCTGCAGCCGCGTCATCATTGGCAATATTCTCTAAATCATTGGCATTATAAGGCACTAAACTGTGGCCCGGGCGAGCTGCCGTATTGTAAGGATCTTCCGCAGCCCATTGGGCAAGCTGTTCAATGGAGATGTCAAATGCAGGATCCACTACAATACGTCGTGCCATGTGAGCTCGACCAACGTCCCAGAACGAACTTGCTTGCTTGGTAATATGTTTGTGAAGCTCGTCACTGTCTTTGTAGGCTTTAACAGCCTCCTCTTTAGCGGCCTTCACAGCAGCAGCCAGATCCACCTCCCATTGATGTCGAGCAGCATCCAGTTCCTCTTGTTTCTTCGCCAAGGTGACTGGTACCTCCTCCAGCTGTTGCTTTGCCAGTTCAAGGTCAGCTGCCATCTTCTTCTTCTCTTCCTTGAGAATGGTGAGCTCTTTGTTAGCCTCTCCCAACTGGCCCCAGGCTTCTTCTTTGGCTTTTATTTCATTGTCTTTGACGAGCTTCAAAGCATCGTATGAATTGTCCAGATCAGAATGCGCCTCTTTCAATTTCTCAAGCTCCTCCTTCAGCTTGGCTCGCTCCTCATCCAGCTTCGTCAACTCTTCATTCTTGTGAGCCAGCATAGTCTTTGCCAGCTTCTCCTGCTCCTCTGCAGCCTTCCAGTAGGTGGTAGCCAGGTCTATTATAGCAAGAGACTACAATGACAAGTAAGGACAAGAGTTTAGATCAAGCAAAAGTAAGGTAAAGAAAAGAGAAAGACAGGAAGAATGAACGCAGCAATACAAAAATCGCAAAGGTTTACCTCGGAGGTAGCTAGTCTGACCCTAGCTCTGCAAGCTTTCGGAGTCAAAGGCTTGTTGGTGAATTCCTTGATCAAGTCCTGATCAGCTCCCCTCCTAACTACCACTTGTCCATATTCCAACTCGGGGTACTCCCTTGCCAAACAGTTGATCCTTGTCAATGGAGTCACCTCACTCAGCTCGTCAACACGAGCTTGAATCAACTCAGCATATGAAACGTGGATGGGAGAGGATTGGTGGCCCCTAGCTTCAGCTTCCACATGCTCGGTGGCATCAACTTGATCGGGGATAGAGCCAATTTGGGAGGAACCAATCTTGATCTTCTTACTAAGAGGGGCAGTATCATCATCATCCTCCTCTTCATCAAGCTCAATTACAGGTGACTTGGCCTTGGAAGCCTTTTTAGACTTGACTTTAGCTTTAGCTTGGGCACGGGTCCTAGTCCTAATGCCCCCCCCCCCCAGCTGGCTCCACAGCTTGATCAGACACGTCAATCTCAGCAGCGTCGACCTCATCCATGTCTTGAACAGCATCCCCGGCTCGGTCCTCCTCCAGCTCCTCAAGATTGTCCTCCACCGGGATAGAAGTGACAGGGTCCACATCCACAGTCTTCAAAATCTCTTGACGTTGAACACCCTCTCTCTCTCTCGATGTTCCCTAGCATTGGCTGCCCCACAGCTTCTCTTGCTCTTTCTGACGTCAATAGCTCAACCCATATTCGCTTCTTGCTCAGGAGTTAAAACTGCACCAAAGTTGAAATGATCAAGGGTTAGATCGACACATGAGATCTCTACATACGAGCAACAAGTTCTATGTACGAATTAAACATGTGCGACCTTATCAATATATGAGCTAAAGGATATACTGGGGAATGAATAACCCACGCGTTGAAACATATGCGAGCTAATGATCTACATGTCAATAAGCAGTAGTAGGGTCAAGGGACAGGTAAAGAATTCTTACCCCCGAAGTGCTCTCCCCGTTCCTTACAATGCTTGGCAGTCTTCTTACAAAAATGGTGCTCTCTCTCAAATCTGAATCGAGCTCCCTCATGGGTGACCCAATCCGGATACCGCTGGCATCTAACTACTGGCACCATGGGCACAACATCTCCCTCGCTGACCATCATTCCAGCTCGGATGTAGTTGTTTTTGTTGGTCCCCAAAGCATCCCAACTTATAGGTCCCCTCTTGGTGAGCTCCACCAACTTCTTACGCAAATCATCGTGCCAAACTGGCTCCCAATAGTCCTGCTCCCTCACTTCAGTGGTCTCAGCACCGGGTAGAGGGAACTCCCACCCTCTCCTGCTCTCCACTACCAACACATAAGAATTCCAACCACTGGCCTTGCTAGGGAGATTGGCAAACTACTTTGGGGATTTTGGCTTGGAGGGGGTACTTATTCCATTGTCCTTGTCAAACTTGACACTAAAGAATTCCCTAAACACCTCCTACAAGGTTCATACCCCAAGAACCTGCAAACCATAATGAAGCAAACCAGTACCCTGCAAGTGTTGGCCCCTAGCTGAAGTGGCAGTGCATCAGTGCATTCTAAGAACTCGTTTATAAAGGGGTCTAAGGTAACCTCAAGCCAGCTTCAAATTGGCCATAGTAGAAGGCCACCCTAGTGGAATCTTCCTCATAGGTATCCCCAAATTGGTCAAAGAAATCCCTCCTGCTATACAAAGTGACGTCAAACTCCTTCCTATCAACTTCACAAAAGTCATACACCATATTCAACCGGGATGGGAGATTCTGCCTTCCCCTGACTGGCCTTGGAGGGACATATCCCCTTTCATTTCTGCCCGGCACCACATAGGTCTCAAAGGCATCCACTATGCGCGGACTTGAGGAAGTAGAGACATCAGCTTCTCCTTGAGTCGCCATATCTGTACAAGAAGAGGGGGAAACAGGGGAATCAGTTCTACATAAAGTCTCAGGGGTCCTAATAGACACACTAAGGGGCGACCTAGATTCCCCCGGAAATCCAATCCTATTTCTAATAAAAGAGGATTTGTTGGCATCCTGGACATAAAACACAGCCAAGTGGTCAAGAAGCTCATGAAAGAGATGAAAGGACACAACTCTTAGGTCGTTCGTTTCTAGGACACCTAAATCCTCTCCCACAGGCAAAATTAGCTCGGTGAAACGCAGGCCCCAATGGATCATAATTGAAGTACACTCCTCCATGGTCATCTCTCTCCACTCTCCATTTAAGTGTTTGTAGACTCTACGATTGACGCTACAGTAACCATACCCAGCTCCAGGCTCACAGCTAAAGGTCCTAGCCATGGCGAAATCAAAGAAATTGCAGAAATTAAACCCTAATTCTAAGGGTTAAGAAGAATACCTTAAGCAGTTGAATGAAGAATGAAACAATGGAAGACGAAAGCTCAATTTAAAGCAATTGCTGTTTCCGCTGCTGTCACTGGAGTCGCGAAAGAGTTCAAGGAGAACAAAAGTTCTAAATTTGGAAGGAGTCTGGTATTTATATGTTCCAAGGTTGAAGAGGAAAAGGAAAATTCAAAGGTTTTGTTTTCCCAATTGAATGCGGAAACAGTTTCCAAGGCGGACTCTCAAACGTCAAAACAGTAATGATTACAAAAAAAATGGCGCTCCTTCAGATCTGACTGTTCATCGCCAACGATCCAGATCGTGACACGTCATCTATGGTCGACTAAAATTCAGAGTGAGTTGCGACCTGCGAGTGAAGCCATCCTCATCAAAAGTTTCCTTAACTTCCTAGTCGACAAAGTCAACTCGAAAGTTGGGGGCCACTGAACATACCAAAAGTATCTAACTGGGCCAAGCGAGTAAAGCCCAATCCTCAAGCAATTATTTCTACCCCATTCTCAGTGGGCTAGGCCCAATCAGTACATGGCTCAAGGCCCATCTCATGCATCATTCGACTAAGTTCATTGTTTGACCTACTAGGTCCCGACCTAACTTAGTCCGACCTTATGAATCAGTCATATTTCGGGTACGATCCAACTCTACCCGACAGTCAGGTCGACCCAAACACAAGTGTCGACCTTGACCTGACGAATCAAGCGTCGACCTAACGGTTACAGGCGTACTAGCCATTACTCTTTCCATAACTACATCCCTACAAATCAGGGGCAGTTAAAGGCACGTTCACATTACAAGTAACTGCCGCTAAAATCTAGGAGCTCATGTAGCCATAACAAAAATAACCGCACTCATCAGCTATAAATACTTCATCACTACCACGGTTATAAGGTAACTGCAATTTTGTTATCTGAATTCCATTATTCAATACATATTTTGCTCTCCAATTATCGAACACTTACTCTCACGACCGAGGGTCTAAGCCGGAGACACACCCGGCTAGTCGTGGGTTCTGATTTCAGGTCAAGGAGCCAGGTGATCAATTCTGCCACGTGGAGGAAGATTGATAAGCACTTTTCTTGCGGCATCAGTTATATTTGCTTCATATATTTGTAAATACTTATCAAAACCATATGAGAGTCCACACAAGCCGGCTTTCATTTGTGAAATCAAGCAAATTACCTAGTTAGGATGAATCCCTCAAACTCATCACCATTTCCACAGGCAGAGGGATAGCAACTAAAATCTACTTAGGATGGCATGCATGCATAGAGATCGAAAAGGTGAGAAGGGTGCTTAATACCTTTCCTTCTCGTAACTTAGCCCCGAACCCACTTTCTCTAAAGGGTTTTCTTCATTTTCCTACATAAATAAATGAGGGGCGACTCTTGCCTGTTTGACCTTCAAGGGTACCATTTCAGAAACGGAATGCATTCAACGCACACTTAGCACAAGAAACTTGCCATTTTACATGACGACAGGAATTTCGAGTGTGGGCTCTCACACTAACTTACAATTCTCCACCATAAAATGATTATATGAATGAATATGGGATATCATCGTCACCAAAGTAAGATATTTTATAGGTTCACTTGTGTCATGCTCTAATGATAAGAAGACAAAAATTCTTTACAAGGACACTCATATGCATGTTTAACCACAACTATCAACCCGAATACTCTTTATAGGTCAAATATGGCTTTATAGCTTATAATGTATCACGACAATTGCGGGCTAGGTTCACAGTTGCAAATGAAAGTAAGGACATACGAAGTCAAGCAAGTGAAACTAGAAAATCTTTAAAATATATCCTCACTTGAGTTTATCTCTCCGCTCACTCAGGCCAACACAATGTTTCAACCCCCAAACTTAGACTTTTGCATACTTTCACACATGGGGTTGATCACCTTCTTTTCTTTCTTTTTGTCACTTTCCACTTTAACACAAGAGGGTAAGGCTTTTCAGATTTCTCTTCAATCTTCATTCTTTTCTTTTGCTTTGCATATTTGAAGATCACGAATAATATTATACATTAAATACTTTATGCATGCCTCTCTTTTCTATATAATATATAACCCTTTTCTTTTCTTTATTAACCTCTTTCCACTCAATCCCTTGATTTTCCAAAAACAACCCCCAATTTCACAATCATTCCCTAGTTTCACTTTCTTGTGAAGGTGATGAAATAGTGTATAAGTGTAAGGGTATGATATTGTGGGTAAAAATGAAGGCAAATGGTGGTCTATGATAAACTCACTTTGTGAGAGATATCCATTTTTATTAAATCTCAAAAAGGGTTCTAGCGGAAATTTTATAAGTGATAAGAAAGTTAAAGGCTCACAACAGGGTTCAAAGAAAATAGTCATATATCATTGCCCAAGTAGCCTATTTGATGTGTTATTTAAATTCATGCAAACATCTTCTAGGGCCACCGAGAATGCCAAAATAATCCTATAAAGGTCTTCTAAGTTGGTAACAATAATCAAGAAAATAACATTGAAGTGAAAGGTGAAGCAATCACAATGCTTCAATGTAATCATATCTCCATATTGATAATAACACTTAAGATTCAAAATTAAAGCCCACTCAAATCATCATAAACTTTAGCCAACATCCCAAAATATGAAAATAACAAAATTTTTAATTTTTCTATTTTTTTAGGGTGACACTATATACACTCCCCTATAAACCCACAAACTCGGAGAGATGCCTACCCTCAAACTCAAAACATGCTATGTCCTTATAGCATAAGGAATTAAAGCATGCCTTGGGGTTCAAAGGATGACATGACACAACAAAAATAAATGAAAGCAAATAAATGTTACCTACTTGGGTTGACTCCCAACAAGCACATTTGTTTAGAGTCATTAGCCCGACTATAACCCTCGTTGAATTTAACCTTCACTTTTATTTCTTTGACCCACTACATAGTCTCGCGCATCCTTACTTTCAAATCATGCTCCATATGTATTCCCCAATTTATCTCATCATTTAGCAACTTAGGGAATTTTTTACACCTTTGTTTTTTGGGCTCTTCCACTTGTGGCCTCATATCATTCTTTTTAGTTTCACAAGAAGGAATAGGTACAATACGAATGATCGAATTCTCATTGGAATTGCTAATAGGTTCAATGTCCTCATTGTTAATATCCTCACTTTTCCTCTTTTCACCACCCTTTTAAGCAAACAAAAACTCATCGATAACTTGCTCATGCCATCTTTCCTCCACAATCTCTACCTTCTCCATATACCAACTTGAACTATCACAAGGTAATCAATCCTTAGAGTCATCATTGGGGATTTCATAGACAAATTCCTCCTTTGCATTCTCCAAAGATGGTATATCAAATGACTCATAAATTGGATCATAAACTACTTCTTCCCCATCATCATTAATCAAGGTTAGAGGTTGCTCTTCAGGTGATGGTAGATAATCATAATAGCTTGGCTCACAATTCGGATCATACACTACCTCTTCCCCATCATCGTTCACTCTCCAAATCAGGGCTGAAGATTTCTCTTCATATTGTGATGGTGGTGGATTCACTATAATACTTTGGCTCACAAGTGGGATTATCTACTACCTTATCATCCACCAAAACCTTGTTTGAATGATTTTCCCAACTTCGTTTATATGTGTTCGAGGGTGGCTCAAGTAACGATTGAAAAGGTGGGAAGGGGAATGTTTCTTGCACTTGTGGAGAATACTCAGAAAAATATGTCCTATATGGCCAAGCATTAGTATCATGAGAATAAACACCACAAATAGAACACACCTCTTGAATATTAAAATTTACTATATTTATATTTGAAACTAGTCTTTTTAATTATTTTAATTGTTCGGTCAATTGTTGGGATAATCTCTGTTTGACCAACTAATCATTGGTGCTCATTTCATACATCCCTTTAAGAGTTTCTCACACATTGATTTTATATATAAAAAAAATAAAATTCTAATTACAAAGAAGAATTAAGAAAAAAAACAAAAGAAAACATATTTGCACTGTTGAAAATTAAACTGTGGAATACAAAACAAGTCCCCGACATTCACATGTCTAGGTTTTGATTTTAAATTCCTACTTAAAAAGACTAGGTTTAGGTTTTGATTTTAAATTCCTACTTAAATAATTGAAATAAATTACCTACCTAAAGCAAGAAATAAACAAAGCAATTCAAGAGATTACCGACGTCAAGGGAAGAAAGATCTACGGATTGGATTTATATGTATCTCACCAATAAGCCTATTAATAATACAACCAATCATTATTGCGGGTTCATTCTCTTTAGTAAAATTGGGCATTCACATGTTCACAATTTGGTGTTCTCCAAATATAATATCTTCTACAAATTTCACATAATATTCGAGAACCCATTAAAATCCTAGAAATAAAGAACCTACAATTTTATTTTGTAATCACTTATCAAAACCTGAATTATATTCATTCAAAAGTTTGACTTTATATGGATCAAACAATCATTTGACAATCACCACACACAAATTTAGTTAAAAAACCAATCACATCTACGCATGTGATTCTAGATAGGAAACTCCAATTAAGAAAACTTTTGATGAAACCAACCTTTAATTGATTGAAAGATTAGATAAAATATAAAGGATTGATACATATTACCTCCATACTATGCAGAAAAGAGATTAGCCGCTCATATTTATAACGAACATTAACAACCCTTCAATAAATTGTATAAAAACATGAATTGAATCCTTGAATAAAACTTGAGATCTTGTTTACAAACTTGAAGAGAATAAAATCATAAGGGATCCTTAAAAACGTTGTTGGAGTGGATATTTATACTTAAGCTGAGAAGGTGTCGAACATTAGGAAACAATCGTCAAATCCTAGCCGAAATTGGAATCGGAAAATAGCTGGACGGAGGTGGGAGCGTGCGCTCCCATAGGGTCATATCTTCTCATGTTTCTGGAAATTGGAAGTGTCTGCTCCCAATTATTGGGTGTGTACGCTCCCAATGCTTCGCTGACTTGTACGTTTCTCAGCAAACTTACGGAGGCCATAACTTATTAATACATACTCCGATTTGGACATGTCACATAACATTGGAAAGCTCTCATCGAGTACTATCCATTAGTAGTGATTGAACAAGGTCAAATTTCTTGTCTTTCACTACAAGGAAAACCGGATTTAGAGACGGGAAATTAGAGACAGACGGAGTCTATAGCTAATTTGGCGATAGATTAGAGACAGAACCAAAAATCAGAGACGGATTCGGATTCCGTCTCTAAATTAGAGACGGATTCAGATTCCGTCTCTAAATTAGAGACGGATTCATATTCCATCTCTAATTTAGAGACGGAATCCGAATCCGTCTCTAATATAGAGACGAAATCTGATTTCGTCTCTAAATTTTAGAGACGGGTTTTGTATCTGTCTCTAAAATAGAGACAGATTCAGAATCCGTCTCTAAATTAGAGACAGATTCAGAATCCGTCTCTAAATTAGAGACAGATTCAGAATCCGTCTCTAAACTTTAGAGACAGATTTTAACCCGTCTCTAATTTAGAGATAGATTTTTGAATCCGTCTCTAATTTAGTGACAGATTCAACATCTGTCTCTAAAATTTAGAGACAGATTTAGTATCCGTCTCTAAATTTGACTTTTCTTGTATATACTTTCATTTGTTTAGTTTTTTTCTATCTTTTTTATATAACTTTTTCTAAAAAAAAAACCACAAATTAACAAAGGCTAAAATATTATTTTCTAGTCAATAAAAAAATTTTTAAAAAAATAAAAATAAATATAGGGTAGTCCGTCCCTCTTTTGACTTTTCTTCTATATACTTTCATTTGTTTAGTTTTTTTCTATCTTTTTTATATAACTTTTTCAAAAAAAAACCACCAATTAACAAAGGCTAGAATATTATTTTCTAGTCAATAAATTTTTTTAAAAAAAATAAAAAATAAATATAGGATAGTTCGTCCCTCTTTTGACTTTTCTTCTATATACTTTCATTTGTTTAGTTTTTTTCTATCTTTTTTTTATATAACTTTTTCTGAAAAAACCACTAATTAACAAAGGCTAAAATACTGTTTTCTAGTCAATAAAAAATTAAAAGATAAATATAGGGTAGTCCGTCCCTCTTTTGACTTTCCTTCTATATACTTTCATTTGTTTAGTTTTTTTCTTACTTTTTTTATATAACTTTTTCTAAAAAAAACCACTAATTAATAAAGGCTAAAATATTATTTTCTAGTCAATAAAAAATTAAAAAATAAATATAGGGTAGTCCGTCCCTCTTTTGACTTTTCTTCTATATACTTTCATTTGTTTAGTTTTTTTCTATCTTTTTTTATATAACTTTTTTAAAAACAAACGACAAATTAACAAAGGCGAAAATATTGTTTTCTAGTCAATAAAAATTAAAAATAAAACTAAAAATAAATATAGGGTAGTCTGTCCCTCTTTTGACTTTTCTTCTATATACTTTCATTTATTTAGTTTTTTTCTATCTTTTTTTATATAAGTTTTTCTGAAAAAACCACTAATTAACAAATGCTAAAATACTATTTTCTAGTCAATAAAAAATAAAAAATAAATAAAAAATAAATATAGGGTAGTCCATCCCTCTTTTGACTTTTCTTCTATATACTTTCATTTGTTTAGTTTTTTTCTATCTTTTTTTATATAACTTTTTCTGAAAAAAATCACTAATTAACAAATGCTAAAATACTGTTTTCTAGTCAATAAAAAATTAAAAAATAAATAAAAAATAAATATAGGGTAGTCCGTCCCTCTTTTGACATTTCTTCTATATACTTTCATTCGTTTAGTTTTTTTCTATCTTTTTTTATATAACTTTTTCTGAAAAAAAATCACTAATTAACAAAGGCTAAAATACTCTTTTCTAGTCAATAAAAAATTAAAAATAAATAAAAAATAAATATAGGGTAATCCGTCCCTCTTTTGACTTTTCTTCTATATACTTTCATTTGTTTAGTTTTTTTCTATCTTTTTTTTTATAACTTTTTCTGAAAAAAACCACTAATTAACAAAGGATAAAATACTATTTTCTAGTCAATAAAAAATAAAAAATAAATAAAAAATAAATATTGGGTAGTCCGTCCCTCTTTTGACTTTTCTTCTATATACTTTCATTTGTTTAGTTTTTTTCTATCTTTTTTTATATAACTTTTTCTAAAAAAATCACTAATTAACAAAGGCTAAAATATTTTTTTCTAGTCAATAAAAAATTAAAGAAAAAATAAAAAAAATATAGGGTAGTCCGTCCCTCTTTTGACTTCTCTTCTATATACTTTCATTTGTTTAGTTTTTCTCTATCTTTTTTTATATAACTTTTTCTGAAAAAAACCACTAATTAACAAAGACTAAAATACTGTTTTCTAGTCAATAAAAAATAAAAAAAAATAAAAAATACATATAGGGTAGTCCGTCCCTCTTTTGACTTTTCTTCTATATACTTTCATTTGTTTAGTTTTTTTCTATCTTTTTTTATATAACTTTTTCTAAAAAAAACCACTAATTAACAAAGGCTAAAATATTGTTTTCTAGTCAATAAAAATAAAAAGAAATAAAAAATAAATATAGGATAGTTCGTCCCTCTTTTGACTTTTCTTCTATATACTTTCATTTGTTTAGTTTTTTTCTATCTTTTTTTTATATAACTTTTTTTTAAAAAAACCACAAATTAACAAAGGCTAAAATATAGTTTTCTTGTCAATAAAAAATTAAAAAAAATAAAAAATAAGTTTAGGGTAGTCCATCCCTCTTTTGACTTTTCTTCAATATACTTTCATTTGTTTAATTATTTTCTATCTTTTTTATATAACTTTTTCAAAAAAAAATCACTAACTAACAAAGGCTAAAATACTGTTTTCTAGTCAATAAAAAATTAAAAAAAATAAAAATAAATATAGGGTAGTTCGTCCCTCTTTTGACTTTTCTTCTTTATACTTTCATTTGTTTAGTTTTTTTTCTATCTTTTTTTATATAACTTTTTCTGAAAAAAACCACTAATTAACAAAGGCTAAAATACTGTTTTCTAGTCAATAAAAAATTAAAAAAAAAATGTAGGGTAGTCCGTCCCTCTTTTGACTTTTCTTCTATATACTTTCATTTGTTTAGTTTTTTTCTATCTTTTTTTATAAAACTTTTTCTAAAAAAACCACTAATTAACAAAGGCTAAAATATTGTTTTCTAGTAAATAAAAAATTAAAAAATAAATATAGGGTAGTTCGTCCCTCTTTTGACTTTTCTTCTATAGGGTATAGGATTTAGGGTTTAGGGTATATGATTTTTTTTTTTAAACCAGGACAACACCTGGGAGCTTTTATTAAATACAGAAAAATATTACATCAATGAGCGGATATTAAAAAACCCAACTCTAAAACCAACGTAATTATAAGACGAACCGAATGTTGTCCCAACATGAACTAGGCCACACCCAAAGCAGAAGGCCGTGCTCCAGGCCAAACTTAAGGCCATATTGGCCGAACCAACAGCCATTTTGGCCCCCAAACAGAAGGCCACAAAAACCCATAAACAAGGCCCAAACATCCGCCACTGACCAATCCAATTCGCCAGGCCCAAATCGCCATGGGAGCGGACGCTCCCACCCTCTTGGAGCGGACGCTCCCCACAGGCAGAAACTCCATCCTTGAAAAAAAACCATGTTGCACGGCCATGTCCCAAAAAATGCACGGGCGTGCTTAGCCTTGCATGGCCATGCTGAGTTTCCAAACATGGCCGTGCCCTGTACCAAAATCACCCAAAAAGCCACCAAATGCCATGAAATCTGTCCCATAATTATTTGCAGCAAATGGTCATTGTCGTGCACATCAGCAAACACAAATTTTCCAGCAAACCAACAAGCCAAAATCAGTCCCATATCGACATAATTGGTCCCATGATTTGCAGCAAAAGCCTTGCCCATCAAATAGCCTTGAAACTTCAGCAAACTCACGGCCATTGTGACGACCCCAACCCTAGGCACTCATTTTTAATTATTTAATTATATGCTTTTAATATTTATGTTAGCTTTATGTGTTCAATTATGTCTTTAAAATTCTTAAATTAAGATGAATTGGGTGAGAAGTAAAAATTAGAATCTTTTATGAAAATATTAGACATTAAATAAAGAAACTTGAAGAAATAATAAAAAAATGGAAAAATGATAAATAATGTAGGGAGGTTAAATGAGAGGATGAATTAATGGGATAAAGATTTAAATTAATTAAAATGGGTTGGGTGAAAGCCTTGGCTAATTTCCCATGGGGGGCCAATTTGTAGAAGTTCCTCCTTCTTTGCCAAGTGTCCTCCCTCCATACCTCCTCTTACTCCCTTCCCCTCCCTTCTCCTTCATTCACCACATTCATCCTAGAGAAAGCTTAGAATCCTCCATTGAAGCTCCCTCCATCCAAGCTTGAATCCAAGGCATTTCTTCACCAAAATTCAAGTCCTAGAGCACCATTGAAGTTGGATGACCTAGAGGAAGCCATCTAGCTAGAAAGATCAACATTTCCTTATAAAATCCAAAGGTGAGTTATTATGATTCCCTTCTCCTATGTGTTCATGAGTTCTTTGATTATTGTTCTTGGCTTAATGATGTTGATTTCTTGCTTGGAAACCTAAATGGGAGTTGATTGATTTGAAAATGAACATTGTTGAAGTTAGGGTTCAAGGAAGATCATTAGAAGGGTTTGAAATGGGTGGAATGGGTAGAGATAAATGATCTAGGATTACTTGGTTGTGAGTTTATATGTTTTGAATGGGACTTGGTAAGATGAAGGTGTTCTTGGGTGTTCTTGATCAAGCCATGGTAGAGGGAAAGAAGAACTAGGTTGAAAAGGGTTAAAAATCTGCAAAAAGGGGCTGGAGGAGGCTTGGGCGGTCGCCCAAGTGGGCTTGGGTGGTCGCCCAAGCTGGCAGGAGGTCCAAATTCCCTTGAAGTCCACTTGGGCGGTCGCCCAAGTGGTTAAGGGCGGTCGCCCAAGCTGGCAGAAACCATAAATTCTCTTGAGGTCCACTTGGGCGGTCGCCCAAGTGTAAGGGCGGTCGCCCAAGACCCTGAACCAAGTTTAGAGTTGTTCAAACCTAATCAAACTCGAACCAAAATGGAATCTCTTTAACCTAGATTAAAGTAGAATACTTTGGCTACACATTGACATCCTAAGTGATCAAAATGGAATTGGGGAAGTACTTTAAATGTTGCTTGGAAAGCGCTAGTTAACCTAGTTTGGTAACTTAGCAGAAATGATTCTAACTTGGTAAATTGAACTTGGATCTTCATAGAGGCCTTGTATTATTGTATAAAGACCTTGTAGGATGGATTGATGGTATTTCCTTGCCTTACTTTGAGTTCATATACATTGGTTATATTATGCATAGTGTGTTGATTTATTGTTGCACTATGATATTGGTTGGACATGAGTATATTTACCATGTTGATATATTGTTATCCCTTTTTGTGGATTGTATTCAAGTATCTATTATGTGCTTGATAATGTTGAATACTTGTTATAGTATTTCTGTCGTTATGATATTGTTGTAGGATTCCCTACTTTGGAATTCCTAAACTGTACATGTTGATACAAAGATTTATAGCCGTTGTGCTAATATGTTGAATACTTGATATAGTATTGCTATCTTCATGATATGCTGTTGTGGTATGTATCCCTACTTTGGATCATACAATGTTTGGTTAAGCAAGTATGTTATTACTGTGCTTAGTTATGTAAATCCAGCTGGTATTGATTTATTTGTTTGTTGGACAATGTATGGGATTATAATGGCATCGAGCCAAGTTCATTATAATTCATACATTGGTAACCCAATTGTCCCCCTTGTGTGGGATTTGTGGGCTAGCATCTCCTTTTGAGGTAGATGGTCTAGTTTCACCGGGGATATGAGCGTGTGTCGGAATCCCTATGGTACTGTTATTGTTCATGGTTCCGGAACCGCTTCTTCATATTCTGCTTTGCTCGGTTGTGTATATCCTTTGGAGATGAAACCTTGGCTCGAGTATCCTTCTAAGTGTTACTTTATCGTGCTTATGTGTTGTGATATATTCATGCCGAGATGGTCGTTGTTTCCAACCGGTATGGGACGGTTGGCGGCAGGGAGCCTCTCGGGTTATGTGAATATGTCTTTTGATGTGTTGCATCTTATATGGCATATTGCTGCATTCATAATAGCTCATTGAGATTTATTCTCACCCCTCTCCCTTTACTGTTTTAGATTCCGAGACAGGTGGACCGACCAAGTAAGGGCGGCAAGGAGTTTAGAAGTGGTATTTTGGGAATTGTCGGGTTATGTTAGATTGGTGTAGAAAGTGTTTGTTAGCATAATTCTTTTAAAGGGTTGTATTCATAAACTTAAATTTCATACTATATTCGATATCTTTTGTAACTAAAACCGTTTATTATTTTCGTGGTTGGTTAACTCCCTCCAACGTGGAAGGAGTAGAGTTACTTTGAAATGGTTGTGTTTAAGTTTTGGAGATGAAATCAAAGTTTTTAAAAATTAGGAGAATTGGGTTAGTTTGAGGACGCTCCAGCTCGGGACACGTGTAGGTTCCGGGTCGGGGTCCTCACAGTTGGTATCAGAGCTCGGTTAGAATTCTCGGGTAGAGTCTAGCTGAGTGAGAGTGTGCGATAACTTACGTCGAGAGTTTAATGCAGGAATTTGTTCAAAGGCAGAAAATGATCTTGATCAACCAAGGAATCAAGGAAAGGTGAGTTATGGAAAGATAGATTTCCCCACCATCATTTGAGGTATTTTACCTGTCTCAGGAATTAGGGTTCATACTTTTATAAATCCTTGTACATTAGTTCTCATGTGGCATTACTTTTCATCTTTATTTGCATAATTGGTCTAAGAGTTGCCGTATGTGCTGGAGGTTCTACTCCTATGGGGTCGTACCTCGAATCATCCTTAATTATCTTGGTAGTTGTGATTTAGTGGGCATGTATTGCCGGTGGATTTGGTCGAGTTACCAATCCGTGAATCATCGTTATATTAACCTGAATTAATTGAGTAGATGTTGTGTTCGAGGAGGACTGTCGCAAGAAGCGAGTCTCCTTATTTATGTTTGATTTGCCTCCGGGGGTGGTAGAGGCGGATGAGTCATTATTGCTATTTTATCATATATGCATAAATGTCGAAAGTATGGCCTAAGGAATTTGAAGGTTATTTGAGTTGTGAGTTATCTTGATTCAAAAGAACCTTGAGTTCTCTCATGTACGGTGGTAAATGAATTGGTGAACTCTTAGTTTAGAGTTGGTCTATGGCCTAATTAAGAGTGGTTTATGGTTGTATAATTTGCGTGAGTATTTATACATTGGTATCTCGTGGTGGAGACTAGATATATGAAGACTAGTATTGAAAGTGATAGTCTAAGTGAGATTATATGAGTTATAAATTATCGCGAGTAAGAGATCTTATGGAACTAATATATCTTTGCCTTAGGTGCTATAAGTATTCTCTAAGGAGAGATTGATTGAATTCTTGCTACTAAATTGAATAGGAAATCAGATATTTTTGTAAGTAATATCACCCTATAAGTTGACTAAGTGGTGTTTTTCAAGTGAGTTTCAAAAATGGGTTTTCATCAGGTATCATACCAGGGTATTGAAGCTGAGTGGATATAAGTCACTATTTCGGTATTCGGATCCCTAGATAGAGTATACAAATTGGGATGATGGAATCGATGATTCAACTTAAGAAATTAATTGATAAAGAAGATAACTAGCTTAGCGATTCTCAGTAAGGATAAATTGTTACTGTATTTAGAAAAGATGATACTTGGTGGTTAATCAAAGGGTTATAGAGATCTTAAATAGGTACCTGTGAAGAATAAGTATTCGTTAGCACTTGTTGACGATTTGTATGAATGATTTTAGAAACTAGTAGGATACTCAATGGTTATTAGTTGAATTTTCGGAGTGTTACAATTTCAGTGAAAAATTGCTTTAAGGGTATACTTAAGACAACATTTATATCTAGTATGGCCGTTTTGATTTATGGATTGTGTACTAGCTATGGAGAGGTAAATAGGGTAAATGTGAAGAAGTATAATAGATGTAGTTATTGGTGACTTATAGGGTCAACTTCGAAATTGGTAAGATAGGTATAGGGTTCGTTTTGAGAATTGATTATCATTAGTTGAGAAAATGAGGATGAATCTTATTGGGAGACAGGATACTTTAGGATGGTTATATACTATAGTTCGACTTAGTTACGTGAATCATATGAGGGATTTGTGTGATGCTTGAAAGATATTGACGTTGTACGGATTTTGAGTTTGTTGATGGTTATTGAGAGTTAAGTTAGATTATCTCGTAATGTTTAATTGAAATTCGAAATGATTGATCTATGTGAGTTCCAATTATATTTTCTCGATTTAGAAATTATGGTATTTGATTGGGAACTAGATGTTTTACAATATGTTGTTGCTAAGTACAATACCAATATCAAAGGTGGTGAATAGATGACTCAAATTAAATAAAAGTGTTGAACTTTCAACTTGAGGAATTATTGAATTGAGGATGGTTTACCTAGTTATAATCTTAATGATTGTTTTAGTGTTATTTATCGGGGATAGTAATAGTATTGCGAGATTGTGTTTTCTTAGAGAGAAATTAACTAAGTCTAAATAGTATGAGTGGTGGCTACACTATAAATAGAGGTCAATCAAGAATATTTTGTTAAAATTGTTTTAAAGGTGTTTTAAAACTTTGGAATATATATATTGGACCTCTGTAAGCAATTGTGCCCTTCGGGGATAGTTGATAAGGTCATTAAACCATTTTCGCGTAAATTAAAATCTGTGAGTAATTTAACTATCTACCACTGGTATGGGACGGTTGTAGATAATTAAATCACTCGAGCTATTTTTGTTAGCTTATCAATCCTTTGAAATTTCTGAGTGGTTTGGTTAATTAAGACTGGTATGGACCGGTTTTAAATAAGTAAACCATTCGGGTCTCTTTGGATCTCTTTTATATTATCATTTGGAATTCTGAAAGATGTTGTAAAATTTCGAAAGACATGTTATTTTAAAGTTATAGTACGTACAGAAGCAAGTAAAAAGGCAACCTAGTTTCCCTATAATGATTAAGTGTATTCAAGTGTTGGTCCAAGAAATGATTTGATAAATGTGGGGTTATTATTGTGTCGGTCACAATAGACTCGATTTTGTTTTGGAGTTGGATCGGCTCCGTTGTGGGCGGCCAACCATTCAATTTGAACATTGATTTGTCACTAGTCCTGAACATAATTGGAACATTGAATTGTGATAATAGAATGTTGACGTTAGAAGATTTATTAAAATATTTAGAGTTCTAGGTTGAACTTGAGAGTTTTAACACTATAGACTTTGTGAATTAGTTGCATTGGGAGTAATGAAGGGTATGCTATTTTGTTATAGAAAATTGAATTACATTTTCTACTCGTTATATATATAGCTTGATGAAATGTTATTAATAAAGTCCTCTCATATGTTAGGGGATAGTTTGATTGTTTAAACCCCATAGTATTAAAAAGATTGGATATTCATTCAATTGGGAAGATCCATTTGGAGTGTAGGAAGGCCATTAAATTTAACCTTGTGAAAATTTGAGGAATCATTACTTATTATTGAGAATAGGCTACGGGCATATGCGATGGATGTTAGTAGTCAATAGTACGAATGGTTACCAGTGGTAAGTGCGTATAATAGTAGTTATCATTCTAACATTGAGATAAAACCGTATGAGGCATGGTTTGGGAAGAAAATATCGATCTCTAATTTGTTGGGTTGAAGTTAGAGAAGAAAGGCCTAAGGTAGATTGCCGCCAAAAATTGTTAATCCATTTGAAGTTTTAGAAAGGGTGGGTGATTTGGCTTATAGACTAACTTGTAGCAAATTGTAGAGTATTTGAAGTTTTAATGTGATATTGTAATGTATTTGGTGACCTAAGTTGTAATACTTTAATTATTTATATTTTCATTGGGATCGGAAAATTTGTGTTAGTGATATTTGCATAGTATGCTTGGATCATTAAGTGGTAACATCATATTATTAATGGAATTAGAAATTTAATTTCTTTGAAAGAAGAATCACAACATTGAAGAGACTATTTGGAAATTGAAGTTTGATGTATACTTGTAACCGATGCGGGTTGATCAGTTAGGTAAGTGACAGTCAAATTCGGGACGAAATATCCGTGGTTGTTTGAAAATTCAATTAAGTCTTCTTTTAAAATTCGGGTCGAATTTTCTTAAGGGGGAGTGAGTGTGACGACCCCAACCCTAGGCACTCATTTTTAATTATTTAATTATATGCTTTTAATATTTATGTTAGCTTTATGTGTTCAATTATGTCTTTAAAATTCTTAAATTAAGATGAATTGGGTGAGAAGTAAAAATTAGAATCTTTTATGAAAATATTAGACATTAAATAAAGAAACTTGAAGAAATAATAAAAAAATGGAAAAATGATAAATAATGTAGGGAGGTTAAATGAGAGGATGAATTAATGGGATAAAGATTTAAATTAATTAAAATGGGTTGGGTGAAAGCCTTGGCTAATTTCCCATGGGGGGCCAATTTGTAGAAGTTCCTCCTTCTTTGCCAAGTGTCCTCCCTCCATACCTCCTCTTACTCCCTTCCCCTCCCTTCTCCTTCATTCACCACATTCATCCTAGAGAAAGCTTAGAATCCTCCATTGAAGCTCCCTCCATCCAAGCTTGAATCCAAGGCATTTCTTCACCAAAATTCAAGTCCTAGAGCACCATTGAAGTTGGATGACCTAGAGGAAGCCATCTAGCTAGAAAGATCAACATTTCCTTATAAAATCCAAAGGTGAGTTATTATGATTTCCTTCTCCTATGTGTTCATGAGTTCTTTGATTATTGTTCTTGGCTTAATGATGTTGATTTCTTGCTTGGAAACCTAAATGGGAGTTGATTGACTTGAAAATGAACATTGTTGAAGTTAGGGTTCAAGGAAGATCATTAGAAGGGTTTGAAATGGGTGGAATGGGTAGAGATAAATGATCTAGGATTACTTGGTTGTGAGTTTATATGTTTTGAATGGGACTTGGTAAGATGAAGGTGTTCTTGGGTGTTCTTGATCAAGCCATGGTAGAGGGAAAGAAGAACTAGGTTGAAAAGGGTTAAAAATCTGCAAAAGGGGCTGGAGGAGGCTTGGGCGGTCGCCCAAGTGGGCTTGGGCGGTCGCCCAAGCTGGCAGGAGGTCCAAATTCCCTTGAAGTCCACTTCGCGGTCGCCCAAGTGGTTAAGGGCGGTCGCCCAAGCTGGCAGAAACCATAAATTCTCTTGAGGTCCACTTGGGCGGTCGCCCAAGTGTAAGGGCGGTCGCCCAAGACCCTGAACCAAGTTTAGAGTTGTTCAAACCTAATCAAACTCGAACCAAAATGGAATCTCTTTAACCTAGATTAAAGTAGAATACTTTGGCTACACATTGACATCCTAAGTGATCAAAATGGAATTGGGGAAGTACTTTAAATGTTGCTTGGAAAGCGCTAGTTAACCTAGTTTGGTAACTTAGCGTAAAATGATTCTAACTTGGTAAATTGAACTTGGATCTTCATAGAGGCCTTGTATTATTGTATAAAGACCTTGTAGGATGGATTGATGGTATTTCCTTGCCTTACTTTGAGTTTATATACATTGGTTATATTATGCATAGTGTGTTGATTTATTGTTGCACTATGATATTGGTTGGACATGAGTATATTTACCATGTTGATATATTGTTATCCCTTTTTGTGGATTGTATTCAAGTATCTATTATGTGCTTGATAATGTTGAATACTTGTTATAGTATTTACGTCGTTATGATATTGTTGTAGGATTCCCTACTTTGGAATTCCTAAACTGTACATGTTGATACAAAGATTTATAGCCGTTGTGCTAATATGTTGAATACTTGATATAGTATTGCTATCTTCATGATATGTTGTTGTGGTATGTATCCCTACTTTGGATCATACAATGTTTGGTTAAGCAAGTATGTTATTACTGTGCTTAGTTATGTAAATCCACTTGGTATTGATTTATTTGTTTGTTGGACAATGTATGGGATTATAATGGCATCGAGCCAAGTTCATTATAATTCATACATTGGTAACCCAATTGTCCCCTTGTGTGGGATTTGTGGGCTAGCATCTCCTTTTGAGGTAGATGGTCTAGTTTCACCGGGATATGACTGTGTGTCAGGAATCCCTTTGGTACCAAGTTATTGTTCATGGTTCCGGAACCGCTTCTTCAACTGTTGCTGCTGCTCGGTTGTGTATATCCTTTTGGAGATGAAACCTTGGCTCAGTATCCTTCTAAGTGTTACTTTATCGTGCTTATGTGTTGTGATATATTCATGCTGAGATGGTCGTTGTTTCCAACCGGTATGGGACGGTTGGCGGCAGGGAGCCTCTCGGGTTATGTGGATATGTCTTTTGATGTGTTGCATCTTATATGGCATATTGCTGCATTCATAATAGCTCATTGAGATTTATTCTCACCCCTCTCCCTTTACTGTTTTAGATTCCGAGACAGGTGGACCGACCAAGTAAGGGCGGCAAGGAGTTTAGAAGTGGTATTTTGGGAATTGTCGGGTTATGTTAGATTGGTGTAGAAAGTGTTTGTTAGCATAATTCTTTTAAAGGGTTGTATTCATAAACTTAAATTTCATACTATATTCGATATCTTTTGTAACTAAAACCGTTTATTATTTTCGTGGTTGGTTAACTCTCCCTCCAACGTGGAAGGAGTAGAGTTACTTTGAAATGGTTGTGTTTAAGTTTTGGAGATGAAATCAAAGTTTTTAAAAATTAGGAGAATTGGGTTAGTTTGAGGACGCTCCAGCTCGGGACACGTGTAGGTTCCGGGTCGGGGTCCTCACAGCCATGCTTTGACACCAGCAATGAAGGACTATCCCAGCTGAGAAACCACCAAAACAGCCCACATCAACTAATATAATATCATCCGGATTCATCCAAGCTCCATCAAAAAACAAGCAAAACCAACCACCATGAAAATTGGCAAAGCAGCAGCAAAAAATCAGTACCATCTGCCCCAAGTAATCACCATTCAAACTAGGAAATAACAACCAAAAAATCACCAAAATCCATATAAACATTCCCATATCAACGACGATCAACATAGCATCCCGACACATCGAAGTACAAGGCATCTAACACTTCCTTCGGGAGGGCTCTAGCATGCAAGTAAACCATCATTATATGATGATCATGTGCCACTGCCGCGAGTCTATCCGCCACCCCATTTGCTTCCCTTAGAACATGCCGAATGCCGAAGTCGCCTAGAAAACTCCTACATTCCCTTAGCTCATATGCATATTGCCAAGGCCCGGTAAAACTACCTCTCAAAATCCCTACTGCCACCAATGAATCAGACTCCACCTGAACCAACTCCAAGTGAAGTTCGCGGCATAACCTCAAACCATCCCGAATAGCAAATATCTCCGATTTCATGTTGGTGCCCAAACCGTAGTAATTAGAAAACGCCCCCACAAAACCACCCCTCCAGTCCCGGATGATACCACCTCCTGAGCACTCACCATGAACAGACGAACCATCCGTGTTGAAGGTATAGAAACAAGAATTAGAAGGCTTCCACCGCAAAGTTCGACTCCTCCTAATCTTGACCTCTACCACCCGTAATTTTAGACTGAGTAAAATGTTCCGAGCCATCAACGTAGGTTTTGCCTTGGGAAGCATGAATGAGCACATATCCACCAACGCCTGATGTACCCCATCTATAATAGCACTACACTCCATCTGCTTGCCGACAAAAACCATCTTGCATCGCGCCTTCCATAAACCCCAACAGACAAACAACATGATCCCCATTCTCACTAAACCTATTTGAGCTCTACGAGATTGGTCTCCGCACCAAATATCCCATAAATGATGCAGATCCGTATAGTGATATCCAAGCCCAAAAAAGGATGCCCAGTGCTGCTATAAAGAAAGAGCCATCGTCGAATGCAGAAATAAGTGTTCCCTAGTCTCTCGATGACCCCAGAAGCACAACAAACACAGCGGGGAGGAATGCAGAAACCCCTCTCTTCCAGCCGAGCATCAACAGGAAGACCATTGTGCATCAACCGCCACCAAAAACCACTAACCTTGGTAGGAATGTTCTTATGCCAAATCTTGGCACCCCAATCGACCAAAGGACTCCGAACACGATGAAAATTCCACCAAGCTGCCGACTCAAATTTCCCAGACCGAGTCAACGTACATATAACCCTATCCTCCTCATTGACATCAATCACCACTCTCCGAATATTATCATGCAAATGAACAGGAATAAGGGGAAGTAAATCATCAATCACCGTCAAACCCTCCCGGACTTGTAATCCATGATCAACAGGTCTAGGACCCCCAATCCGCTCACCACACCAATTGTCCACCCAAAATATGATATTACCCTTACCAACCACCCATCTACTGCAATCCTCTATCTGAGATAAAAAAGATAATGCCGCCTTCCAAGCGTGAGAACTGGATTCCGACTCATTCAACCCATACTTATCACGAATGAAACGACTCCATAGAGAATTGCCATACAAAGCCACCCAAGCCAATTTGGCCAACATCATATCATTAACCTCCTTTAAAGTTCTAACTCCCAAACCACCTTCCTGCACAGGTCTGCACACCTCCTACCAAGCCACCCATTGCGGATGCCTCTCTCCCCCATTACTCCACAAGAAATTGGCCATTATACCTTCTAACTTCCTTATAACACCCTTTGGGACCTTCAATACTCCCATGGAATAAATTGGAATGCTACTCAAAACAGACTTCAGCAAGATTAATTTACCTCCGAATGACAGTAGGCGAGCTTTCCACCCATTAACCCTCTTCATTAACTTTGCATCCAACTCCGCAAAGTGAACCCACTGAATCCTCCCTTTGAAAAGCGGAACACCCAAATATTTCAGAGGGAACTATTGATGCGAGCACCCGGACCACCTCCGAATGTTCTCAATCTCAAAATTCCGCATCCTCTTCCCCACAAAAAAACCACTCCTCTCTAGATTTATAAGCTGCCCCGAAGCACGCTCATATCTAGCCAAAACACCCCGAAGACCTTCAATAGACCCCCTCCGCCCGTTACAAAAGATCAACATATCATCAGCATGAAGAAGGTGGGAGATTGGGACACCGCCACACCCATTATTATAGGGGCAGAAAGTGTTCTCCCGAAGAGCCTTGTGCATGGCCCTCGATAAAACCTCCTGCGCAATGATAAATAGTAAAGGAGACAACGGATCACCCTGCTTCACACCCCTAGAAGAAGCGAAGAAACCATAAGAAACCCCTCCCATTCTAACTGAATACCAATTGCCCTGAACTAAACGCCAAACCAAATCCCTGAATCTACCATTAAAGCCAAACGCTTCCAAGGCTCTAAACAGAAAATCCCATTCAAGACGGTCATAGGCTTTGGACATATCCAGTTTAAAAAGGACATTACCTCCCACCACCTTCTGTTCGATTCGATGAACCAACTCATGAGCCAAGGCAATGTTCTCCTGAATGCCCCTTCCCTTGATAAAACCCGTTTGCTCTGGAGAAATAACTTTATGAATTACTGAAGCCAATCGAGTAGTAAGGATTTTGGAAATCACCTTATTCATGAACCTAGATAAACTGATAGGCCGCAAATCCTTGAATCCAGAAGGTTTCGCCACCTTAGGCAATAAAATGAGGACATTAGATGAAAGGCCCCTAGGTAAAGCCACCCCACTGTAGAAAGCCCGAACCGCCGCAACAACATCCTCCTTTATGATGGACCAACAACCCCAGAAAAAATGACCCATGAAATCATCCACCCCCGGTGCACTATCCGCATTCAGAGATTTAATGGTCTCCCACACCTCCTCTGAATTCGGGATAGCGGTCAGAAATAAATTATCACCCTCTGTGACACCACTCTCGATGCCCTCAAAAATGCAATCATCAATCACATGCGGCGCCGACCTAAACATGTCCTCGAAAAAAGCCGCTCCCAAGTTACCCAAAACAGCCTCGTTTTCGCACCAAGAACCATCATCCAACTGAAGCTTCAAAGTATTCAACCTTCTCCGCTCCTTGATACTGGCATGAAAGAAAGCAGAATTTCTATCGCCGTCTTGCACCCATAATTGACGAGATTGTTGTTGTTTCAAATCATTTTCCCACCTTAAAACCCGAGACAACTCATCCTTTTTCTGAGACATTAACTGAGCTGAAACATCATTCCAACCTTGCTGCAGTTGAACATCCAAACCCAAAATCTCATCTTGAAGCCTATCAATTTTCTGGAAGATATTACCAAAGACCTCCCAATTCCACCGACGAAGAGCTTTGCGGAGAGCATGAAGCTTACGGTGAAGCTTTTCCAAAGCATTACCCCCATACCATTTAATCCACACTTCACGAACATAACTGAAAAAATCCTGATGTTCCAGCCACATTTTAAGAAATTTAAACACATATTTTGGCTTGGAAACCGACTAGAAATTAACCTTCAAAGGAGAATGATCTGACATGTCCCTTGAAAGATGAGAAACAGTGACATTCCCATGTTTTGAAAGGAAAGCACCATTCACAAAAACCCGATACAACCGTTGCCAAATCCGTCTTGTCCCCTCATGACCATTACACCAAGTGTAAATACTACCAACAAAATCAACTTCCGAAATACCCGCTGCAGCCGTGCAAAGATTAAACTCGTCCATCCCTGCAAAATCCTACCCATTACCTCCCAATTTCTCGGAAGGCTGCGAGATTATGTTGAAGTCACCCCCAACAAGCCAAGGAACCTCAAACTGAACCGAAATCTGCGTAATCTCTGCCCACAATGCTTGTCTGGTCACCCTATCACAACTAGCATAAACGAAAGAAAGCAGACCATAATCATCCCCACCACAAGTCACCCGAACCAAAATTTGTTGATTCGAGCAGCAAACCATATCCAAATCAATTCCCGAATGCCAAAGAACCCAAATATGTGTATTAACCGGGTTCCCATGTAAGCAATGATCAAATCCCAATTGTCTCGCAATCCTAGCAAGTCTATCCCCCAAGAGCTTGGGTTCTAAAATTGCTAGGCACCATGGTTTATGCTTCGACACTAACATCTTCAAAACATCCATTGTTTCCACATTCCTGACTACCCTAGCATTCCAAATTAGCACAGTCATTGGAAACGTTTGTTTTAGGACTAACCCCCTTGCACTTGCTCCGGGTTCTCCTAGGAGATACCTTCTGCTGCAAATTAACACCCTCCTGTTGAGAAGATTGTTCCCCAGAAAATGAAGAATCCAGTGAATTATTCTCCCCATCATACGAAGTCTCCTCCTCTGATTTCTGTGAAGAAATCTGATCTCCCGAATGACCATCAGCCACCTTAGTTTCCTTATCAATACTAGTCTCTGTATTACCTGTTTGTTCCTCCATATCATCCCTCACTTCAACCTTGTCTGCTTCTTTTGAAGGTGTAGATTGTGTTTTCTCCGTCTCTTTAAGCTCTCCATCCTCCACCATTATTATATCCTCCGCTGACTCCTCTCCCTTAGATGCACCCTTGGATACTTCTTCAGCCAATGTATCTAAAGTCTGAGAACCCCTCTCCCAACTAGATGATAGGTATGCCTCCTTATTCAACTGACAAGGTTCCCCCATTGGCTCACCAATCTCCCCCTCCTCTATATCCTCTAGAGCCGCAAATGTATTCGAAGTCGTAATTTTATCTGGCTTTTTTGTTTTCTGCCCCTCAATCACCTGAATTCCATCGATATCTCCTTTGGAAGTACTAGTACCCGCATTATTCTTCATAATCTCCACCTTCCCAAACTCTAACTGAGCCGCTTTCTCCATCTGTCCAGTTTTAGAACCCGTCATAGCAGCCCCTTTATCACCCTCTGTAACATCATTTTGAACCACCTGTTTTCCCTTATTTGCCTTTATTTGCCACTCCTTGTTTGTTGGTTTAGATACCTCTTTCTGACCAGTATTTAGTGCACCCTTAGGGGCTCCTTCCGCAAACCTAACTCTAGGTTTCATCCTTCCCTTCCGACAATTTCCTTTGGTATGTCCCAACAGTCCACAACCCTCACAAAAGACAAAGTTGCCTTCGAATTCAAGTTCCTGAACAAAACCATCCTCCTTTGACAATCCCAATAAAACATTCATAGGCAATGGTTGGGATACATCAACCTCAACACATATTCTAGCAAACCCATGATGAGTAAAACCCATCGACCTATCATCCGCCCTCAAAAACCTTCCAAACATATTCCCAATGTTCTTCAGATAAGCATACCAATGTAAAGGAAGGTTAGGAAGACATACCCATGTTGCGACACAAGGATTATCAACAGTAAAGTCAAAATCCGGTGTCCAACGAAAGATGCGATAATTGCTGTTAGCAATCACATTATAGTCCTTCGATAATGCCCTTGTAAAATCCTCCTCGTTGGTGAGATAAACTAGAACGTGTCTCGGATCCAGTAACCCAACATTAAATTTAGCTTTCAAACCCCATCCCTGTGTAATGTGCTCGTGAATCACCTTCAGCTGCGGCCTCCCCACAGAAAATTTCAAAACCATTGTATACTTTAACCTGTCCGCTGCTGCTTGAATCTCTCTTTTAGTCAAAAACAAAGCGGGCATACCATCGATCTTCATCGTAGCTCTATGAGGAGCTTCCAAACCTTCAAATGGGTTCAAAAAATTTCCATCCACTCCCCTATCTCCCTTTACAACTGCAGAATAAGACATAGGAGCTTTAGGGATTTCGGCCCCACCTCCATGCCCATGCAGATCAGTTTGCGTCAACTCAATAGCCTTCAATTGCTTATTTCCATCATTATCATGTAAAACCTCACCCATTACATACCCCAATCCATGTGTGTTACCTCCCAAAACAGCCGCATCACAAGGAGAATCATCTCCCCCATTCGGCTGCTGTAAACTTAAGGCAGCAGAAATATGCCCTAAAATCTTCTCCTTCTGTTGTAAAATCTGATTCCCACCACGACCCAACACAGGAAGGACCCCCCCATGAAGAACCACCGCCGGGATGAAGCCCACCGGCCAAGAAAATAGGCCAAAATGGCCGGAAAACCCTCCCTCAGTAAAAATGCCTGTGTCGCCCTAGAGAGAGAAAAAACCTTTCAAAAAATTTTCTTTCTTTCTCTTCTAAAAGGGGATCAACACATTTCACCGCTCCCCCCTTGATGCACTTCACAGAGGCGCCTAGCTGTGCTAGGGAGGGCAATGTCATTCCCTCTAACCACTGGTGGGGGAATCGAACCCATGACCTCCAGGTTGGAAGCCATGAACTCTAACCATCAGGCTAAGACCCCGCGTGCATCCTAACCACTTGGCTACTCTAATACATCAAAAAAATTTCTTTCTTTATCTTCTAAAAGGGGATCAACACATTTCATCGCTCCACCCTTGATGCACTTCACATAACTTTAAATTGTAGGGTATAGGATTTAGGGTTTAGGGGTTAGGGTATAGGGTATAATGTATAAGGGTTATGGTATAGGGTATAGGGTATAGGGTATAGGGTATAGGGTATGTGGTATAGGGTTTAGGGTTTAGGGGTTAGGGTTTAGGGTTTAGGGTTTAGGGTATAGGGTATAGGGTTTAGGGTATAGGGTATAGGGTATAGGTTATAGGGTATAGGGTTTAGGGGTTAGAGTATAGGGTTTAGGGTATAGGGTATAGGGTTTAGGGTATAGGGTTTAGGGTATAAGGGTTACGGTATAGGGTATAGGTTATAGGGTATAGGGTTTAGAGTTTAGGGTATAGGGTTTAGGGTTTAGGATTTAGGGTTTAGGGTATTTTTTTTATTTTTTTTTTAGCGAACCAGGACGGTACCTGGGCGGATTTTATTGATAACAAAAACTATAGAATTTACAAGAGGGGGACAACCAATCACTTCATAAGTGATTTGGAGCCTAAACCTCAAAACTAACCTATTACAATTGTGAATGACACACATATACCTATCCTTATCTCTATTACAATCACCCACAAGCAACCTGTCTATCAGAGTTGACATTATACAAATATGCACCCTATACACCTTACCAATATACCAAAAATGACATATGGCCAAAATTGCTGACATATCAATACTCACTACAATTTCTAAATCAATGTAGATACACCACAAAGCTATCAATAACATCAAAATATACCCCAAACCATCAAACTGATGCCCAAAAACCATCACCACTTCAGATTGTAAAATTAGCACCATAGCCATTGCACAAACCATATAACCAGCCACTATATCAAACTGAATAAAAGCTACTAACATCAGCACAAATAACCTGCTTAATATCATAGCCCCACTATCTCCAAACTGTTGAAAAAGATGATACCAACCTCTAGTTGCATCAAACTGGTTGTTCAAGGATATCCACACAATAACATTTGCAATCAAAAACCCAACTAAACAGATTTGCATCAGAACAAACACCAGAACCACTGATATGTCTACTAGATGCAAACCTGAATTTTGCTTATGTTGCCAGCACATAAACAACAACAAAAAATTGTTAGAACAAACACCAGAAACCAAATCTGCAATAACAACTTCCTTATCCTCCTTTATCCACACATCAGAACAAACAACATACTGATGCCTCATATTCTTATCTACTGAAGCATATTTCAAAATAGGCAAAGCTGAATCTTTGCATAAACACTGCATCTCTACTGAGCAAACTAAAACCAAAGAATCCTCTTCATCCACATTTTCAAACCTCCATATAGCTTCCAACCTTATATCACCAGCCATCCACCAATCCAAAGCAAAAAACCAAGAACAATCCATTGATAATTCCATGAGAAACAAACACAACACCTAACAAATTCCATAAAACTCATTTGTTCACACCTCTTGGCCTACCCCTTTTTAATTTGGAGTTGATGCTTCTCTCTATCTTCTTTTCTCTCTTATTCAGCTCCTTTAAAACATTTCGAGTAACAGGAGGTTGATACTCATCATCAATACCACTTAAAGATCCCCCTTTACTGTTGTCCTCATTTTCTTTTCCAATAAATGAACTACCAAAATCATTACTCGAATGACAAGAATTCTCCTTATTTAAATTACAAGTCTCTTGACATTCGTTCTCCGTCTTGCTCTGTTTTCCAAGGTTGTTTACTGCTTCCATTAGGCTGTTATACCTTATCTCTTCCTCACTCAGGCCTATTGCATCTCTTTCTGCTAGAATTCTATGCTGTTCTTTAGTAGTTTGCATAAAAAACTGAGTTTGCTGAGCTTGTTGCTGTTGTTTCTCATCATTAACAGCCAAAGAACCTTCTTCACTCTGTTTCATACATGTCACTATCTCTTTTTTCTTTTCAGTATACAGAGTTCTTTCAGCAGCCTGATTTGATGTATGATGCATAGTCCCCTCAATACCATTTTCCTTCAGACCATTATCATTTATCTCCTCTGTATGCTGCCCATTTTCTTCACACAATTGATCACCTTTGTTCTCCTCTATTTCCCCCTCTTCTATATCATCTACCACTGCATTTTCTTTTTATTTCACCTCCTCTATTGCCTCTTCAACAATTCTGTCTAGCATCTGCATTTGGTTCCTTTCAATAATCACCTTCTGTTTTCCTTTTTTGCTGTCCCCAATCTTTACCCCTACATTGCTTGTGGATGCCTCATCCTTTCCTTTTTTCTCCACATTATTCCATCTCTTATCTACCTTAACTTCATTTCCAACTTCAGACCTCCCTCTTGCTTTTCTACAGATCCCAATCGAATGCCCAAGCAAGCCACATCCACTACAATATGCAATGTTCCCTTTGTATTGTACTTTTTGCCAAAAACCTTTATCTTTGGATTCACCAATCCATACTTCAGTTTCTAAAGGCTTTGACACATCTATTTCAACACACAACCTTGCATATAATTGATTAGTAAGCCCTAAGGTTCTGTTATCCACCCTTAAAAACCTCCCAAGCTCATTACCAATACATTCAAGTAAAGCTCCATTGTAGAAAGCCCAAGGTATCCCTGGCAATCTAATCCATACAGCCACTACTGGACTATCTACCTTCAATTCGAAATCTGGAGACCATCTGAAGGCTCTATACATGCATTTATTTATTATATGCAATTCCTTAGACAAGGCAATTCGCAGATCATCCTCACAATCTATGTATACACCAACATGTCTCGGATCGATGAGACTAACAACAAAATTACCATTCAAACACCAATTATGCTTTATATGCTCATGAATTTGTAGCAAAGTGGGCCTACCTGCTGAGAATTTCAACACCATGGAGTTACGAAGGCGATTGTTGGCTGCTGTCAATTCGAGGTTGGAAAACAAAATTGCAGGCTTGTTATTTACTCTCGTCTTCCTCCATGGTGGTAGTTTTTCGTAACCTAGAACTCCTTTGACACCATTGAAAGCTCGAGCTGAACCTTGAACTGCCCTTGCGTATGTTTGAGCCGACTTCTGAAATTGCTCAAATTGATTTCCCAAATTTGTGAATTGATGCATTCCACTTGGAATAGGTGTAGAGTTGACTTTCGCGAACAAAACCTAATCGTTTTTATCTGTTGATTTGGTCTTCACCGGCGGGAGATTGACGGCGGAAAAGTTCGACTTCGCTATTTGCGGTTGATTCGAATTCTCCAGTTGCGATGAATTATTGGTTGATTCCTTCGGTAGATGAATAGATTGAAGGTTTGGGAAGCTCGCTTGGACATTTAAGTCCGGTGGTTTGGCCATCTCCGGTGAACGCGATCGGAAAATCAAAACACACACTAATCTCACCTTAGATCGCACACAGTGGGGTTTTTTTTTCCTTCGGTTATATCAGGTTTATGACTCGCTCCCGAGTTCATAAATTTTCCTTCCAAACCATGCTCCTGAGTTTTTGAAAGGGTTTTAGGGTATAGGGTTTAGGGTATAGGGTATAATGTATAAGGGTTAGGGTATAGGGTATAGGGTTTAGGGTTTAGGGGTTAAAGTTTAGGGTTTAGGGGTTAGGGTATAGGGTATAGGGTTTAGGGTATAGGGTTTAGGGTATAGGGTATAGGGTATAGGGTATAGGGTTTAGGGTTTAGGGGTTAGGGTTTAGGGTTTAGGGTATAAGGTATAGGTTATAGGGTATAGGGTTTAGGGTTTAGGGTTTAGGGATTAGGGTTTAGGGTTTAAGGTTTAGAGTTTAGGGTATAGGGTATAGGGTTTAGGGTTTAGGGTATAGGGTTTAGGGTATAGGGTATACTGTTTAAGGGTTAGGGTATAGGGTATAGGGTATAGGGTTTAGGGGTTAGGGTTTAGGGTATAGGGTATAGGATATAGGGTTTAGGGTATAAGGTTTAGGGTTTAGGGTATAGGGTTTAGGGTTTAGGGTTTGGGGTTTAAACCCTAAACCCTAAACCCTAAACTATAAACCCTAAACCCTAACCCCTATATCCTAAACCTTATACCCTATACCCTAAACCCTAAACCCTATACCCTATACCCTAAACCCTAAACCCTAACCCCTATACCCTAAACCCTATACCCTAAACCCTAAATCCTAACCCCTAAACCCTAAACCCTAAATCCTAAATCCTATATCCAAACCCTATAATGTATAGGTATACGAGTTCGGGTTTAGGATATAGAGTTTAGGGTATATGGTATAGGGTATAAGGTATATGTATACGACTTAGGTATATTAATATTTCTTAGATGTTTAAATTATTAAATTGTTATTAATAAATTTAAAATAATTAAATTAATGAGTATTATTATTAATTAATAACATTATTATTTTTTTATATTATGTATTATTACTAGTTATTATTAATATTATTATTAATTATATAATAATAATTATTAATATATTCAATTATATAATTGAATAATTAACAATAACATCATTATTAGTCTTATTATTAAGGATTATTACTAATTATATGATAATGTTATTATTCTTGTTATTAGGCATACTACTATAACTAAAATTTTGGGTAAATCAAATAAAAGCATGTAAATATTTTAGATAACTTTTTGTAAATTTCAGTAATAAAAAAAATCTAAAATATTTTTTCCTATTCAATAAAAAATTAATACTATTATTAATATTATTACTGTTTTATATAATTAATATTAATATTAATTAGTTAATCAATTATATAATTAATAATTTATTAATAAATATTATTAATAATAAATTTTATTATTCTTAATATTAGGCATAAATATTTTAGTTAGCGTATAATATAGTGTGAAATAAATATAAGTATGTGATGTGGCATTGCTTGATTGGGTTTCAAAATTTCAGGGGGATTAAGAGCCAAAGCCAGATCTGACCCTTCAAACCATTCAATCCAAAGGCCCATAACATTTTAAACAAAACCAATTACTCCCCTCCCTATATCTCTCCTCATTTCTCTCTCTCTCTCTCTTTCCACATTTTCAAAAACCAGATCCACGGTTTCTCTCTCTCTCTCTCTCATTTCCCTCACCGTCTTCTTCATCCTCCGGCGACACCACGGCCTCAGTCATCTTCTCCCTCCGTCACTCTCTCTCTCTCTCTCTCTTCATTTTAAAAAATGCAAAATCCTCTGTCAAACCGGCAACCCTTTTCTCTCTCTCTCTCACCGTCTCAGCCTCCGCCGTCTCCCTCACCGTCTCTTCAGCCTCGCCGTCGTCCTCCTGAATTCGTTGTAAACTCTCTCTCTCTCTCTCTCTCTCTCTTCATTGTAAACTCTCTCTCTCTCTATCGATCTAAATCAAAACCAGGATCTGAATTCATTTGCATTTGCTTGAGATTTATAAACCCATATTTGGGTGTTTTGATTTCGATTTTGCCTTGGAAACTCAGATTTCGGTTTGGTTGGATTTTGATTTTGATTTTTTTGGTGATTTTGTAAAGATTCAAAATTTTGAAAACCTAGTATGGTAATTTTTATTTTTTCAGATTTGGTGGTTGATTGTGGCGGAGATGCGTATGCTTCGATGGATGTGCGGTCATACAAGAAAGGATCGATTGGGGAATGAGGTGATCAGAGGTAAAGTAGGAGTTGCGCCCATTGAGGATAAAATGAGGGAAAATCGTCTATGGTGGTTTGGAGGCCGAGTGATGCACCGGTTAGGAGGCCAGAACAGTGGAGAAATGATAAAATGGCGAGGGGTTGGGGAAGACCCAAACAAACTTGGATTAGAGTAATTGAAAATGATATGAATTTAGTTGGAGTGGATGAAAGTATGGTGTTGAAGAGGCCGGGGTGGAGGGCAAAAATCCATGTGGGGGGTTGATTTATTTATTTATTTATTTATTTATTTTTATTTTTTATTTTTTATTTTTTTTATTTATTTATTTTTCACGATAACATATGAGGATTCATGTTAGCCGACCCCAAATTATTTTGGGACTAAGGCTTTGTTGTTGTTGTTGGTGGTGGTGGTGGTTGATTGTGGTTGCCGGTGGTTGCTGGTGGTTATTGGTGGTGATTGGTGGTGATTGGTGGTGGAAGTTTGTGAGGACTATTTGAGTATAAAAGAAATTTAGGGGACTGATTTGATAATAATAGAAGTTAAGGGACTGAAATGAAAATAATAAAAGTTAAGGGACTGATTTTTTTAAAAAAAGCTAAGGGACTGATTTAATATATATTTAAAAAATATTTATTTATATATATATATATATATATATATATATATATATATATATATATATATATAATATATTAATATATATTTTTAAATATATATTTAATTTTTTTTAAAAAAAATATCAATTTAGTGACGGAAATATCCGTCGCTAAAATGGTTCGAAAATAAAATGAGAATTTAAATAGAGACGGAAAATCTGTCGCTAATCCGTAGACGGTCATATCTGTAGCTAATTTAGAGACGGACATACCTGTCTCTAATTTAGAGACGGACATATCTGTCTCTAATTTAGAGATGGCCATATCTGTCTCTAAATTAGAGACGGACATATCCGTCTCTAAAACAGCTACAAAACAGCGACGCTCAATTTAGCGACGAACCTGCATCCACGGAATAGCTACAGAATAAATCCGTAGCTAAACACGATTTAGCTACGGAATCTTCATTTTAGCTACGGAATTTGCCGTAGCTAAAATCGAATTTCCTTGTAGTGTTTTTTTATTTCCATTCTTTCTTTCTTTGCCGCTCCGCTGTTGATCGTTTCTTTTTATACTCATTAAAATTATAATATGTGACTTTCTCGTTCTATTACCTCTACTCATAAATAATCTAAAAAGCCATCAAAACACCCAAGGTTGAGCATCAAATAGGGGCGTATCCACGTTGGGGAGAGGGGGGTTAATTGACCCCCCTGGATTTTGCATTTTTTTTCAATTTCACCCTTGATTTTTTTTAGATTTTTTGATTTAACCCTCTTCAAAATTTTCAATTGACACCCCTAAAACCTGATAGTATATAAAGAAAATTTCAATTCAAGGAGAAAAAAAACAACGCCTGCTTCACCAAAATCGAAATCGACGCTGCAAAGAGAAAGAAGACATCGACGCCGCAAAGAGAAAGAAGACGCAATTGCATCAACTGTAGCCACCGTCGCCACCGGCCCACCGTCGCTCACCTTCGTGGCTTCGTCGGACAAGAAAGGTAACTTATAAACTTATCGCTTTGACTACAGAATCTGACTTTGTCTTGCTGAATACTTTGTTCATTGTGATTATGTGCCCTAGTTCTCGAATTTTGGTTCACAATATATGTAATCGGCAGCCTACTGCAAATTCTGGAGTCTCGGTTCTAGGTTATCAATTGATTTTTAAATTGGTTCTATATTGAAATCCCTAAATTGATAAATCCCTTATAAAAGTAGTGGATTTTAATTTTTAGGTTATCTATTTGTGAACTACAGATGTTTATCAATTGATTTTTTGAAATTGGTTCTATATTGAAATCCCTAAATTTAATATTTTTTTTACATTCAATTTGAGACTGAGGTAGTATTGTCTTATTTAAGAAGTGTCTGCAATTTTCAAAGTTATCTTATTTACTTCTATTAACTATCTTGGAATTATTTTTTGGTTCCATTGATTAAATTGTTGATTGATGATTTGCTTGGCATGAATAAAGAGAGCTACCGCACCGCCTCGCAGCTGGAATTTGACACCGAGGCGGTGGAGGGTAAATTTGTTGGGGAAGTGCAGCAAGAGTTTGGTCAATGTTACGGTGAGTTTCTTCTGTGAATTTTTTCCTTGTACAATTTTATGTTTATTATTGATCCAACCACATACACCCACCACCTGTTTTGTTTGATCATTTACTAACAAATGAGCTTTTGCACCGCCCGCACCGGTGTATCCGCAATATTAAGTTCCTTCTGTGGATTTTTTATGAAGTGTCTGCAATTTTAAGTTTCTTCTGTGGATTTTTTTTCCTTGTATAATTTTAAATTTAGCATATCTTCATTTGGGTGCCATTAACTTTTCATTTGTAACTTTTATATCGAGAAAAATCCTTTGAAGTTAACCCTCACCATGAATCTTTGATTCGCCATCGGCATCAAATATGTATAAAGATATATCATTTGGATGGGTGAAAACCCATCCATCAATGATCTATATTGGTGAATATGATAAGCAAAATTAATTTATTTTTAATAAAATAATCTTTTATTTTATATAAAATAATCTTTTATTATACTACTAATGGGGTAGAATATTGAGCAAATTTGAATTTATAATAGAGTTTAATTCAATTTATGTGAGTGTGATTTATGGGTCGTATTGTTATGAGAATGCAAGCATTAATACCTTAATTATATGATGACTCCAGAGAATTTGAGTCTATACAACGAGTATATAGCTTTAATGATCGGGACATGTGAAGACAACACCAACAAAGCACCATTAAGACTCAGCTAAGTTTGATATCGATCGTTCAGGCACTCGGGTACGAGAATAAGATCGATGAGGAGTTATATGAACTAAGAATAAGTCGTGGAATGCCTTAGAGTGTGTGTGTGTGTTCCTAGTTGAGTTAGATAATATTACATACCTTGCCCAAGGGGGGTTGTGAGAGGTATTTATAGTGGAGAGACCTTGTGAGAGAAACCTCAACATGTATTTGCCTTAGTTGGACATGTGGACCACCATGGTTCATTGGTGCTGAGAAAGGACATTGTAGGGATAGTGGGATGTCGATGATGCATATAAAGTAAAGAGCTTACTCGGCTGCAGGTTCTGCACCTAATCCGCGCATGGTGCTCCATTAAATGTGATGTAACATGTCTGATAGTGGTGTTAGAGAAGGTACAAATCTTTTGCAACATGGGAGCCTGGAGACTGATGACTTTGAGGGGAGGTTGACTGGGGTCAGGCGCTCGTGGTCTGGTCTGGTGTAGCTCGCAATCTGAATAATAGAGTGGCCTTTGACTCGGCTTAACTGGTTGGCCCGTATGAAGCGGTCGGTATGGGTCTATCCTAGACATGGGCATCCGGTTCCCGGTTCCGGTTCCGGTTCCGAACCGCCGGTTCCGGTTCCGGGGTAGGGAGGAACCGGGACGGAACCGCCTAAATCCGGTTCCCTGTTCCGGTTCCTTGATGCGGTTCCGGTTCCTTCCACGGCTTCCTGCCTCCTTTTTGGCCTTTTTTTTTTTTTTTTTTGAAAATCGTCCTGTGCGGGCGACCGCCCAAGAGAGGTGGGCGACCGCCCATATCCAAATTCAAGCAATGTTTAACTCTCTGCACACATGGGCGACCGCCCAATAGAGATGTGGGCGACCGCCCATGCCAAATTCCAGCAACCCCAAAGTTTGGTCAGTGCACTTTGGTCACTTCCTTTTCCTTTTCTTCTCTTTTAAGCCATCAAAACTGTTAAGATTCTAACAAGTAAAAAAAAACGGGCAAATTTGACTGAAAAGGTGAAAAAAAACGGGCAAATTTTTGAATTTTTTTGAATTTTCTGCAAAAACCGCCGGTTCCCCGGTTCCGAACCGCCGGTTCCCTGTTCGGTTCTCCGGTTCCTGCTCCGGGTTCCAAAACCGCGGTTCCACGGTTTTCAAAAGTAGGAACCGAGATTGAACCGGAACCGGCCGGCTCCGGTGCTTCTAGCCTTTCGGTTCTCGCCGGTTCCGGTTCCGGTTCGGTTCTCCGGTTCCGCCCGGTTCCGGTTCCGGTTTGCCCATGTCTAGTCTATCCGGAGGTTTGGTCTCATCATTATAAAAAAAAAAAAATTAAGCATATTTTGAACGCTATATGTTTTCAAGAAATTGCATCGGCATTTGGCTTCTGGCTAATAGCATGTACAGTGATGAACGGAAAATCTATCACCACGTGAACGAAATTGGCTTGTTAATGAAATTCGTTCACGCCAATTTACATTATTTAGTGGTGAACGAATTTTGTTTTACCTATATATTTTCTAAATACAAATTCGATGTTATAAAATTAATAATTTAAATTATTAAAATATTGTTTTTATTAACGTCAGAAAAACTAAAAAATAATTAATTATATATTTTATTGATTGGCGCAAGTGAAAACTTAAACAATGTCGTTTCAGTTTTTGATTTTTTTTTTTACATAAACGACATCGTTTGACCCAAGTGAAAACTTAAATACATAAAATATTAAAATTATATCAAATATCTATAATATATTAGAATAATTTTAAATAATAAATATTAAAATTATGTCACATATATTGTATACAATATTATACTTTATTTTTAGAGAAATAGAAATTATAAATATTATAATATTTTTACAAAATGACAAATTACCAAATACACATAAATAGATTGTGATGATGCTAAAATCGTCAAATCAGTCCAAATCCAAGCGATCGATTTGCTCCGACGATTGATTAGCCTGAAAATAAGACAAAACACGTAAACTAAACAGGGCTTTACCGGCGAAGGCCCTCCGGAGTTAGAGTAAGTTCACGGTTTGTAGTGAGAGAAACTAAATTGACAGAGTTTCGGAATATCAAAAGTAACGTACCAGAATATGGAAATTATGACTTGTATTTATAATGATGGACAGAATCCATGTTGAACTTGAATTTGTAAAGAGATAATGTATAATCCTAGGATGATTATATACGCTAGAGTCCTTATTTGATTTGAATTGATGTAGATGGGTACAATCACTGATTGGATTTTAAGCGCTTAATCCTTGTTTGACTAGGATTGTAAGAAGTCTGCTGCCGGAAAGTCAAGGAGAGTAAAATCCTTATCTCGTCATGTGCGGAGTAAGCGAGGGTGCATGATTTTGTCTCCTCGTCATTTGAAGATGCATCGACATGAAAATATGCTGAGGTGATTGATTTTGTCTCCTCGTCATATGGAGATATGACGAGGTGCGAACTTTTCTCTCCACGTCATTCATGACCTTTCGGTCCATGATGAGCCGGGGAAAGAATAAGTAATATGGGGAGCCCGTTGACAACGTCAAGGCCGAGGAAGGCACCTCGTCCTCTATGGAGGCGATCTCGGCATACGAGGGAGGTCTCCTCGGCCCATATAGTTGGGACATTTATGTGCTTGCTGGGCCTTGGTAAACTTTGATCGGCTTTGTTAATGCCGAGATGATAGGTACGAGAAGTCCATGCCGTAACTTGAGATGGATTATGTTTAGGACCCAATTCACTTGGGTCTGACCCGAACAAGTCTATACTCGTATCTCAGTTTATACTGTTCAGATTGACACCAATTTTTATTCACAAATTCGTTTACAATGTGAACGGAAACTTTTGTTCACGACCTTTAAGGAAAATTGATTCACCACTCAATGCAATGAATCAAATCGATTTACCAAATTACAAAGAATTAATGAAAATTGAGTCAGCGCTAAGTAATTATGGTCTAAGAGTCGAGGTCATAATCAGGTGGTGACAATAAAAGAATGATCTATTTTCACGCAATCGTGTCACCGCATGCAGACTCACTTAAAGGATAATCTTGTGGACCAAAATAAATATTCTTCCTAGTCATAACCCAAAAGAGTTGGTCTTATAATAAACTAATTTTTTCTTAAGATAAGAGAAAACGTGTTTTCAAAATAAACGGTGACAATTTTGTAATTACTGGCAACCATGTTCAAAATAAACGGTGGCATTTTTGTAATTACTGGTTTCCCCGTTTATGCCAGTGTCTGTTTAACAAATCGCTAGTGTGATAAAGTGCCAACAGTGCATGTATCACAAATGCCGCTGAAAAAAGTGTCAAGATACCAATTTAACAAAGTGCAGGTGTAACCGGCACCGGCACTTTGTTAAACAGCAGCGACACTTTTATACTGAGCACTTTTATATACATGAACGGCACTCTTCACACCGACACTGTTACACTAACACTGGCACTTTGTTACACTAATATTTTTCTTGGCTCTCAAAAACACAAGCACTGGCATTCAAAAAAACATGGTCTGGCATTCAAAATCACGTACACTGGCACTCAAATACACATACACTGGCACTAAAAAAACACTGATAATCATTTTTGGTGGCATTCAAAAAACATTGACTGGCATTCCAAAAAACATGTACTGGCATTCACAAAAATGTGGACTGGCATTCAAAATCAATAATAATTATTGGTGGCATTCAAAAAAATATGAACTGGCATTCATGAAAACGTGTACTGACATTCAAAATCAATTAGACTGGCATTTCAAAATCAAACTATCCTCAAATTCCCAAACAAAAAATCAAATCATCTCAATTGAAATAGAATTGGAATTGATCTCTCCGACGGCCTGTTCCCGACCTTCGGCCTTCGGCCTTCAAAATCAATTACCGACTTTGCGTTGTTGCGAGGTATTGGTGGGTCTCCATCGATGTAGTGTTGTCGACGGCCTTCGGCCTTCAAATTGAGGCACTTCTCCGACCCAACAATTTCATTGAAGCTGTTAACCCGGAAGTTGAAGAACAATTTCATCTCTGTTGAATTGGAAATTGAAGCCGATTTGAAGCTGATCTGGAGATTAGGTCGCCGGCGAAGATTTGGGTGTGAGGGAGAAGGTTTGGCCGGAGAAGGAGACGGATTGAGGAAGAAGTCGACGCAATTGCGTCTAGAGAGAGGATAGAGAGAGAGAGGGTCTGCGTTGTGTGTCACTGTGCATGGATTATGTGAGCGGTAAAACACGTTTTTTGTTAAGTTAACAAAAAACGCGTTTTTTGTGAGTTTTTGACAACCCAAAAAGACATTAATAATAATCAGAACCACTAATCTATCCAAGCAATGACAAAGGTTATAATTAAAAATTGATTCGTTGCTTGATTTCATATTTAAAATTGAATTTTAGAGTTTTTATAGTGAACAAGTTTTGGGAGAAACTAGTTTCTTCATAAATTATAAAAAGTCCACTTTTTTTCTATTTGCAAAGTAGGCTACGAATATTTGTAAACTTTATAAACAAAGACTTTATAACTTAAGGAAAACGGGCTTTCCCAAAATCTTGTGTTTTATAGTTGGCATCACCTTCATCACATATTAATATAAATGTATTTCAGCCATTAACATAGTCGAGAAATACATGAAATTCAGAAAAGTTAATGCCTACTTTTTAACTATGGTTAAGCTACCAATAAAGAGATAAGCGAGTTGTGAATAAGTTAGGAGTTGTCTAAATCGTTCTTGTTCGAAATCTTAAATTCTAAACCCTCCCCCTCTCGATAGGGACACACTCCGAACCCTACATGTTTAGATTAAATACAAGAAATATTATTATTTTTCTGCCAATACTTCTTAGACGGCTTTAGATGGCCATATTATATATAAATATAAAAAGAATACATTCTGATTTTGATGCAGGAAACGATACGCATCGGGCCGTTAGTCCAAATAGCTAGGTTAATCTCCGGCCAATGTGACCTGAAATCACGAACAAACGACTAGCCGGGTTGGCCTCCAACTAAAACCTTCCTGCGTGATGATGAGATAACGTGTATTATTCTTATAAACTGAATTGAATAACGTAGTTCTCAAATAGCAAATAAGACATTGCCTTTGAATGTTGAATGTTATTAGGTATTTATAGTGTTGATGTGGGATCGTATTGAATTTCTAAAATCACGGGGATAATGTTGGCGTAACTGACTCCGAGAAAGTAGGATGCGGTTACAAATAACGCCGTGGGTTGGCGCACGTGTTGGTAGGTCGAGGTCGATTGAATGGTCAAGGGTGACCAGACTTTGTAACTTGGCTTGATATGAATTGTACAAGTATGTGATCGTATGTTGGACGAAACTAGGTCGGTACCAAAAATGGTCGGACAATGAGCTTGGTCGACTGATCTATGATGGATCGTTGGTGTTGTAACGATTGGATCGGCCCATTTGATAATATGGTCTTAATAACGTACAAAAGGTTGGGTTTCACTCGTTGAGCCTGACCCATCACTTTTATTCCGTTTAGTGGCCCCCAACTTTCTGAGTTGACTTTGTCGATCGAAAATTATGAAAAATTTGGGGAGGCTTACATAAGCTCGTTGCTGGGATGGTCGACTTTAGCTGACGTGGCTTGATCTCGACCATTGACTTTTTACGCCATTGAATGTGTTAAGGTGCCTTAATTTTCGTAATGATTGTATGATTCTCGCGATTGGACATCCGTCTTGGGAAGCACCGCCGGCATTAACCGACTAATCAACCGTTGTGCCCCTACCCTTTCCAATTTAGGAAGGGACTCGAAACATATAAGAAGGAGAATCCTTTTCCTTTCAGAACTTTACAAACTCCAAAATCCCCAAATCTTCAAATAGCAAGAACGAAGGCAAGGCAATCACTTTTCTGGTGTAATCGAGCAATCATCTTCATTTCCGAGTCCTTTCTACTTTGAATTAACCAAGGTACCCTTCGATTCCTCTCGTATTTAGGTTTAATTTCAAGCTTTTCCTCAATTCCGCCTACGGCTAGGACCTTCGCTACAAACTAGGTGTTAGGATACTGATACAACTCTCAAAACCTTAGGATTTACAAACATCTAGAGGGTCCATGGGTTGAGTTGGCAAGGGAGGAGTGTATCTCCATCTTAGATAGGTGGGGTTTGTTTTATGGAGAGTTAGGGTTTCCACCGGAGAAAGTATGGGGGATATGGAGGTGGACAACCCACGGATTGTCCGTTTCCGTCTCTTCAACAAAATGATAGACGACCTCATTATCTTCTATATAAATTCCAACAAACAACCCTTTCATAGGGAGAAATTAGCATTCCCAGGGAATCTAGGTTGCCCATAGGTAGTTCGGAACATACGTCAACTAGAACTGATTCCCCTGTTTATATATCTTCTGTAGATATGGCAGCTCAAGGATCATCTATTTCTGCATCGTCGAGCTCCTCCTCTGGAAACATAGTTAATGCATTCTGCTTGACGGTTGTCCTAGGCCGCAATGAGAGAGGCTATGTGGCTCCTGTGCCGACAAGGGGTCGAAGAATGCGTAATCAATGATTAAGATTTTGCACGACTTATTCGAGGTCTCCAGAGATGACTTCCACCTCTCCCACTTCACCGAGAGGCAAGAGGAAGGCTCGCCTCGATGCACTGGGGTCCTAATCCTACCTGTTGCTTTTTACTACGGCCAATTTGAGGTTGGCCTACGCCTTCCCTTAGATCCCTTCATTTGTGAGTTCTTAGAATGCTTAGCCGTTGTCCCCATGCAACTAGGTGCCAAATACGCTTAGTGGTGCTAGTTTGTTTTGCCATGTCCGCAGTGCTTGTAGGGTACAAACCTTGCATGATTGTTTTTAGGAGGTTTTTCAAGGTGGTGGTAAATGATAAAACCTTTCGCATTAGCACTCGACCAAGGCTAAGGCCCCTAAATTGTTTATCAACCTCGCTCGACAAGGTTTCGGGCGGAACACCCACATGATTCTAGTGGAGAGTAGGAAAGGATGGAAATTTCTCAATAAGGCCGACTCACCTCAAATGAAGGAGGAAGACTATCGGGTCCCTGACCGGAGTGAAGAGCTATATCGCAGGGTTGGCCGGTGGCTCGAGGAGCACTATCGCCGGGCCACGCTTGGGTCGGACAAAGACTTCTTTATCCAAGCCGGCATGATTGTTAGGAGGAGATGCAAAGATAATTTCGTAAGAAGAATCCCGGTCACCGCAGAAATTTGTCTCACTATGGCAATTAAGTGTTTACTTGCTTTCTTCTTTAACTCGCATACTTTTAGCTCGTTTATCTCTTTTGCTTACTATTTCCTTTTTGATCACGCGCTTACCCCGACCAAGAAGCCAATATGAACCGTATCGTTGATCTCGGAGATAGAAGGAGGAACAAGAAAGCCAACGGAGCTCCTAATGCTCGTGCAGCCCGTGAAAAAGTGGCCGAGAAAAGGAAAAAGTTGCTTCCTAAAGCCGGTGTAGTGGATGGTCCCCATAGATGGACCGGGTCGCCTGGAGCCCATCGAGCAGCCCCCAAGTCCAAAAAATTAGGGAGAAGGGAGTTCGACACTTCGACCGAGCCGGCATCGGGCTTCGATCTCGACATGAATCAACCGGGGAAGGTCCCCAAAATATAGTAGATTTGGAGCTCAACAACGCTGAGCTAGAAGATGTTGAAGATGCTCCCGAACCAAGATGAGGTCCGTAAGTACCCAAACCGGATCGTTACAATCCGTTAACTCACACTTTCCAAGTTAACGAGACTTTCCAGATCGCCCCGAGCATCCAACAATTTAAAGTGTATTTAACACACGTTCGCACACGTGAAATACCACTTTTCCATAAATAAGCAATTTCGGGACTATTCTGGGACCTGTTTCGACATTTATTCACACAATTATTTAAAAACAATAAAACTCGACCCGACTAACAAATGGCTTTGCTTAGTGACTAAGCCGGACACTTGGCACACATGCACAAGCCCTCTAGTCACATCAATCCAATCCAAGGCTAAAAAGACCAAAATATCTCAAATCAAGGATTGGCCGTCCTTGTTCTTCATGATCGCCAATCGCTCAAGCAATGTTTCTAAATACCCAAAAATCCTTAAATTCGAAGATCTGTCTGACGGCCCGTTCTTCGCCTTTGATGTACTTATAAATACACTCTTCCTATTCATTAAATGGTGAAGTTTTTAACCTTCTTCGCCCATTCACCTCGGTTCCAGAGCCCTCACAACCCCGCGTAAGCTCCCGGAAACGCCTCGATTTGCGTGAAAATAACGTTTTCAACCCAAACACGATCCAAAATGACCTAAACACCTTTTAAACACCGTTTCGTATCCAACATACGATCTTTCAAGATATAGAGTCAAAATCGAGCCATCGGTAACACTCTCACTCTCAATCTTCCGTTCATCTCTTTTACGCGTCATACGCTATTTCGATTCGATCAAAATCTTCAAAATGTAGACAAAACGCTGTCTCACGGGTCTTCGAGGTGATCCTCTCTCTATCACTTTTCTCCTTCGAGAAGAGTGATTTTCTAGTGGGTTAAAACGGAGATCTTGGACCCGTTTTTATCTATTATGTCATTTTACCGTCCGAACCGTTTGGTCTTGCCGACATCGTCATTTTCATTGTCCGAACCGCTTT